>JAFMOC010000177.1:802500-840249 GCA_019802505.1 Corydoras sp. C115 | reverse complement strand
GCGCGCTGAAGGGGGAGTATATCTGCCCCGGGTTTTACAGGCGGCGGGGGGGAAGTGCGTAAAGAAGGATCGATAAGGAGCGCTGCGAAGACGAGATTAAATGCCAGGCGAGAGGGGGGCTCCGGCGTCGAGTGTTTTTCGTTTAGGGAGTCAAGGTTTTGAGCGCGAGCGTTTCACGCGCCCGTGAGTCACGCCGCACATCAAAGAGCCGCCATTCAGATCCCGCCGTGATAACTCAGCCCTCCGTTCCAGGAATAGGGCCATGCGGTTCGGGTTCTAGAACCGGAGGGATCTGTAAACGGCATCGGCGCTCTGCGTTCCCTCTCTGGCCAGCTGTTGCCAGGTGTTCCGGAGCCCACCAAGCACTCATGGCTTGTGCCCAGACGCCACGGCGCTGCCCCGGCAGCGTCAGCAGGGCAAATGAGGGTGGTGGAGTCGACCCAACGAGTTTGGCTTCATTCTGGACAGCGTGCAGGCCACGCTGGCCCTCCAAGACACCGTTCCAATCACACATGTATTACCCCAACCCCGTGTTCGAACCCCTCAGCGCCTCGGGGGTGCAGCAGCTGAAGCCTGGATCCCCCCATCATTCTGAAGGTATGCCTTACACCCGCTTCTGAAGGTTGGGCACCGATATGCGTTCTGGCTCACATATCAAATGTCGATGCAGGGCCGCAACTTCCTCCCCTCTACCCCGGGGGGCAACGGGAAGCTGAACTACTCCGTTCTGTTGATTGGAGAGAAGCCCTGCGCGCTGACCGTATCCGACACCCAGCTGCTCTGCGAATCGCCCAATCTGACGGGGCGCCCACAAGGTTCTGGTGGATACAGAGGACGCATGTTTATGACGTCGTTCTGCCACGGCGGGGTTGCGAGTCGGGCCGGTGGTGGGATGTCGGCGAGGTTGTGGAGCGCCGGAACAGCACCTCCTGATGGTTCTGTGTGAGATCTGAAGTTGGAAGCGCTGACAGTAAAATGACAGACGCTCATCACAGATCGGTTTTACTAACCACCACCGCACAAACACAGCTGGCTGTGGGGGGTCCAGTCCTGCTCGGCACTCTGTTTAAACCAGACTGATTGATTAAGTGCCAGACGGATGTCCGAAGATAGACAGATTCTTAGTTAAGAAATGTTCAAGGTAGGGTTAGGTGGTTGCTAGGATGGTGTTTCAGGTGGTTGCAATGGTGTTTCCTGTAGTTGTTGTGGTGTTTGAGTTGGTTGCTATGGTGTTTTAGGTGGTTGCTATGGTGTTTAAGAAGCTCTTATGGTGTTTCAGATGGTTTTAGATGATTTCTATAGTGATTTAGGTGGTTGCTATGGTCTTTTGATGGTTGCTATGGTGTTTTGGTGGTTGACATGCTGTTTCAGATGGTTCCTATAGTGTTTCAGGTGGTTGCTATGGTGTTTTAGTTGGTTGCTATGGTGTTTAAGAAGCTCTTATGGTGTTTCAGTGGTTGTTATGGTGTTCTAGGTGGTTGCAGTATTGTTGTAGGTAGTTTCTATGGTGTTTCAGTGGTTGTTATGGTGGGGTCTATGGTGTCTTAGGTGGTTCCTGTAGTATTTCAGGTGGCTGCTATGTTGTTTTGATGGTTACTATGGTGTTTTAGGTGGTTGCTAAATAGTTTCAGATGGTTCCTATAGTGTTTCAGGTGGTTGATATGGTCTTTTGATGGCTGCTATGGTGTTTTGGTGTTTAACGTGCTGTTTCAGGTGGTTCCTATAATGTTTCAGGTGATTGCTATGGTGTATTTAGGCAGTTGCTATGGTGGTTCAGGTGGTTGCTATGGTGTTTTTGTGGTTGGCATGCTGTTTCAGGTGGTTCCTATAGTGTTTCAAGCGGTTGCTATGGTGTTTCATGTGGTTCCTATGGTGTTTTAGCTGTTTGCTATGGTGTTTCAGGTGGTTGCTTAGGTGTTTCAGGTGGTTGCTTAGGTGTTTCAGGTGGTTGCTTAGATGTTTCAGGTGTCTGCTATATTGCTTCAATTGGTTTCTATTGTGTTTTGGTGATTCCTATGGTGTTTAAAGTATTTGCTATGGTGTTTCAGGTGGTTCCTAAGTTGTTTTAGCTGGTTGCTATGGTGTTTCTGGTGGTTGCTTAGATGTTTCAGGTGTCTGCTATAGTGTTTTAATTTGTTTCTATTTTGTTTTGGTGATTCCTATGGTGTTTAAAGTGGTTGCTATGGTGTATTTAGGCAGTTGCTATGGTGTTTCAAGTGGTTGCTATGGTGTTTTGGTGGTTGGCATGCTGTTTCAGACGGTTGCTTAGATGTTTCAGGTGGTTCCTATAATGATTCAAGTGGTTTAAAGTGGTTGCTATGGTGTTTCAGGTGCTTGCTATGTTGTTTCAGGTGGTTGCTATGGTGTTTCAGGTGGTTGCTATGGTGTTTTTGGTAGTTGCAATGGTGTTTTGGTGGTTGGCATGCTGTTTCAGGTGGTTGCTTAGATGTTTCAGGTGGTTCCTATAATGATTCAAGCGGTTTAAAGTGGTTGCTATGGTGTTTCAGGTGCTTGCTATGTTGTTTCAGGTGGTTGCTATGGTGTTTCAGGTGGTTGCTATGGTGTTTTTGGTAGTTGCTATGGTGTTTTGGTGGTTGGCATGCTGTTTCAGGTGGTTGCTTAGATGTTTCAGGTGGTTCCTATGTTGTTTCAGGTGGTTGCTATGGTGTTTCAGGTGGTTGCTATGGTGTTTTTGGTAGTTGCTATGGTGTTTTGGTGGTTGGCATGCTGTTTCAGGTGGTTGCTTAGATGTTTCAGGTGGTTGCTATGGTGTTTCAGGTGGTTGCTATGGTGTTTCAGGTGGTTGCTATGGTGTTTTTGGTAGTTGCTATGGTGTTTTGGTGGTTGGCATGCTGTTTCAGGTGGTTGCTTAGATGTTTCAGGTGGTTCCTATGTTGTTTCAGGTGGTTCCTATGGTGTTTCAGGTGGTTGCTTTGGTGTTTTAGGTGGTTGCAATGTTGTTGCTAGAAAGTCGCCACAGTGTTTTTGGATGTTCTGAGGATGTTGACGTTGATTTGTGATGTCACTGACGATGTTGGCATGAGGTTACACGTTTCCGCTGATGTTCCAGATGTTTGTGCTCATGACGCCGTATTCCTGCGGCGTTCCTGCAAAGATGCAGATGTTTGTGCTCATGACGCCGTATTCCTGCGGCGTTCCTGTCCACAGGATTGTAAACATTAAAGTAATAACCACGCCGGTCCGTTTGTACCCGCCAGGCCCGCGTGGGTGGCATCGAGTTTTCCCCGGGCGTGGTCCACATCACCTCCGACAGCCCGCTCAGCAGCACGGCCATCATCAGCATCGCCGGCGCCGGCTGCCTCCTCATCCTCTTCATCATCATCGTGCTCATCGCCTATAAGCGCAAGTCGCGCGAGAGCGACCTCACCCTCAAACGGCTGCAGATGCAGATGGACAACCTGGAGTCGCGGGTGGCACTCGAGTGTAAAGAAGGTAAGGTTCAGACGTGAACGGGATAGGACATAACCCTATAGAAGTCTTCCTTTAATACATGTGTGGGTTACTTGTTTGGCGTAATCTAACTGACCGCTGAGTAAAAGGATTTCCGGTTTCCCTAACAATCACACTGCCATCTAGAGGCCAAATTACAGAGCGCGGTTTATAAAAACAAGTTTAGCCTTGGCCAATCAGATTTAAGGAGTGATCATTTTATTAGTGATTATTATGATGATTGACACTCCATCCTATCCCTGCCCTCAGCCTTCGCAGAGTTACAGACTGACATCAACGAACTAACCAGTGACCTGGACGGAGCTGGAATCCCGTTCCTGGATTACAGAACGTACACCATGCGGGTTCTGTTCCCCGGCATCGAGGAGCATCCCGTTCTCAAAGACCTGGAGGTGAGTCGTCCACTCTAAAACATGAACAGAACTGATGATGATGATGATGATGATGATGATGATGCAGGAGGGTGGGGCTTCTGAAGGGGTGGAGCAGACTCGAGTGAGTCAGAACAATTTGCGTATTCACTCCCATGGCTCCGCCTCCTGTTTGGGTGATTTGGGAGCTAACATCGTCAGTGACATCACACATCAACGTCAACATTCTCAGAACATCCAGTTACCGAAAACACCGTGGCTAACATTGCAACCACCTGAAACACCATAGCAACTGCTTAAAACACCATAGCAACCGCCCGAAACGCCACAGCAACCACTTGAAACACTATAGGAACCACCTGAAACGTAAGCAACCACCTGAAACAGCATGCCAACCACCAAAACACCATAGCAAGTACCAAAAACACCATAGCAACCACCTGAAACACCATAGCAACCACTTTAAACACCATAGGAATCACCAAAACACAATAGAAACCAATTGAAACACTATAGGAACCACCTGAAACGTCTAAGCAACCACCTGAAACACCATAGCAACCGCCCGAAACACCACAGCAACCGCCTGAAACACCACAGCAACCACTTGAAACACTATAGGAACCACCTGAAACCTCTAAGCAACCACCTGAAACACCATAGCAACCGCCCGAAACACCACAGCAACCACTTGAAACACTATAGGAACCACCTGAAACGTCTAAGCAACCACCTGAAACAGCATGCCAACCACCAAAACACCATAGCAAGTACCAAAAACACCATAGCAACCACCTGAAACACCATAGCAACCACTTTAAACACCATAGGAATCACCAAAACACAATAGAAACCAATTGAAACACTATAGGAACCACCTGAAACGTCTAAGCAACCACCTGAAACACCATAGCAACCGCCCGAAACACCACAGCAACCACTTGAAACACTATAGGAACCACCTGAAACGTCTAAGCAACCACCTGAAACACCATAGCAACCGCCCGAAACACCACAGCAACCACTTGAAACACTATAGGAACCACCTGAAACGTCTAAGCAACCACCTGAAACAGCATGCCAACCACCAAAACACAATAGCAAACACCTGAAACATCTAAGCAACCAGCTGAAACACCATAGCAACCGGCAAAACACCATAGCAACCAGCTAAAACACCATAGGAACCATCTGAAACACCATATCAACCGCTTGAATCACTATAGCAAGCCTGTGGTTGGCTCCACAGTGAGGGAGGATGGAGAACATGGAGGGAGGAAGACCTCCACATCGGCGGAACATCCCTGACCTCCCCGAGGTCTCACTCCTCATCTCCCGCTCCTCCGCTCGCCACGTTCTCCCGTCAAAGATCTCCAATTATGCGTCGCCCCGACGATGATGAGTTGGCGCGTCCCGTCATCCCATAATGATGGACAGGACTTCGGGCCACTTCCATTCTCTTTCTTCTGCTGTGATGTAACGAGGCGCTCTGATATCGGCGGCTGCGCTCTCGTTAATCTCCGTAATGATGTGCCACAACTGTTTTCTGAGCGCAGGAACCCGAAATTAGAACCCTAATAGAACCACGCCGCACGCCACCGCTGATTGATTCCGCCTCATGACAGTGATGGACACGGCTAATCAAACCTCGGCAGACAGGGGGACTCTTCCCGAAAGTCGGGTTTTAGATCCGTATGGCTGATGAGCTCGGCTTTAATGAGCCACATTAATTAAGCTTTAATTGGAAGTAAACAGCTCCGCTCTCCTGAGGAGGTTCTCCTGAAAGCTGCAGTCGGCTAACCTCTGCACGCTGACAGCTTCCGAGCGGTTATTGATGGGCGCGACGGCGTGCGCGAGGACGCCTCGGCCTTATTGGTTTATTATAAGCTGCTGGGATAGGATATCGCCGGCGCAGGCGGGCTAATCGGATTTCTGTCCGTTTATGAGACGCGATGCGGCGAGCGCCGTGACGCTGATTGGAAAACGAGGTCAGCTCGTTATAGCGAGACTGACAGCGTCCCTCTGTCCACGGAAAACGGAGGCGACGGGGACGGGGGCGCGGTGTCTGCGGAAAACACGGGAACGTTGGGATGTACGTTCACAAGCGGCGATTTGTGGGGGTCCAAGCATTTTAACAAGTCCAAGTCCAAATTGAGAGGAAACTAATTAGAACCTCGACTCATTATCCTCCACTTTTAATCCTCTGCTAGGGTCACAGGGTGGTGGGGGAGAACGTTTTGGGTGCTGAGCAGGTACACCCACAAGAGGGCGCCTGTCCATTGCTAGGCACACATACTCATTCATTCATTCATTATCTCCCGCTTTATCCTCTATTAAGGTCGCGGTGGGGTTCCCCATGCCCATCCAGGGGAGAACATGTCGGGCGCTGGGCAGATAGACCCAGGACAGGGCGCCAATCCATCGCTGGGCAGGCACACATACTATATGGGGCAATTTAGAGCAGCCAATTCACCTTGAATCCATGTTTTTGAACTGGAAAAACCACGCAGACGTTTGAGGAACATGCAAACTCCACCCAGATCTTTTTTTTGTTGTTGATTTTTTTGGGGGGTGGGTCCAAGCATGTTACTATAGCCCAACTTGAGAGGAAAATTATTAGAACCTCGACCCATGCCCATCCAGGGGAGAACGTTTTGGGTGCTCAGCAGATATACCCAGGAGAGGGCGCCAGTCCATCAGCACACTCTATATAGGGGCAATTTAGAGCAGCCAATTCAGCCTTAATCCATGTTTCTGAACTCGGGCGAAACCATAAAAAACCCGGAGAAAACCATGCAAACTCCACCCATCAACTCCACTCCAATCCATTATATATCATTTAAACTCCGCCTCCACTCCCTTTAAGCTCCGCCCTGTGGATGTATAATTGTATATATGTATAATTGGATGTATATGCTGTGTTGCAGGTTCCAGGCTACAGGCAGGACCAGGTGGAGAAGGGGTTGAAGCTCTTCGCTCAGCTGATCAGCAACAAGGTGTTCCTGCTGTCCTTCATCCGCACGCTGGAGTCGCAGCGCGGGTTCTCCATGAGGGACCGGGGCAACCTGGCCTCGTTGATCATGACGGTGCTGCAGAGCAAGCTGGAGTACGCCACCGACGTTCTCAAGCACCTGCTGTCCGACCTCATCGACAAGAACCTGGAGAGCAAGAACCACCCCAAACTGCTGCTCCGGAGGTGAGGGGGCACGCCGCACCTTCCTAACACCACCCACCATCCCAGCTCCACATTTGAGGGCGGCACGGTGGCTTAGTGGTTTAGCATGTTCTCCTCTCAGCGCTGGGGATATCCCGGTTCGAATCCCCATCTGGGTGGAGTTTCTATGTTCTCCCCGTGTCCCCGTGGTACCAGTGATAGATTTGCGCCTTGTCCTTGTATCTGCCCAGCGCCCGAAACGTCCCCCCCCACCCCCCGCGCGACCCTAGTAGATGGCAGATAATGGATGGATGCGTTTACATTCGACATTGAATCCATGTTTTTGGACTGTGGGAGGAAACCGGAGAACCTGGAGGAAACCCACGCGGACACGTGGAGAACTTGGAAACTCCACCCAGATGGGGATTCGAACCGGGAATCCCCATCACTGAGGGGAGAACATGCTAAACACTAACTAAGCCAGCGTACCGGCCCGTGTATGATCAGTGGAGCCGAATGGAGCGGGCGGGGTGGCCGGTGGGTGTGTCTCGGTTCACGACGGCGTCCTAAACGTCTCTCGCGGCGGCCAACTCGCTTCCCGTTTGTTTCAGAGTGTGACAAGCTGTTCTCATAAAGTTAAACGGGAACCAATCCAGAACCAGGAACCAACTCTTCATCTCCTCTCTCTCTATCTCTCTCACGCGCTCTCGCTCTCTCTTGCTTTCTCTCTCTCTCTCGCGCTCTCTCTCTCTCATGCGCTCTCGCTCTCTCTTGCTTTTTCTTTCTCTCTCGCGCTCTCTCTCTCTCTCTCTCTCTAGCTCTCGCTCTCTCTTGCTCTCTCTCGCTCTCTAGCTCTCTCTCTCTCTTGCTCTCTCTCGCTCTCTCACTATCTCACTCTCTCTCTCTCTCTCTCTTGCGCTCTCTCTCTCTAGCTCTCTCTCTCTCTTGCTCTCACTCTCGCTCTCTCTCTCTGTTGCTCTCTCTCCCTCTCGCTCTCTCTCTCTCTCTCTCTGTCTCTCTCTCGCTCTCTCTCTGTCTCTCTCGCTCTCTGTCTCTCTCGCTCTCTATCTCGCTCTCTGTCTCTCGCTCTCTGTCTCTCTCGCTCTCTATCTCTCTCTCTGTCTCTCTCGCGCTCTCTCTGTCTCTCTCGCTCTCTGTCTCTCTCTCTCTCGCTCTCTCTCGCGCTCTCTCTCTCTGTCTCTCTCTCGCTCTCCCTCTCTCTCTCTCTCTCTCTCTCTCTCTCTCTCTCTCTCTCTCGCGCTTTCCATCCAACGCCGGTGTTTAGAACCCAGCGAGGCAGGACAGCGTTGGCGCCGGTTCCTTCCTCCACCGTGTTCCAGGACGGCGAGCGTGATGCCTGCGCCCCATCTGTCCCGCCCCAACCTGGGTTCAGACACATGCGCTCGCAAAAAGCAACTAACAAGCAGATTCTGCAGCCATCTGTCGCATCGCCGTGGCACCCGGCATCCTCCTCCTCCTCATCCTCATCCTCCTCCTCCTCCCAGGCGCTCAGAAATAACCTCCCGGCCCCCGGGGGCCCCGTTCCTCGGTGCCATCCAGCACTGACGAAAACACAGTTTAATATGTACAGGTTTATCTGCAGGACTGCCTTCCTCAGACGAATCGGATTCCTTCTGCAGACGAGAGGAATCACCGTGGAGATTACACGGAGAACGTTAGAACATTAGTCACAGTCAGGGGCTGCACGTGGAACCTCTGGATGTACAACCTCTACCATGAACAACCTCTGGATGTAGTGAATGTACAACCTCTGGATGTAGAACCTCTGGTTGTGGAACCTCATGTAGAACTTCGTGAAGAACCTCTGGATGAAGAACCTCTACCATGTAGGACCTTTGTATGTAGTGGATGTAGAACCTCTGGTTGTGGAACCTCATGTAGAATGTCTGTGTGAAGAACCTCTGGATGTAGAACCTCTACCTTGTAAGACCTTTGGATGTGGTGGATGTAGAACCTCTGTATGTAGAACCTCATGTAAACATCTTGTAAGAACCTCTGATGTAGATTGTAGGACATGGATGTGGTGGAAGTACCTCTGTAGTACAACCTCTATGGATGTGGTGGATGTAGAACCTCTTGATGTAGAACCTCAGGTAGAACTTCTGTGTGAAGAACCTCTGGATGTAGAACCTCTACCACGTTGGACCTGTGGATGTAGTGGATGTAGAACCTCTGGAAGTAGGACCTCTGAATGTACAACCTCTGGATGTAGAACCTCATGTAGAACTTCTGTGTGAAGAACCTCTGGACGTAGAACCTCTACCATGTATGACCACGTTGGTGGATCAGGGGTATGGCTCCATTCTCATTACTGTAATGAATAACTGGTTAAATTAAATAAGCAGGGTGAGGGGGCGTGGCTATGTTTCACATCGTAATGTTGGACCTCCCTCGTCATCGGGGTCTATTCCCCCATCCCATAATAACCCCCCCCCGTCACATTCCGCGGTGGTAACGTTAAGCTCCGGTGATGTTTGCTGGAGAACATGTGAACCCGCGAGTCGTTATCTGCGGTTCTTTAACACCACATCCGTTACCGTTCGACTCCATCGTAAATCTGTTTAGTTCCAGGGAGGAAGCTCACCGTCCCGCGGTCCGTCCATTCGGCCTGTGGACCATTCAACCGGACATGCAGGGTTTAGAACCCCCACCCCCCCACCCCCCCACCTCCTCCTCCGTTCCACTTCTGACGTTCTTCTTTTCTTTCGGTCTAATTGAGCCGGGCGCGGGTCCCATCATCAAACCTGGCGCCGCCCGGCGTGCCAGGGGGACGCGGACCCGCGCCCGGAGACACGAGATGAAAGGGAAGATGAAACAGGACCCCCCCCGAGCGCCGCCCCCCCCGACCTCTGGATGGATCCGAGGCGGTTTGGCTGCAGAACCCTGGAACGGGGGGGAACGTAATCCGGTCCAGGTGTTGGTGCCAGCTTAACGTGAACGGCGGGAGGTTCACACACAGCTCAAGTGCACTCTGAAAGGGGGGGGGGTGTCCGGGGGGGCTGCAGGTGGCAGCCGCGATTTTGGACAGTGTGTGTGTGTGTGTGTGTGTGTGTGTGTGTGTGTGTGTGTGTGTGTGTGTGTGTGTGTGTGTGTGTGTGTGAGTGAGTGAGTGAGTGAGTGAGTGTGAGACCCCCCCCCCCACACACACACACACACTAAAGCATAATCCTAAAATATTGATGCTCGCGCACACGGCTCATCAACGGCATGTTGGTGACACATACACATATATACACACGCACGCACACACACACACTCATACATACACATATACATACACACACATACACACTCATACACACACACTCATACATACACATATACATACACACACATACACACTCATACATACACACATACATATACACACACACACAAATATATACACACACACAAATACATACACACACACACATATACATACACACATACTTACACACATACACACTCATACATACACACACACACATATATACATACACACTCATACATACACACACACACACACATATATACATACACACACATACACACTCATACATACACACACACACACATATATACACACACACATACACAAATACACACACACACACACACACATACATACACATACATACACACACATACACACTCATACACACACACTCATACATACACATATACATACACATACACACTCATACATACACACATACATATACACACACACACAAATATACACACACACACAAATACATACACACACACATATACATACACACATACTTACACACATACACAGACATACATACACACACATACATACACATACACACTCATACATACACACACACACATATATACATACACACTCATACATACACACACACACACATATATACATACACACTCATACATACACACACACACACATATATACATACACACACATACACACTCATACATACACACACACACACATATCAAAGGTGCTATCAGAAGGTCCACAGCGCCCCCCCTCCTCCCATTCTCCCTCATTTTGCTGTAATGTGATCTGTTTCCTCTGAATGGCGCTGTGTGTAATGAGGCGTGTGTCATTACAGCGTCGCCGCGGTCACCGTGACGGCCGGCGTGCGGGACCCCGCCGTGGTTCTTAATTAAACATATTAAAATCCCATCCGTGATGCAAACACACACACACACACACACACCCCCGCCCCACTGCTGACTGCAGGGTCGTCGAGTCGGGCTCCGGGTTCTGAAGGGGTTCTGTTCGCTTCCCGTCGTCCGTAACCACGGCGCTGCCGTTCTCTCGTTTCAGGACTGAGTCGGTGGCCGAGAAGATGCTCACAAACTGGTTCACCTTTCTGCTCTACAAGTTCCTCAAGGTGAGGCTGCGGTCATGTGATCTTTGAGTGTGAGTGTGTGTGAGTGTGTGTGTGTGTGTGTGTGAGTGTGTGTGTGTGTGTGTGTTCACCAAGCTTCAAAAAAAAAAAAGCATTCATTTGTGAGGGGCGGCACAGTGGCTTAGTGGTTTAGCATGTTCTCCTCTCAGCGCTAGGGATTACCGATTCGAATCCCCATCTGGGTGGAGTTTCCATGTTCTCCCCATGTCCGCGTGGGTTTCCTCCGGTTTCTCCGGTTTCCTCCCACAGTCCAAAAACATGGATCAAGGTCAACTGAATTCTCCAAATTGCCCCATATAGAATGAGTGTGAGTGAGTGTGTGCCCAGTAATGATTGGTGTCCTCTCCTGGGTCCCCCCCGCAACCCTAATAGAGGATAAAGCGGAAGATAACGGATGGATGGATTGACCTTGAATCCACGTTCTTTTTTCTGTGGGAGGAAACCGGAGAACCCGACGGAAACCCACACGGACACGGGGAGAACATGCAAACTCCACCCAGATTGGGATTCGAAATGGTTTGAGAGCCCTCATGTGCAACATGTGACCTGAAATGACCTTCCCATGTCACCTGGACACGAGGATGACGTCGTTACCAAGGCTCCCTCGATGTCTGATGTGGCGTCCAATCAGAAATTGGCACTTAAACACGCTCAACTCGGAACCTTCCTGAACGTGGACGATCTGAATGAGTTCTAATGGGTTCTACGTGAGGCAGACGGTCAGAGCCAGATTTGCGTTCGGCATCCTCGGAAGGGCATGTGCGCTCCGTCCGGTGTGGTACGCCGTTCGCGGCTCTTTCAACGCGTTAATCCCGTTTTCCACATTTCCCGCCCGGTTCTCCGGTTCTCCCGGTTCTCCCGTTCAGGATTAGTTGCTGTACGTAATTGTAGGGCTTCAGATTCGTCTCCCCGCATCGTTATCACCGTGGTTTCCATTCGTCAGTCGAGATGTGACAGTCGGGTCTGAGGCAGAAGTGCGTTTGTCAAATTAAAGGGTGTGTGTGTGTGTGTGTGTGTGTGTGTGTGTGTGTGTGTGTGTGTGTGTGTGTGTGTCTTTTTTTTTTTTTTGTTTTTTTTAACGTAAGCTCCAGCAGCGAGCATCAATCTGTTGAGAAAACTCGCGAGAGGAGTGAGAGAGTGAGAGAGAAAGTGAGAGTGAGAGAGCCCTCGCGTCCTGTAAACGAGCGCCCGAATTGAAGCGCCCCCTCTCTTTTGGTTGCAGGAGTGCGCCGGCGAGCCCCTGTTCTCGCTCTTCTGCGCCATCAAGCAGCAGATGGAGAAAGGCCCTATCGACTCCATCACCGGAGAGGCTCGCTACTCTCTCAGCGAGGACAAGCTCATCAGGCAGCAGATCGACTACAAGACAGTGGTGAGCGGGCGAGGCGGGTGGAGGGAGCGGCGGGAGGGAGGTGGAGGGAGGTGGAGGGTTGGAACAAAAAAAAAAAAAAGGGGGGGAGCGGAGGCAGGTGGACGAACATCAGGGGGTCCATCACGGTGGAGGATCGTTGACGTAGGTTCGGTCGGACGACAGACCTGGGTCTCTCTATCAGGTCACAGGTCCGAATCAGGCATAGGGCGGGTGAGGGCAAGGGGCCTTATGGTGGGAGTTTGCATGTTCTCCCTGTTCCTACATAAGTATCCCCCATATTGTTCAGGGCACATGGATGCAATCTGCATCTCCTCCACCAGATGTCACTAGAACCCTGATCTTATCTCATCAAGCATTTTGATCTTGGGTCACGGGTGGATGTCGGGTTACAGGCGGGGAACGGGGTGTGACACGTCGGGTCAGAATTAGGCATAGGGCAAGTGAGGACAAGGGTACTTCCGATGGGAGTTTGCATGTTCTCCCTGTCCCTACATAGGTGTCCTCCAGGAACAATCCAGAGGCGTGCTGGATACGGTACGTCAGCAAAGCAGCCATATTGTTCGGGGCAAATGGATGCAATCTGCATCTCCACCACCAGATGTCACTAGAACCCCGATATTATCTCGTGTTTTCGTCCTAAAACTTCTGGGTTTCTCCATCAGGTCACAGATGGATGTCAGGTTCCACACAGGGAACCTGTGCAAGTGAGGACAAGCTGAAGTTTGCATGTTCTCCCTGTCCCTACGTAGATGTCATCCCGGAACTCCGGCGTCCTTCCGCAGTCCGGAGACGTGCCGGACGCCGCCGTTCCTTTAAGAGCTACGTCAACAACGCTGCCACATTGTTCGGGGCAAACGGATGCGATCTGCATCTCGGCCACCAGATGTCACTAGAACCCCGATATTATAATCATTATCTGATAAAGTGTTTTCAATCTCACGTTTTAATCCCGAGATCTCAATTTAATGCGTATTATTTAATTTTAGGCCACGCCCACTCGTAGCTAACCTCCAGTTACTATCACAGATTGAAACGCCGAAGCCGTGCGAACGAAACGGCGTTTATATAATTTATATAATCACTCGGGCATTAAATGCACACTGAAGATTTTATGAACGGCCCCGGCGGTGTGTCTGCGGCGTGCTGCGCGCCCGTACGGCGTGATCGATGCCCCCTACAGTCGCTCTGTAATAATAATGGGTTCGGGGCGCGTCGTCATTCTGATGGAAACTGCCTTTTCCGGCGTACCGTGTAATTACGTTTGATGGCGATGATCGGCGGCGCCCTCATGCCTCTCCGAAGACGACGGCGGTCCTGACGGCGAGGCAGGGCGCGGTAATTACAGCGTTAATTGCGGAGCAGGGCGAGCGGGCGTCAGCGCCAGGGCCCGGCCTCCCGAGGTGCCCCCGGTACCGCCGCCGCGACCCCCCCGCAACATGTCGTCTGGGGTTGACGGGCGTGCGCACATGCTCAGTGAGGCGACCGAGTGTTAACGCAGGTATGACATGTTCCGCCACGTTACCCTGACGGAACCGTGTTTGGCGTGTTGTGTGTCCCGTAGGTGTTGAACTGCATCCACCCCGACAACGAGAAGAGCCCGGAGATCCAGGTGAAGGTTCTGAACTGCGACACCATCAGCCAGGTGAAGGAGAAGATCCTGGATGCCATCTACAAGAACGTTCCACACTCGCACCGCCAGAAAGCCACCGACATGGACCTGGGTACGACCTCGTCATCGTCTACCGCCCAATCTTCCACTAGGGTCATGGGGGAAGGGGGGAAGGGTGGGTCCTTTATGTCCACCCAAGGGGAGAACGTTTCGGGCGTTGGGCAGATACACCCGAGACAGGGCGCCAATCTATCACTATCTATATGGGGCAATTAAGAGCCGCCAATTCACCTTGAAGCCAAGGAGAACATGCTAACTCCAAGCAGATTGGGATTCGAAGCTGGATCCCCAGCACTGAGAGGTGGTTGTGCTGACCACTACACCACCACACTACCCCCCCCCCCCCCACACACACTCTCTATATATAAAAAGGGTGCAAATTAGATCAGTCAATTCACCTTGAATCCATGTTTTTGGACTCCTCCATCTTCTCCACCTCCTCCACCACCGTCTTCACCACTACCTCCACCTCCCCCACCACTACCTCCACCATCACCTTCTCCACCTCCACCATCTCCACCACTACCTCTACCACCACCTTCTCCACCACCATCTCCACCACTACCTCCACCACCATGTTCTCCACCACCACCTCCACCTCTTTAACCACCACCTTCACCATCACCTTCATCTCTTCCACCTCCACCACATCCACCTCCACAACCTCCACCTTTGCTATCTCCACCACCTTCTCCACCACCACCTCCATCTCTTCCACCTCCACCACATCCACCTCCTTCTACACCTCCACAACCTCCACCTTTGCTACCTCCACCACCTTCTCCACCACCACCACCTCCATCTCTTCCACATCCACCTCCTTCTACTCCACCTTCGCCACATCCACCCCCTTCTACACCTCCACAACCTCCACCTTTGCCACCTCCACCACCTTCTCCCCACCACCACCTCCATCTCTTCCACCGCCACCACATCCACCTCCTTCTACACCTCCACAACCTCCACCTTTGCTACCTCCACCACCTTCTCCTCCATCTCCATCTCTTCCACCTCCACCACATCCACCTCCTTCTGCTCCACCTCCACCACATCCAACTCCTTCTACACCTCCACCTCCACAACCTCCACCTTTGCCACCTTCTCCACCACCACCACCTCCATCTCTTCCACTGCCACCACATCCACCTCCTTCTACTCCACCTCCACCACATCCAACTCCTTCTACACCTCCACCTCCACAACCTCCACCTTTGCCACCTCCACCACCTTCTCCACCACCACCACCTCCATCTCTTCCACCTCCACCACATCCACCTCCTTCTACTCCACCTTCACCACATCCAACTCCTTCTACACCTCCACAACCTCCACCTTTGCCACCTCCACCACCACCACCTCCATCTCTTCCACCTCCACCACATCCACCTCCTTCTACACCTCCACCACCTCCTCCACCACATCCACCTCCTTCTACACCTCCACCACATCCACCTCCTTCTACACCTCCACCACCTCCTCCTCCACCTCCACCACCTCCAAATATAAGTTTCATATTTCTTAGAACAGTTGAGTGAGAGGAGCAGTCGGTGTTGAATGTAATGACGGCGGCGCACTCTGATGTGCACATTGAATTTTTTTTGGCTGAACGGCTGAATGGCCGCTGAGACGGGCCACCCACGGCAGGATTTACGACCGGGATAGTCCATCATCGCTCTCTGCGATTCTCATTTCCTTCCTGATTGTATATCCTCTCCGTCCTCTGAGCTCCGCCGCCGGGTGGGGCTGCTCTTTATTCGCCGTCGTATATCAGCCTCCTCGCTTATCCATTTAGATGTGCGTTTTGGCCGCGCTGAAGTATTTAGTGCTCGGTGGAGTGCGGGTGGAGTGCGGGTGGGGCGGGGCGGGGCGTTTGAATTCACTCCAGTGTGGACTGTGTTGCGTGTTTGTTGCTGCGGCGCTCCACGCGTGAGCAGGATGTGTTTTTGAAGGTGTGGTCATGCTAAGAACAGATAAAGCAGCGGGGTAATTAGCTCCGCTATCGTTACGCATTGGTCCTTTAATCATGTCCACTCAATGGATGGAGCTGCCTCTTCAGCTCAGATCTGCGGGGGGGATAACGCTAATGGGAATGCGGCCGTGTTCATCACCGTGGCTCCGCAGGGACAGATAAAGACGAAACGTTGTTTATGGTCTTCATCACATTCTCTCAAAGCCGCAGCGAGATAACGCACGAGTGGGAGGTTCCACGCAGGGAACCCACGGGATCCACACGCTCAGCTGTCCGCTGTATTATAACACATTATGACATCACAACATGTCCCTGGTCCTGGTCCAGCATTTGCATTTGCTTTAACCTAGGTGGATTGATGGAGGAGTGGGGAGTGGATGGGTGGAGTGGGGGTGTTTAAGTGGAGGAGTGGGGGGATGGATGGGTGGAGGAGTGGGAGGGTGGATGGATGGAGGTGTATGGATGGAGGAGTGGGGGTAGATGTGTATGGATGGAGGAGTGGGGGGGTGTTTGTGTGGAGGAGTGGTGGGGTGGATGGGTGGAGAAGTGGGGGGTGTTTAGGTGAAGGAGTAGAGGGTGGGATTGGTGAAAGTGTGGGGGGGGTGGATGGATGAGGAGTAGGGGGTGTTTGTGTGGAGGGGTGTTTAGGTGGAGGAGCAGGAGTTGGGATTGGTGGAGGAGTGGGGGGGTGTTTAGGTGGAGGATTGTGAGGTAGGATGGGTGGAGCAGTGGAGGGTGTTTGTGTGGTGGGGTGTTTAGGTGGAGATGTAGGAGGTGGGATTGGTGGAGGAGTGGGGGGGTGTTTAGGTGGAGGAGTGAAGAGTGGGATTGTTGGAGGAGTGGGGGTGCTTAGGTGGAGGATTGGAAGGTGGGATGGGTGGAGCAATGGAGTGTGTTTGTGTGGTGGGGTGTTTAGGTGGAGGAGTAGGGGGTGGGATTGGTGGAGGAGTGGGGGTGTTTAGGTGGAGGATTGGGGGTGGGATGGGTGGAGCAGTGGAGGGTGTTTGTGTGGTGGGGTGTTTAGGTGGAGCAGTAGGGGGTCAGATTGGTGGAGGAATGGGTGAAGTATTTAGGTGGAGGAGTGAGGGGGGTGGGATTGGTGGAGGAGTGGGTGGGGTGTTAAGGTGGAGGAGGGGGGGTTGTTTAGGTGGAGGAGTGGGTGGGGGTGTTTCTCTCGGTCCAATCTCGCGTGTTCATTTGTGTTCTGATGTAAACGAGAATCTCTGAACGGCTCGAGCGTTCTCCATCTCCGTGGGCGTGGGTTCTCCTGGGTTCTCCTGAGGTGGGCGCGGCTTCTCCGTACCCGTCAGAACGTGCCTCTGACTCGGCGCCGGAGCGCGGCGCGGGCCTTTAAGGGTTCCCAGGGGCCCGCCGGAGCCGAGGCGATATGCAGCGCTTGCCGTTTCTCCGGAAATTGCGGTGGAGGAGCAATAAAGGGCTCAGCGGGTCGATCGGGCAGTTTGGGCTCGAACCCGCTGCAGATGAAAGGGAAGTGGCTCTCTGTACCTGCGCTAATCATTCCCATCGATCCTCCGGCCCCCCGGCTCAGCAGCGCCCCCCGCCTCCCTCCCTCTGTTTCACATTTCCTTTGGATTTATGAACTTTTCCTTCTGGAAATAACCCCGCTCATGAGGTCGCTGTGGGAGACTCTGGTGTGAAACGCCAGCTCCGAGTGAAACGCCAACATTACAAATATACACAGAGGTGGCACGGGGGGGGGGGGGCATGGTGGAGAAGAACCGCAGACCCAGCTGCTAATACCTTTATTATACCTTTAAAGGCATGTGGTACAGAGAACATGCACCCCTAAGTACACCCAAAACCAGACCACAGGAGGCGCCACAGAGAGCATGCACCCAAAACAAACCTCAGGAAGTACACCGGAGAGCATGCGCCCCCTAAGTAATCCCCAAATCAAATTTTACGAAGTACCCCAGAGAGCATGTGCCGCCCAGAGCATGCACCCTCACCTACACCCCAAACCAGACCTCAGGAGGCACCCTTTAGAGCATGCAGCCCTATGTACACCCCAAATCAAATTTCAGGAAGTACCCCAGACCAGACCTCAGGAGACACCTCGGAGATCACGCACCCCAACAAACACCCCAAACCAGACCTCAGGAGGCACTCTTTAGAGCATGCCACCCCTATGTACACCCCAAACAAAACCTCAAGAGGCATCCTCCAGAGTATGCACTCTAAGTAAACCCCAATCCAAATCTCAGCAAGCACCCCAGAGTGCATGCGCCCCTTAGTACAACCCATACAAAACCTCAGGAGGTACCCCCCCCCCCCCTTGAAGTGCATCCAAAACCAAACCATAACATGCACCTTTGAGAGCACGCACCCCGAAGTACACCCCAAACCAAACCTCAGGAGGCACCCAGAGAGCATGCACCCCTATGTAAACCCCAGATTAAATCTCAGGAAGTACCCCAGAGAGCATGCACCCCTACATACATTTCAAACCAAACCTCAGGAGGCACCCTAAGGACCCTCCTCCACTTGAAGTACACCTAAAACCAAACCTCAGGAGACGCCCCAGTGATCACGCACCCCAACAAACACCCCAAACCAAACCTCAGGGGACGCCCCAGTCATCACGCACCCCAACAAACACCCCAAACCAAACCTCAGGAGGCACCCCCGAGAGCATGCACCCCTATGTAAACCCCAGATTAAATCTCAGGAAGTACCCCAGAGAGCATGCACCCCTACATACACCTCAAACCAAACCTCAGGAGGCACCCTAAGGACCCTCCTCCACTTGAAGTACACCTAAAACCAAACCTCAGGAGACGCCCCAGTGATCACACACCCCAATAAACACCCCAAACCAAACCTCAGGGGACGCCCTAGTGATCACACACCCCAACAAACACCCCAAACCAGACCTCAGGAGACACCTCAGAGATCACGCACCCCAACAAACACCCCACACCCCAACAAACACCCCAAACCAAACCTCAGGAGGCACCCCCGAGAGCATGCACCCCTATGTAAACCCCAGATTAAATCTCAGGAAGTACCCCAGAGAGCATGCTCCCCTACATACACCTCAAACCAAACCTCAGGAGGCACCCTAAGGACCCTCCTCCAGTTGAAGTACACCTAAAACCAAACCTCAGGAGACACCTCAGAGATCACGCACCCCAACAAACACCCCACACCCCAACAAACACCCCAAACCAAACCTCAGGAGGCACCCCAGAGAGCATGCACTCCTATGTAAACCCCAGATTAAATCTCAGGAAGTACCCCAGAGAGCATGCACCCCTACATACACCTCAAACCAAACCTCAGGAGGCACCCTAAGGACCCTCCTCCACTTGAAGTACACCTAAAACCAAACCTCAGGAGACGCCCCAGTGATCACGCACCCCAACAAACACCCCAAACCAGACCTCTGGAGACGCCCCAGAGATCACACACCCCAACAAACACCCCAAACCAAACCTCAGGAGACGCCCCAGAGATCACGCACCCCAACAAACACCCCAAACCAGACCTCAGGAGACACCTCAGAGATCACGCACCCCAACAAACACCCCAAACCAGACCTCAGGAGACACCTCAGAGATTGCGCAACCCTATGCAAATAAATAAAACAGAACGTGATAAATGAAGGTGGTGGCGTCCGGCTGCTGTACGATTCCTCGGTGTTGACCGTCTCTTCCTTTGATCTTTCAGAATGGCGTCAGCACAGAGGACTGCGGATCATCCTGCAGGACGAGGACATGACCACCAAGATCGAGAGCGGCTGGAAGAGGCTCAACATGCTGTCTCACTACCAGGTACGCCCCTTAGCCCCGCCCACTCTATTAAGAGCACCACCGCTGTTACTTGTTACTTGTTACTAGGCTTGGACAGCATAATACCACATCCACCTTATAGGAGTCGGTACCAGTGCAACCCACCATCACCTCCATCACCATCACCTCCACCACCACTTCCATCACCACTACCTCCAACTCCACCACCTCCATCACCACTACCACCACCACTACCTCCACCACCACTTTCATCACCACTACCACCACCACCTCCACCACCACCACTACCTCCACCACCACTTCCATCACCACTACCACCAACTCCACCACCTCCACCACCACCATGCTAACAGCACTACAGTTTTGAGAATCATCCACCACCCCACTGATCATCCAGCCTAGAGAGTGGGTTTTCCTGTCGACGGTGGCGTCATGTCTCCCAAAGGTGGGACATGCAGCGATGTTGGTGGTGGGGGGGGGGGGTTATCATATAGATAAGCAGTGCAACAGCAGCGCCCCGCCTGCGTTCTCCTGCCGTTAGAGTGGACGTGTCCTCTGATTGGCCGCTGCTCCGTCTCTGCGTGGCGTCTTTTGTCCTGCGAGGTTGTTGTAACGTTTACAGAGCGCTGCACGTTATCGATTCCGGAAAAGTGAAGCGCCGACTGTTTCAGCTGCGCAGTCGCCAAATTACACGAGAGAGAAAACGGAGGCTTTAAACGCACCCCCGATCCATAACTCTGACTTAACAACCGTGTGTGTGTGTGTGCGTGTGTGTGTGTGAGTGTGTGTGTGTGTGTGTGTGTGTGTCACCCTGCTGTGTTCAGAGCTCTGTCTGGGACAGTTAAAGAGGAAGGTGCTGAACACAGGGACCCACATACTGTCACTGAGTGTGTGTGTGTGTGTGTTTGTTAGTGTGTGTCTGTGTGTGTGTTTGTTGGTGTGTGTGTTTGTTAGTGTGTGAGCGTGTGTGTTTGTGTCTGTGTGTGTGTGTGTGTGTTAGTGTGTGTCTGTGTGTGTGTTTGTTGGTGTGTGTGTTTGTTAGTGTGTGAGAGTGTGTGTTTGTGTCTGTGTGTGTGTTGGTGTGTGTGTGTGAGAGAGAGAGCGAGATTGTTTGTTAGTGTGTGAGTGGTTGTGTGTGTGTGTTTGGTAGTGTGTTTGTGTGTGTGTTTGTTAATTAGTGTGTGTGTGTATGTATGTATGTGTGAGTGTGTGCTTGTGTTTGTGTGTTTTTGTTAGTGTTTGTGTGTGAGTGTGTGTATGTATGTGTTTGTTAGTGTGTGTGTGTGTTTGTTAGTGAGTGTGTATGAGTGTGTATGAGTGAGTGTGTGTGTGTGTTTGTTAGCGTGTGAGTGAGTGTGTGTGTGTTTGTTTGTTAGTGTTTGTGTGTGTGTGTATGAGTGTGTGTGTGTTAGCGTGTGAGTGTGTGTGTGTGTGTGTTTGTTTGTTAGTGTTTGTGTGTGAGTGTGTATGAGTGTGTGTGACTCTGGTACAGTTGGAGGTTAAGGGGGGGTGGGGGGGGGTGTCCTGGTCCTCACTCTGGTGCACTCAGCGTCAGGTGGTTGCTGATCAATAGGTGATGGAGTGCTGGCGTTAAGCGGTGGAGATCGGTGGAACCGTGAGTCTGGGTTCCGTTACAGAACAGAGAGACTGGAAATGTCTGATGTCAAGCTTTATTTGTGTCTCTCTCTCTCTGTCTCTCTCTCCTGCGGTCTCAGAAGCCCGCGCTCCGCGAGTCACCTCCACCTGACGCCGAGGCCAGGTGGAGGTTGTAATGCCGGAGTCGCGGGAGGTCGGGTCTTTAAACACATCAGCAGGCGCTCGGGGACGCCGCACCGGACCTGAGCATCCGGCTGACACCGGGGGCCCCGGGGGGAGGGGGGGGGACACAGTACTGACTGACAGGATAGGACACGAGCGATCGGGAGACAACACCTGCTTAACAGGACGTAATCTGAAGTGACAGTCAGCTGACACCCAGCGTGTTCATATCACCACTGCGCCCGGGCGGGGGGGCGGAGGGAGGGGGTTTTATTACGGGGTAAATAATTAACTGGCCCGTTTCCTCCACCCCCTCCCCCCCCTCCACCACCTCACCACCTCCTCAAATCTGCTTCCTGTAACACTGAGAATATGGGGGGGCAAAAGGAGGGGTGGGCAAAGTGACCAAACATCTGACCTCCGTCTGTTATCCTCACCCTTCATTCTGTCTGTCTGTCTATCTGACCCTCTGTCTGTCTGACTCTCCCTCTGTCAGTCTGTCTGACCCTCTGTCTGTCTCTCTTTGTCTGTCAGTCTGTCTGTCTGACCCTCTGTCTGTCTATCTGACCCTCTATCTGTCTCTCTGTCTGTCTTTCTGACCCTCTCTTTGTCTGTCTGAACCTCTGTCTGTCATTCTTTGTCCCACTGTCTATCCCTCTGTCAGTCTGTCCCTCTGTTTGTCTGTCGTTCAGTCTGAGTGAGTCTCTGTGTTTATACAGTGTGTGAGACTCTATCTGTCTCTCTCTCTGTCTGTCTGTCTGACCCTCTGTCTGTCTATCTCTCTCTCTGTCTGTCTGACCCTCTATCTGTCTGAACCTCTATCTGTCTCTCTCTCTGTTTGTCTGTCTGTCTGACCCTCCCTCTGTCAGTTTGTCAGTCTGTCTGATCCTCTGTTTGTCTGACCTTCTGTCTGTCTGTCTGTCTGACTCTCCCTCGGTCAGTCTGTCTGATCCTCTGTCTGACTGTCTGTCTGACTCTCCCTCTGTCAGTTTGTCTGTCTGTCAGTCTGTCTGATCCTCTGTTTGTCTGACCTTCTGTCTGTCTGTCTGTCTGACTTTCCCTCAGTCAGTCTGTCTGATCCTCTGTCTGACTGTCTGTCTGACTCTCCCTCGGTCTGTCTGTCAGTCTGTCTGATCCTCTGTTTGTCTGACCATCTGTCTGACTCTCCCTCTGTCAGTCTGTCTGTCTTTCTTTGTCCCTCTGTCTGTTTGTCTGTCGTTCAGTCTGAGTGAGTCTCTGTGTTTATACAGTGTGTGTGCGTGTGTGTGTGTGTGTGTGTGTGTGTGTGTGAGTCTGTGTGTGTGTGTGTGTGTGTGAGTCTGTGTGTGTGTGTGTGAGTGTGTGTGTGTGAGTCTGTGTGTGTGTGTGTGTGTGTGTGTGAGCCTGTGTGTGTGTCTACGCTCTGTGATTATAGATTAATGTGTGGACGTTTTTTGCGTCGTTTGTCTCGTCTCATTATTCATGACCTCGTCTCCTCGGTTCCTCAGTCAGTCAGACGGCAGTCAGTCGTTCTGCGTCTCCTTTATAACTCCCCGGGAGGAGAACTCCACCCCCCCCCGCCCCCCCGCCGCCTGAGTTCCACACTGCACAGAACCTCCTCAGAGATCTCATTCTGTCTCACCTGTCAGCTGCTTCCTGCCCCATCCGAGACGCTGACACTAATGCTTTGATTTTCTGTCGGGAAGCGTGTCCCGCGTTGCAGAGCGCCCGGCTGACGGGTTCTGCGTCGGAACCGCCCGCATCCCATCAGCCTGCGCAGGAGGAGCCGCAGCCATGAGAACGCGCAATAACAGCCTTTGTTACCGACGAGCGTGACCCTCAGACCTGCCGCCGGTCACCGCGCCGGCCCGGGCGCCACGCCCCCTGCTGGATTTCATGTTATCTGTGTGATGAACGGCTCGGGCCCCGGTTCCAGTCGGAGGAAATGACGGCGTGCCGGTGGCCCCCGTGTACTCGCCGGCGCTTTGAAGCAGGCTGCGGTTTCACCTCAATTAACCCCGGAAGTGTGTCAAATGGTGGGTTGCCAGATTGGACCGACGGAGGAAAACATCTGAAGGGAGCAAATGAATCTCCTGATAACTTCAAACTTTGGGGAGTATAGAGGAGAACAAGTGCCGGCACGGTGGCTTAGTGGTTTTGCATGTTCTCCTCTCAGCGCTGAGGATTCCTGGTTTCCTCCCACAGTTTCCTCCCACAGTCCAAAAACATGGATCAAGGTCAAGTGAACTCTCCCAATTGCCCCATATAGAGTGCGTCTGTGTGAGTGAGTGTGTGTTCAGCGATAGATTGCCCCCTGTCCTGGGTGTAACTTCCCAGTGCCCAAAACGTTCTCCCCTGGATGGGCATGGGGAACCCCCCCT
Source organism: Corydoras sp. C115 (assembly GCA_019802505.1). Taxonomy (NCBI): domain Eukaryota; kingdom Metazoa; phylum Chordata; class Actinopteri; order Siluriformes; family Callichthyidae; genus Corydoras; species Corydoras sp. C115. The sequence goes on along the minus strand of JAFMOC010000177.1, from coordinate 815,946 downwards.
TGACCCTAATAGAGGATAAAGTGGAAGATAATAGATGGATGGATGGATGGATTGGACTAGAGGAGCCCTTGAGTCAAGGGCTCAGGGGCCCACGAGGTTCCGACCCCAAACTCCTCTGTAAGTTCTTCCAATTAAGGCGGGAGGGTGGTGCAGTGCTGTTCCTCCTGATAAGCCTGAGTGGCGCCGTCGAGCTGACACCGAAAAGCATGTCCGGTTTGTTAAGTGTGTGTGTGTGTGTGTCGCGAACCGATTTCCAGGGAGTAATAAAAGTCCGGTTCTCCTCCAGGTTCCTGATAACGCGGTGGTGGCGCTGGTGCCGAAGCAGGTCATCGACTACAACTCCGTGAACAACTCCACCGTGTCCCGGACATCGGCAAGCAAATACGGTATGTGTTGTGTGTTTGTGTGTGTATGTGTGTGTGTGTGTGTGAGGATCCTCAGCCCTAAGTGAAATGATCATCCCTCCATAACAAGCAGGACGGGCGAGAACCTGAAAGGCTTCACCTTTAAAGAGACTCGTGCTTCACACAAAGGAGGCGGCGGTGTGGGGGGGGCAGAATCAGTCTCCCCGCACTTGACTCGCCTTCTCAGATGCGCCGCCGCCCGACGCCCATCGCCCACCGCACGCTTGGGTCCAATAAAGCAGAAGATCAAAGGCCCGGGGAGTGCGGCGCCCCCTCTCACCGCGCACATCAAATGGCGGCATTACCCGCGACTCATCTCCATACACCTCCACCTCAGCTCCAAATTAGGACCAAATAAAGAAGCGGGGACCTTGCGCCACCAAGGCCCCGTGCCCCCCCCCCTTCCCTTCCCTCCATCACCGCCACCCCACGTTTTAAAGAATTCATTTGAAATGGAAGGACCCTGCACCGACACGCTTTGAACCGCCAGAACACAAAGAAGCGAATGTGGAAGAAAGAGGGAAGATGTGGACTTATTACGGTCTCCACGCTCTCACAATCCGCCGACGGATGCAATTTGGCAAGGTGGCGGCATGTGTGTGTGTGTGGGGGGGGGGGGGGGTGACCACAAGGTCTGAGGGACTGGGCAATAAGGCGGAACCTGTGACGCTTAGAGCCTAAATCTTAATCATGAGGTTCATCACAGAGCCTGTGTGGTCACAAAAACCTTGTGAGGACCGTGGCTCAGTGAGGGGGGGGGGGGTGTGCACTCCTCTTCCTCGAGTTTCCAGGCAGCTTTAACACCAAGATACTGTGTTTATATCCACCTTTAATGATCTAAAAATAAAAATATGCTGAAGCCTATACCGGGGACTAGAGTCGGGGGGGGGGGTCACTATTCCTCATGCCTATCCAGGGGAGAACGTTTAGGCCGCTGGGCAGATACACTCAGGACAGGGCGCCAATCCATTACTGAGCACACTCACTCACACTATATATATATATATAGGGGCAATTTAGAGCAGCCAATTCACATGTTTTGGGACTGTGGGAACAAACAGCAAAGCCCGGAGGAAATCCACGTGGACACAGGAGGAGAACATGCCACCCAGCTTGGGATTTCAGTGCTTAGAAGATGTGCTGACCACTAAGCCACTTTCCTTCATTTTAATTATGAATATTAATGAGCACACGGTGCCTCAGTCACAGTCACCTACTCAACTGTGTCGGTCGGGTGGAGGTTCAGATGGAGGATCTCCTTAAAGCAACAGCAACATTTGGTTGTAAATCAATCAGCCACTAGAGGGCGTGGCATTGTTGTGAATAAACCCCATAAAGAGGTGTTATTAGCCTCGGCATGTAGTGGAGTACAGTTCCACCTCTTTATGTGATTCATTAAAAACAAAATCATTAATAATCTGATCTTCCACAACATAATCTAGTTTGGTTTCTCAAACCGTCAAACGCTGCCTTCTAGTGGCCAAATTACAGAACGCAGTTTATAAAACAGTGTAACAGGTTTAGTGCTGATCTCTGTTTATATTAATCTGTATTTTATGATTTAAAATAATCTATCGTGGGTGGCACGGTGGCTTTGTGGTTTAGCATGTTCTCCTCTCAGCTGTAGGGATTCCCGGTTCGAATCTCAATCTGGGTGGAGTTTGCATGTTCTCCCCGTGTCCGCGTGGGTTTCCTCCAGGTTCTCCGGTTTCCTCCCAGAGTCCAAAAACATGGATCAAGGTCAATTGAATTCTCCAAATTGCCCCATATAGAGTGTATCTGTGTGAGTGCGTGTGTGTCCAGAGATAGATTGCCCCCCTGTCCTGGGTGTATACCCTAATAGAGGATAAAGCGGAAGAAAATGGATGGATGGAATATAATGTATCGTATATATCACGCACTGATACGAATGTGAAGCGCTCAGAGGGGTGTGGAATTGTCAGTGATGTCACGGCCGGGACAAACGGCTCAGCCAATCAGATTTAAGGAGTGAAAATACGTGTCGCCCCCCCCCCAAAAAAAAAAAAAAAAAACACCCCCTTCATGGTCTGTGGCGCAGCGCCCCCTGCTGGTTTCTTTTTTCTTTTCTGTTCTTTTCTTCTCATTTTTTTTTCTTTTCTTTCGTCTCTGCTCTCTTTCTCTCTCTCTCTCTGTCTCTCTCTCTTTCTCTCTCTCTCTCTCTCTCTCTCTCTCTCTCTCTCTCTGGCGCTATTTCCCGTTTCTTTTCTCCGCCTCAGCAGAATTGTCTTTACTCTGGAGAAATTGATTTCTGCTGCATCCACCGGGCGGAGCGCACCGTGTGCATTTCTGTTTCCACATCAGGCTCTTCTGCTGATGAGCTCTTTTCACGCAGAGTAAACACCCATTCAGCTCTGTCCTGCTTTGTGCGTGCGTGTGTGTGTGTGTGTGTGTGTGTGTGTGTAACGTCCACCTCACTGTTGCTGAAGTCATGAAAATTTTATCTCCACCAACACCTGTTCAATAGCGCCAATAGAAGATCCAAGCAGCCGCGCTTGCTAAAACATTAATATCCAATCTCAGAGCCGGCGCGCCGAGATCCGGCCCGATTCGTGCCGGCGCCCCGGTCACAGGAGGATCCCGAATTCTGGCTCTGATCCCCCCGGCTTTCCTGTCTTTTCCCATCTTCTTACAGAAAACATGATTAAGTACACCGGCAGCCCGGACAGCCTGCGCTCCCGCACGCCCATGATCACGCCCGACCTGGAGAGTGGCGTCAAGGTGTGGCATCTGGTCAAGAACCACGAGCACGGCGACCAGAAGGAGGGCGACCGGGGCAGCAAGATGGTGTCGGAGATCTACCTGACCAGACTGCTGGCCACCAAGGTGAGAAACGGGGCGCCCCTGCTGATCTAATTAATATTGAGGTTAACGAGATTAACGACCTCACACTGAGAAAGGGTTTCCATTCCGGTGTCATCCATGTCAGAACGGTCAGACGACCGGCGTGATGCGTCTGATTGGTTGCTGGAAGGTTGGTAGGGTGTTGGGCTACTAATCTAAAGGTTGAGGGTTCAAACCCCAAGACCCACCGAGGTTGCCAGTGTGGATCATTGAGTGGAATCCCCAACCCTCAGTACTCCAGGGAGGCGCTGACCCCAGCCATCAGGTTGGGATACTTGATTCGTTGTCAATCTGAAGGTTAGGGGGCGCCTATGTCCCTGCCGGATGTTTATTTAACATCCTAATGAAGTCACATGAGGTCAGTCACTGATGTTGGGGGAGGATTAATCTAAACAAGTCCAACCTCCAAACTTGGAGGCGTTAAAAGATCTGCCGCTAACATCTTGGTGCCGGTTGCCTCGGCACACTTTCAGAGGTCTAGTGGAGTGCGTGAGTCAGGCGGCGATGGTTCTACTGTTTTTCTTCCCGGAGTTGTGTCAGAACCGTCAGACGACCGGCGTGATGCGTCTGATTGGTTGCTAAAGGTTGAGGGTTCAAATCCCAAGACGGTGGGTCACAGGTACAGAGGTTGCCAGTGTGGACCATTGTGCGGAATCTCCAACCCTCAGTATTCTAGGGAGGCGCTGACCCCAGCCATCAAGTTGGGATACTTGATTCGTTATCAATCTGAGGGTTAGGGGGCGCCACTGTCCCTGCCGTTCGTTTCTATAACATCCTAACGAAGTCACATGAGGTCAGTCACTGATGTTGGGTGAGAGCCCAGGTTCTGTTCAGCGGAGTTGTGATGTAGTATCGTGACCTCACAACCCCGCCGCCTGTACATGGACGTAGCTGCAGCTTCCCGTCACGTTCCGCCGCTCGTTTCGGGTTCTTGGCGCCGCCGCCGATCCGTTGTCAGAAGCGAACAAGCGTGGAAGCCCGGCCCGGCGCGGCACGGCGTTCCGAGGGGAGTGTTTCTGTGCGCGTTAGTCACAGTTGTGATTCCAGCTCGGCGGCGTGACGACCTCAGGGATGAGAACGCAGTGCGGGTTCTCAGTTACGATGGGATTCCAGGTTCTGTGATCGTCGCCGGCTGCGGGTTACCGTCTCCGGGAGGCGCCGTCACCCTCTTCCCCCCCTCTCTCTCTCTCTCTCTCTCTTTTTTTTTTTTTTTTAATATCTGTGATTGATCGCGGCGGAGAACCGGAGCCGCGAAGCGTGAAGGCTTTCTGGCAGGCTTTACGAGAGGCCTATTCAAATGTGTGTACATGAGCGGCATCGCGGCCTCCGTCATCTGTCACGGCGCTCGGGATCTGGGAGCCAACGAGCACCTTGCGAAAGGCGCGAATGCATCCAGCACGCGAGCGAACGGCGGCGCGTGGGCCGCGTGTCATCATCTCGACTGATTGTTTTTGTTTAATAACAAGTTTATTACGCCGGCGGATTTCTGGGTGAAAATGATTGGTGTGGCGGCGCCGTAATTGACTGTTTCCCTCAACGTTCCGCCGACAAACACCTTCAATCCTCCACCCGCCCTCAACTTCGCTTATATTAGCTCCGTCGTCGGCGCCCGACTCGCGAAATGGAGCGGCGCTGGGAGTTAATGTGCTTCCTTTAAAGCTTTTTTACCGCCTCGTGTTCACCGCCGAATTATTTCATCTCTCCCTCTTTGGCCGCAGCGGTCAGCCACACCCCTCCCCTGCACCACCACCACCACCACCACCTCCACCACCTGTGTGAGCCTGATATTGTCCCTGCATCCGTCGCCTGAACGCCTGTAAATGCACGTTTCTGTTCCCTCAGCTGGTAACGAAGATGTCAGGCGTCAAGCGGGGATGACTCCACCCCTAGACTCTTAATCTTAATCTAATCCAGCATCCGTAGGACGTCCCGGACAAACAAGTCCAACCTCCAAACTTTAAGGCGTTAAAAGATCTGCCGCTAACATCTTGGTGGCAGATACCTCGGCATACCTTCAGGGGTCTAGTGGTGTGCATAGTGGAGTCAGGCTGAAGTGGGGGAGCGACGGTGGTATCAATCTGAAGGTTAGATTGACTAATTGACTGTTTCCCTCAACGTTCCGCCAAAAAACACCTTCAATCCTCCACCCGCCCTTCACTTCCCTTATATTAGCTCCGTCGTCGGCGCCCGACTCGCGAAATGAAGCGGCGCTGGGAGTTAATGTGCTTCCTTTAAAGCTTTTTTACCACCGAGTGTTCACCACCGAATTATTTCATCTCTCCCTCTTTGGCCGTAGCGGTCAGCCACCCCCCCCCCCACCACCTCCACCACCTGTGTGAGCCTGATAGGGTCCCTGCATCCATCGCCTGAACGCCTGTAAATGCACGTTTCGGTTCCCTCAGCTGGTAACGAAGATGTCAGGTGTCAAGCGGGGATGACTCCACCCCTAGACTCCGAAATCTTAATCTAATCCAGCATCCGTAGGACAGCCGGGACAAACAAGTCCAACCTCCAAACTTTAAGGCGTTAAAAGATCTGCCGCTAACATCTTGATAGCAGATGCCTCAGCACACCTTCAGGGGTCTAGTGGAGTGCATAGTGGAGTCAGGCTGGAATGGGGGAGCGACGGTGGTATCAATCTGAAGGTTAGATTGACTAATTGACTGTTTTCCTCAACGTTCCGCCGAAAAACACCTTCAATCCTCCACCCGCCTTCACTTTGCTTACATTAGCTCCGTCGTCGGCGCCCGACTCGCGAAATGAAGCGGCGCTGGGAGTTAATGTGCTTCCTTTAAAGCTTTTTTACCGCCTCGTGTTCACCGCCGAATTATTTCATCTCTCCCTCTTTGGCCGTAGCGGTCAGCCACCCCCCCCTGCACCACCACCACCACCACCACCTCCACCACCTGTGTGAGCCTGATAGGGTCTCTGCATCCGTCTCCTGAATGCCTGTAAATGCACATTTCGGTTCCCTCAGCTGGTAATGAAGATGTCAGGCGTCAAGCGGGGATGACACGTGTCAGAGCCCTCATCGATCACTCGCGCCGCGCCGTCGCCCCGAGACCGAGCGAGTAATGTGTAATTTGGGGTTTATAGGCAAAGGAAGACATGTCAGAAATGTGGGACACCGCGCACAGCGAGGGCGGCTGACGAACCGAATTTATTCACGGCGTCGGATTCCAGTTTAAATGACGGCCAAAATAAATACGGTGCACGTGTTCCATCAATTAATGGTGGCGCTCCTGACACAGGGTTTAGAGAGGTTTGAGGAGCGTGAGGTGTCGACTCCGCCCCCCCAGACTCCCAGATCTTAATGTAATTCAGCATCCGTAGGACGTCCCGGACAAACAAGTCTAACCTCCAAACTTAAAAGATCTGCCGCTAACATCTTGGTGGCGGATGCCTTGGCACACCTTCGGGGGTCTGGCAGAGTCCATGTGTGAGACAGGCGGCGATGTGGGGGGGGCGAAGGTGGTTTTACTGATTTTCTTCCCAGAGTTGTGTTCGAACCGGCGTGATGCGTCTGATTGGTTGCTGGGAGGTTGGTAGGGTGTTGGGTTACTAATCTAAAGGTTGAGGGTTCAAACCCCAAGACCCACCGAGATTGCCAGTGTGGACCATTGAGTGGAATCCCCAACCCTCAGTACTCCAGGGAGGCGCTGACCCCAGCCATCAGGTTAGGATGCTTGATTCGTTATCAATCTGAAGGTTAGGGGGCGCCACTGTCCCTGCCAGATGTTTCTTTAACATCCTATTCTAGTGAGGTCACATGAGGTCAGTCACTGATGTTGGGTGATTGTTGGTTTTAATGAGGTTGATGAACTAAATTTATTTAAAGCACAGAATTCCAATTTAAATGACGGCCAAAATAAATCCAGCATCCGTAGGACGTCCCGGACAAACAAGTCCAATCTCCAAACTTAGATGCTGCTAACATCTTGGTGGCAGATGCCTTGGCACACCTTCAGGGGTCTAGTGGAGTCCATAGTGGAGTCAGGCTAAAATGGGGGATCGACGGTGGTATCAATCTGAAGGTTAGGGGGCGCTGCCGGCTTACGTTCTGGGGTCTAGTGGAGTCTATAGTGGAGTCAGACGATGATGGAGGGGTGGAAGCGCCGGCGGTTCTAGCGTTTTTCTTCCCGGAGTCGGTTCCGTTCTCACGGCGACAGGCCCGTTTGATTTCCCCTGCTGCTCCTCCTCCTCTCCACCCCCCCACACCCCCTCTCATCTTATCCCGTCATGTAAGTGGATTAGATTCCGCTCTGCCTAAAGTTGACAACATTAAATCGAATTACGGGCCGCTGATGCGGGATGGGCTGTAATCCAGCCGCGGGGGGAGGGGGGGCAGCACCACCACCTGTTCCCTCAACGCTATTAAAAACCCAGCGAAGTATAATTACTTCCCCCATCAGGGCTGAAGGTGTTCGGCTGTCAGACTCCATGCGCTCGCTGACGGGTCACGCGCCGATGTTCGGTAGAACCGCAGCGGGTGCTCGAGGTGAGGTCGCTGTGCGGTGAGGTCGCTGTGCGGTGAGGTCACTGTGCGGTGAGGTCGATGTGCGGTGAGGTCGAGGTGAGGTCGCTGTGCGGTGAGGTTGAGGTGATGTCGCTGTGTGGTGAGGTCGAGGTGAGGTCGCTGTGCGGTGAGGTTGAGGTGAGGTCACTGTGCGGTGAGGTCGAGGTGAGGTTGCTGTGCGGTGAGGTTGAGGTGAGGTCACTGTGCGGTGAGGTCACCGTGCAGTGAGGTCGAGGTGAGGTCACTGCGCTGAGGTCGAGGTGAGGTCGCTGTGCGGTGAGGTCGCTGTGCGGTGAGGTCGCTGTGCAGTGAGGTCGAGGTGAGGTCACTGTGCGGTGAGGTCGAGGTGAGGTCACTGTGCGCTGAGGTCGCCGTGCTGTGAGGTCGAGGTGAGGTCACTGTGCACTGAGGTCGAGGCGAGGTTGCTGTGCGGTGAGGTCGCTGTGCGGTGAAGTCGCTGAGGTCCTTGTGCGGGGAGGTCGCTGTGCGGTGAGGTCGCTGTACGGTGAGGTCGAGGTGAGGTTGCTGTGCGGTGAGGTCGCTGAGGTCCTTGTGCGGGGAGGTCGCTGTGCGGTGAGGTCGCTGTACGGTGAGGTCGAGGTGAGGTCACTGTGCGGTGAGGTTGAGGTGAGGTTGCTGTGCGGTGAGGTCGCTGAGGTCCTTGTGCGGGGAGGTCGCTGTGCGGTGAGGTCGCTGTACGGTGAGGTCGAGGTGAGGTCACTGTGCGGTGAGGTCGCTGAGGTCCTTGTGCGGGGAGGTCGCTGTGCGGTGAGGTCGCTGTACGGTGAGGTCGAGGTGAGGTCACTGTGCGGTGAGGTCGAGGTGAGGTTGCTGTGAGGTGAGGTCGCTGAGGTCCTTGTGCGGGGAGGTCGCTGTGCGGTGAGGTCGCTGTACGGTGAGGTTGAGGTGAGGTTGCTGTGCGGTGAGGTCGCTGAGGTCCTTGTGCGGGGAGGTCGCTGTGCGGTGAGGTCGCTGTACGGTGAGGTCGAGGTGAGGTCACTGTGCGGTGAGGTCGAGGTGAGGTTGCTGTGCGGTGAGGTCGCTGAGGTCCTTGTGCGGGGAGGTCGCTGTGCGGTGAGGTCGCTGTACGGTGAGGTCGAGGTGAGGTCACTGTGCGGTGAGGTCGAGGTGAGGTTGCTGTGCGGTGAGGTCGCTGAGGTCCTTGTGCGGGGAGGTCGCTGTGCGGTGAGGTCGCTGTACGGTGAGGTCGAGGTGAGGTCACTGTGCAGTGAAGTCGAGGTGAGGTTGCTGTGGTCCCTGTGTGGGGAGGTCGCTGTGCGGTGAGGTCGAGGTGAGGTTGCTGTGGTCCCTGTGTGGGGAGGTCGCTGTGCGGTGAGGTCGAGGTGAGGTTGCTGTGGTCCCTGTGTGGGGAGGTCGCTGTGCGGTGAGGTCGAGGTGAGGTCGCTGAGGTCCTTGTGCGGGGAGGTCGCTGTGCGGTGAGGTCGCTGTACGGTGAGGTCGAGGTGAGGTTGCTGTGCGGTGAGGTCGCTGAGGTCCTTGTGCGGGGAGGTCGCTGTGCGGTGAGGTCGCTGTACGGTGAGGTTGAGGTGAGGTTGCTGTGCGGTGAGGTCGCTGAGGTCCTTGTGCGGGGAGGTCGCTGTGCGGTGAGGTCGCTGTACGGTGAGGTCGAGGTGAGGTTGCTGTGCGGTGAGGTCGCTGAGGTCCTTGTGCGGGGAGGTCGCTGTGCGGTGAGGTCGCTGTACGGTGAGGTCGAGGTGAGGTCACTGTGCAGTGAAGTCGAGGTGAGGTTGCTGTGGTCCCTGTGTGGGGAGGTCGCTGTGCGGTGAGGTCGAGGTGAGGTTGCTGTGGTCCCTGTGTGGGGAGGTCGCTGTGCGGTGAGGTCGAGGTGAGGTCGCTGAGGTCCTTGTGCGGGGAGGTCGCTGTGCGGTGAGGTCGCTGTACGGTGAGGTCGAGGTGAGGTTGCTGTGCGGTGAGGTCGCTGAGGTCCTTGTGCGGGGAGGTCGCTGTGCGGTGAGGTCGCTGTACGGTGAGGTCGAGGTGAGGTTGCTGTGCGGTGAGGTCGCTGAGGTCCTTGTGCGGGGAGGTCGCTGTGCGGTGAGGTCGCTGTACGGTGAGGTCGAGGTGAGGTTGCTGTGCAGTGAGGTCGCTGAGGTCCTTGTGCGGGGAGGTCGCTGTGCGGTGAGGTCGCTGTACGGTGAGGTCGAGGTGAGGTCACTGTGCGGTGAGGTCGAGGTGAGGTTGCTGTGCGGTGAGGTCGCTGAGGTCCTTGTGCGGGGAGGTCGCTGTGCGGTGAGGTCGCTGTACGGTGAGGTCACTGTGCAGTGAAGTCGAGGTGAGGTTGCTGTGGTCCCTGTGTGGGGAGGTCGCTGTGCGGTGAGGTCGAGGTGAGGTCACTGTGCGGTGAGGTCGAGGTGAGGTTGCTGTGCGGTGAGGTCGCTGAGGTCCTTGTGCGGGGAGGTCGCTGTGCGGTGAGGTCGCTGTACGGTGAGGTCGAGGTGAGGTCACTGTGCGGTGAGGTCGAGGTGAGGTCACTGTGCGGTGAGGTCGAGGTGAGGTTGCTGTGCGGTGAGGTCGAGGTGAGGTCACTGTGCACTGAGGTCGCCGTGCAGTGAGGTCGAGGTGAGGTCACTGTGCGCTGAGGTCGAGGTGAGGTTGCTGTGCGGTGAGGTCGCTGTACGGTGAGGTCGCTGAGGTCCTTGTGTGGGGAGGTCGCTGTACGGTGAGGTCGAGGTGAGGTTGCTGTGCGGTGAGGTCGCTGAGGTCCTTGTGCGGTGAGGTCGCTGTACGGTGAGGTCGAGGTGAGGTTGCTGTGCGGTGAGGTCGCTGAGGTCCTTGTGCGGGGAGGTCGCTGTACGGTGATGTCGAGGTGAGGTCACTGTGCAGTGAAGTCGAGGTGAGGTTGCTGTGGTCCCTGTGTGGGGAGGTCGCTGTGCGGTGAGGTCGAGGTGAGGTCGCTGAGGTCATTGTGCGGGGAGGTCGCTGTGCGGTGAGGTCGCTGTACGGTGAGGTCGAGGTGAGGTCACTGTGCGGTGAGGTCGAGGTGAGGTTGCTGTGCGGTGAGGTCGCTGTGGTCCCTGTGTGGGGAGGTCGCTGTGCGGTGAGGTCGAGGTGAGGTCGCTGTGCGGTGAGGTCGCCGGCTTCCACCTCACCGAGGAGCTGATTCTAATTCCGTGGCATTCACCACTGCAACATGGTAGAACGATCTTCCCGACTCTGTCCGTAAGTTGGAGTCACTTGGCAGTTTTAAGAAACTACTGAAGACGCATCTCTTTAACAAATACCTGTTGTAAAAAAAAAGGGGGGGGGCACAGCATCAAATAACAATCAGGTTTGATGATTTTACAGTGTAGTTGGTTTTCTGCATAACTTCTGACTTGTAATGTTCTCATTTGTAAGTCGCTTTGGATAAAAGCGTCTGCTGAACGACTAAATGTAAATGTAACACAATCCGGTTCCACCTTAGCCCTTCTGCATACATGTGTGTGTGTGTGTGTGTGTGTGTGTGTGTGTTTATATTTATATATCAAGCTGTCTGTTGTTGTACCGTGTTGCTCCACAGGGGACGCTGCAGAAGTTTGTGGACGACCTTTTCGAGACCATCTTCAGCACCGCCCACAGAGGAAGTGCCCTCCCCCTCGCCATCAAGTACATGTTCGACTTCCTGGACGATCAGGCCAACAAGCACGCCATCTTCGACCCGCACGTCCGCCACACGTGGAAGAGCAACTGGTAGGAACCGCACACCAGCTGTCACGATGTCTCCACCACCACCCTCACCCCACTCCACCCTCACCCCACTCCACCCTCACCCCACTCCAACCTCACCCCACTCCACCCTCACCCCACTCCAAACTCATCCCACCTTACCTCCTCAACCTCACTCACCTCACCCCATTCCAACTTCACCCCATCCCACTCACCCCAACCCCACCACAACTTACCCCACTCCAACTTCACCCCACCTTACCACCTCAACCCTGCTCACCTCACCCCACCCCACCCTCACACCATCCCACTCACCCCAACCCCACCACAACTTACCCCACTCCAACCTCATCCCACCTTACCTCCTCAACCTCACTCACCTCACCCCACTCCAACTTCACCCCATCCCACTCACCCCAACCTCACCCCACTCCAACCTCACCCCACTCCAACTTCCTCACTCCACACCACCCAACCCTCACCCCATCCCACTCACCCCACTCCACCCTCACCTCACCCCACTTTACCTCCTTAACCTCACTCACATCACCCCACCACACTCCAACCTCACCTCATCCCACTCACCCCAACCTCACCCCACTCCAACCTCATCTCACCCCACCCCACCCTCACCCATCTCCAACTTCACCCCACCTTACCCCAACTCACCGCAACCTCACTCCACCCCCACCTCACCCACACCATACCTCATCTCAACCTCACTCACCACACCCCAACCTCACCCCATCCTCCAACCTCACCACCACTGACCTTGCACCCCAACCTTACTCCACCTCAACCGCAATCACCCCCACCCATCAACCTCACTCCCCATCAACCCCACCCATCATCCTCACTCCCCATCGCCCCCACCCATCAACCTCACTCCCCATCAACCCCACCCATCAACCTCACTCCCCATCACCACCACCCATCGACTCACATTCCCCCCCACTTCCACTCCTCCGTCTGACACACAGGGACGGGGCTGCATGTTGCATTCGCCGCCGTTCCAGATAAGTGTTCCGGCATCACCGCGGCAACCACCGCTTTCTCTAGATGATGAGCGAATAGTAAATCAATACCCCGTGTCTACAAACCATCAGTCCATCGACAACCCCTCCACCCCCCCCTTCCCCCATCATCTGAATAACATAAAGAGCGTCCACCGTGGAGTACTTACAGCTCCGCTTTAACCTCCAGCCTGTGATGATCACGATCATCAGCTCCACCACACCGGGGGTGGGGGGGTGGGAGTGGGGGTGGAATTGATGTGTGGGCGTGACGGAGGGAGGAGGTTCAGATCCATTTACTCAGTTTTATAGCCCTCATTTCTCCTCGTCTCCCTCCGCCGCCTTATTAGACCGTTTGCGCGCTAAGTGCTTCTGCAGAAGTGCAGATTAGACGTTAATGGAATCGGCGTTGCGGCGAAACGAGTCGGAACTCCGAATGTCTGTCTTCCTATTTGTTATTTTATTAATTTTGTTTTTTGTTTTATTTTTTTGCACTCGCAAACACTCACATCGCACATCAGGCGAATGCGACGGCGCTTGGCGTAGTGCGTGGGATTCCCGCAGACTAATTTGCCAGCGTTCGGCTGTTCCTCATGTTTAAGTGCCGTAGAGAAACGACGGGATTGGTCCTGACCGTTGGGGGTCGGGGGGGGCTGATCCGATCTCAGATCTTCACGCCGATGTCCGGGAGGCTGAACTCATGACATCATGACATCTCCGTGTGCGGCGTCCAGCTCACATCATGCACTCCACGCTGTTATTGTGCTGACGCGGTCCGTTTTCTAACAGCGGGCCCCCGTGTGGCCCCCGAGGCCCCAAATGATCTGGTCTGCTTAACACCGAACGGCTTCGGTTAAGTCCACACGCCTCCTGCTTTCTCGCCTCAGCTCTCGCATGCTTCTCACTCCTCTCTCTCCCCTCTGCTGACTCCCCCCCCCCCCTCCCCCCATCGCTCCTGTACCTCGCACTGCGTTCTCCTTACTGC
>JAFMOC010000177.1:610000-800000 GCA_019802505.1 Corydoras sp. C115 | reverse complement strand
CTCACAGAACGTTAGGGATCATTTTAACGATCCTCAGGGAGTTGTAGTTCTATAATCACAGACTGTAGTCCATCTGTAGTCCCTATATATATATGCTATTATTATATTATTATTATTATAATATGATTATTGTCTGAGAAATAATCACGATTATACGATATTATGATTATTATGCAATAATCACACGAACAAATACAAACAAACAAACAAACAAAGCCAGGCTTTTGCCGAATATTAAATATTAAAATATTGTGAACATCAAAATTTTTAAAAGTACATATTGGTATAACCAGATCTAACTGTTTGTATGCCATACGTATTTTTCTTATGAACGTCGTCATAACACTTATTTTAATAAATAAATTAATAAATAAATTTATCCATCCATCCATTATCTTCCGCTTTATCCTCTATTAGGGTTGCTGGGGGGGTACCCCATGCCCATCCAGGGGAGAACGTTTCGGACGCTGGGCACATCACTGGACACACACTCACTCATACACACACACACTTTATATGGGGCAATTTGGAGAATTCAATTGACCTTGAATCCATATTATCTGAGATGAGAACGGGAACCACTAAGCCACCGTGCCACCGTAAATTAATACATAAAATAAATAAATTAATTAAATTGATAAATCCATCGTAACATTTTTAATCACAATTAAATGCAGACACGATGAATCGTCTCATCCCTTATTTGGGCGGTGGATGACTCCCAGCACTGCAGTGCATCCTGTAGGGAGACGGCCTCTAAGCAACCGTTTCGCAGCACCACGACGGGGTCACTACAGTGCTATGCGTCATCCACCACCCAAGCAACGCCTGCTACGTGGTGGTGCCGACCCGTACGGAACAAAGTATTGTAGACACACACAGCTGACCTACAGTCTGTGACCTCCGACCTGTTCTCCATCCAGATCGTGTGCTCGCTGGAGAAGGACGAGGCGGCCAGGAAACAGAGACTGTCCTACAAGCTGGAACAGGTGATTGCCTTCATGAGCCTGGAGAGCTGAGGACGGCCGTTCCCAGAGTGCACTGGGACACCCGTCAGAAACCGAGCCGTGCCTGAGCACCTGTCCATCAACCGCACCCCCCTACCCCCCCACCCCCACGATCCACCACCCACTTCCTTCATCTTCCCCGAAAAAAATATCGCAGAGACGCCACCTCTCATTCGCTCCGCTTCCTAGACGACTATACAAGGGCCAAGAAGCCGAAGACTACTACGTTACCCACGATGCAACGGGGGAGGGCAGGGAGGGGTGGTGGGGTCAAGCGTCGTCCGTCTCACCCGACGTCCCGTCCTCCCCACCCCCTTCCCCTCGGAGAAAATACATTTCTGATGCCTTTAAACATTGAGAACGATCAATGGACGCGGCGGAACCCTTCTCGGGTCCCGGACGGGGAACGCTGGGGGGGTGGGGGGGGGGAGATGGGGTTCTGCATGATTTAACGGAACAGCGAAAGAGACACAGTTGGAGCCTTCACCTCACGACGGTTCCCGTTTAAAGCCTTAGTGTCGTCACGGTTCCCATCCTTGCCTGTCTGGTTTCGGAACCCTTGGCTTTGTGGGCGGAACCCCGCGGCGTTCCGAAGACGAAAAAAAAAAACGAGCGGCGATGATCGTTTGTACCATAAAGCACACGCACACCTTAAGTCCTCGCCAACAGAGACCCTCCTGAATGTCTACGAGCTTCCTCTGGGAGGTACTACGGGGGGGGGATGGAGGGGAACCATCCTCCTCCCGAATACAAAAAATGTAAAGAATAAAAAAAAAGCACACATTCTGTAGCTGCCTCAGTCATCACCTCGCCCCCTGCTGGGTGAGAACCACGCATGCAGTGGGACACTGCCACAGAGGCCGCCGTTCCCCCGGGGACGTTCCGTTCAAACCCGACCGCGAGAGAGGGTCGCCAAAACCAAAGGAGATTCCAACGACGAGCGAAGGGGGCGGCGGTTCCGTCATCCGGAACAAACAAGGCACAAAACCAAAGGTCGGTCCGCTGGATCCTCCGAAAGACCCTCGACGGGACTCACCTCACACACACGGAGACGATCCGAGGGCCCGGACGACGCCCCCTCCGACTCCGCCCCCGCCCCCCCACCGATTCCCCTCCATCACATTACCAACACTGCGACGGCCGGACGGATGGACCACCACCTCCGTCCTCCGCCCTATCCAGTTGCTTCGACAGTGTGAGGATTTGATTGTCCGAGGACCGGCCCCCGGGGGCCCCGCCGGGTATTTATTGGCTTTTTAAGCGCATGTACTTCAAATTAAGAGTTCCAAACAAACGAGGAACATAAAAAAAAAAAAAAAACTTAAAAATAAATAAATAAATAAAAAAAACCAACAAACAGGAGTAACCTAGAGAACAACACGCCTTGCTCAATGATGTGGATGTCGTTTTTCGTTTCTTTTGCTTGGAAGAAGGAGACGGAGACGGCCGGCGAGAACGCCGCCTGGGACTTCTGTTAAGGTGGAACCTTTATCCCGCGCAGCCGCTCGGTCGTGGACGACGATAGGATGAGGGGAAAACGGCTAGTCCTGTCCTTCAGAGCCCGCCCCCCCCCCCTCCCAGTATAGTATATATAACCCCCCCCCCCCCCCTTTTTTGCATGTTGACCTGTTTGGATGTTTATGAAATGAACTGCCTTGCAATTGAAGCTATTTATCAAATAATATTAGAACTTCTAACTAAGAACGCGTAGATTATTCTCGGGATAGATTATCACGGACCATCGGCCATCCAGTGCTCACGGAGAGGAATGTCGCCGCCCCTCAGGTAGATCGTTTCAGTTGCGTCGTCCAGCTAACATTCGTGTCCCCGCCTACCCGCCCGCCCGCCGCACAATACCCGTCGCTATAGCAGTACTGCGCCATCGGAGGCAATGCACTCGTACCCGTCGCTCGACGCCCACGCTACCTGTCAGTTTCTTGACACAGACTGTTTACCCATCGTCCGTTCGCCTCGGGTTTGTTCTTGCGTTCCGAGCTTTTTGTAGTCGTCTCTCTCGCGGGGACTTTTCCAGGTCTCTATAAACCGCGCGAATGTAAATATTAGGTTTTTTTAAATTGTCGAGGGGAGGGGGGGGGGTCACGGTTTAGTTCTTTCTATTTAATTCATTCTCCACGTCCGACTGTTTAGAGGTCACCCCACCCCGCGGCGTGTCGGGAGGCCGGAACCGAGCGGCCGGATCGGTCACCTAAAACCCGTCCCCGGGCGCCGGTTCCCCGCAGCGACGACACACCCGAGCCGGGTTTTATAGCCATCTCCGTGTACTGCCAAGTGTCTTCGACCCCTCCGTCCCTCCAGTCTGGGACAGACCCGATAAAGTTTCCACCTTCAACAGTTCGCCAGAACCTGAGGCCGACCTTCCCGGCTCAGCGTTCTGACAGGGGGGACGCGGAGGACCACCGTTCAGAAAACGACTCGCCGCTTTTCGGATCGGATTGACGGGCAGATTTCCGAACGCGATCCGGGTGACGGGATGAGGGAGACGGGCGGAAAGGCAAGCTTCTCTAACTTTGTTATATTAATTGTATACCTGTGTATGTAAATATAATGCATTCCTATTTTGCAGTCGAGGACAAAATACTATTTGTAAAATAGAATAAACTTTATTATAAAATATGTCTGCTGTCTGATCTGTTCTCCTCCGCGTGTGTAAACGTTAGAACGTAGACACGGGTCCCCGAGCTGGACCCCAGAACCCAGAATTTAAACTCTTCATGCTGCATTTGGATGGACTGTAACCTGATCGGCTAATGCTCATGTTCGATACCAAAAATTTCATCGCCGCTTTACTTTTTCAGTATGGAGATCAAGATGTATGCCTCAACCAAATTGTTGAAGAAAGCATTCATCTGAGAAAAACTGGCCATCGGAGTCCCAATTGAAAGATTTAAGAGAACATTATCAGTTACAGGGACAGACCTGCAGAGGGCAGTGCAGGTCACCCTCAACCAACCAATAAACCTTACCCATCCATCCATTATGGAGGGGGTTCCCCATGCCCATCCAGGGGAGAACATTTCGGGCGCTGGGCAGATACACCCAGGACAGGACGCCAATCTATCACTGGGCACACACTCACTCACACAGATACACTCTATATGGGGCAATTTGGAGCTTGATCCATGTTTTTGGACTGTGGGTGGAAACCGGAGAACCCGGAGGAAACCCACGCGGACACGGGGAGGACATGGAAACTCCACCCAGATTGGGATTCGAACCGGGAATCCCCAGCGCTGAGAGGCGAACGTGCTAAACCACTAAGTCACCATGCAGCCCTCAATAACACCTTACCAATTAAGGTAATTAGGATCAGCAGCTGGTTAGGTGGTTGCACCAATGAGGAGGATGCTGTTAAGGTTAATGCTCTGTACACATTACATATTAATTAGATGAGTACTGAGTTGTGACGTGGCCGATGCAGCAGAATTCAGGGACGATGGGGTCAGTCATCTTTGCAGAGCAACGTCAACGTCGTGGAAACCCGACTGTAAAAACCCAAATTTACCATCTATACAGATCGATTAACCTCCTCCAATCAACTGCGACTGATGACGCTGTGAATTAAGAAGGCTGGAAATGTGCACAACAAATAGAAAAGCTACGATTCCCAAGCTGCTTATCCCAATTAGGTTCATCAGGGGGCGACAGAACGTTGCACAGTGTTTATTGTACAGTCTATGATGCAATGGTCATACAGTACACACCTGTCCAACAGCACTGGGTCTCAGCTGGGGGCCTTAACCAAACCTGAAGTCTAAATGGCATCAGATCGCATCCCAATCCGGGTGGAGTTTCCATGTTCTCCCCGTGTCCGCGTGGGTCTCCTCCGGGTTCTCCGATTTCCTCCCAAAGTCCAAAAACATGGATCAAGGTGAATTGAATTCTCCAAATTGCCCCATGTGTCTGTGGGAGTGAGTGTGTACCCAGCGATAGATTGCCCCACTGTCCTGGGTGTATCTGCCCAGCGCCTGAAACATTCTCCACTGGATGGGCATGGGGAACCCCCCCGCCACCCTAATAGAGGATAAAGCGGAAGATAATGGATGGATGGACAGCTCCAGCTCACCTTTATCTTCTTGAAACACAACGAATCAACGGAGTCGACACCCTGAACGATTCAGCAGTTCCTAAAATAAACGCACAGTTCAGGTTTCATCTTTAAAGCGTCTTCGTTTGTAATGAATTACACCTGCCGTCAGGTGAGTGAATCCACCTGTTTCCACCAACCAATCACAAGTTGCGAAAATGATGACGTAATGAGTCGCTGGCCAATAAACGAACCAAGTGGATTTGTTTTCCGTCGAGTTCTTTAAGGAACGAAGTACAGACCGTATCCTCCTCACCGACTGAGCACCGGAGGAACTTCTGAAGCCTGTGTGTCTGTACATTTAAAGTTTTGGGAATTTTTAAGATTATCGTTGATTCGGGGTCTAGCAGTAAAAAAAATAATAAATGAACGACGAACGTTTTATTGGTCTTTGTCTCCCTCTAGTGACTAGGAAGAAAAACATTGACAAACATTATCTCAATATTAATGGAATTATGTGGTTTATTGGTGTCTATTTATTTACATATATATATATATATATATATATATATATATATATATATATATATATATATATATATATATATATATATACTGTTACACACAGACAGACACACACAAACCCCCCCACGACCCTAATAGAGGATAAAGCGGAAGATAATGGATGAATGAATATATATATATATATATATATATATATATATATATATATATATATATATATATATATATATATATATAAATGTTTCATGTGCTACATGGACATAATTACATGGACATAATTTCATAAGAATGTAAAATAATAATTCCTAGGTTTAATATTATTATTACATATGTTTTTTTATTATAATACTTATATAATTGAATATTATAAAATATAAAGGATAATAGAGGAGTTGCAGTTGTGTATTTTTCTATTGTTTTCTTTTTGTTTTATATTTGTTTTATGTTGTATACTTGGTTGAGCATTGTGCTTGAATTATAACAATGAAAACTTTCATCATAAACCTAGTCATACTTAACGAAGCCAAATATGAATTGATGGTTGAGGTCAGAACACAGGGTTGGGGTCCTGATACAGTCCCCTGGGGTAATAAGGGGTTCAGCTCAAGGAGCCACATGGGAACCTTCAATGGACATGTTCTTATCTCACCTCATTATCTTCTGCTTAATTCTATACTAGGGACTAGAGTCGCGTGGGGGGGGGGAGGTTCTACATTTAAAAGAAGTTAACCCTCATTTCATTCATTGCAGTGGTTTGCAAGAAAAATGGAACACTGTGTTAAAATATAAAATCGATGGCTTTCTTTATTTAATCTTTTCTGCACTTCGTGTGTAATAAGTGTTTGGTTGATGAAGTCAGAATACATAATGTTGTGTTAACAGTTCAATATGTAATTTCCCGTCTGGCTGCATTGCTTTACATTCCTGTACTGAAGATGAACCCATCCGTGCCATATCACTGACCCGCTGAGATTACGTATTGATTTTACAGAGATTCACTGCTTCGACATTTATTTTCACTCAGTTATTGAGGCTCTGCCTCTGAAAGAGCTGCCGGTCGGTTTTAGTCGTGATGGTTTTGGTTTATCTCATCAATACCACTGCATTACACACAATGCCATCATACTCTGCTCTGCTCTGAGTTTACTGAGCTATACTAATCTATAATCTAATCCATTTCCAATTATCCAACTGTCCAATTATTACATTTAATCTAATGTAATAGAGTTGTATTGTTTACTGCATTAAAGGGATTTTTACGGGGAACCAGACATGGATCATTACAGCAGGTGAACCTACCAAATACTAATAGATTCTGAAATGTATGTATGTAGTAAACCTGTCTTAAATCAGGCATGTCCAAAGTCCGGCCCGCGGGACAGTCACGGCCCGCGGTCAGATTTCAAACGGCCCGGGCTTTTAATGTGTTATTTCTGGCTCGCTATCTCTGACAGAATAAAAAGAAAAACGTTTCAATGTAATCCCGCCTTTTACCACACGATGGCAGCACCAATCTGATGTCTATCCGTGTCTGCCTCAGTGCCTCTGGCATATCGTCAGATATTTAAAGGCCGCTAGGGGGCAGCAGAGGAGTGGCTTTTGGTTAATTGTCATTAGCCTGAGATGAAAACAGATGCTTCTGACAGAAGCACTGATTTATTTTTAGAGGTGTTAATGACAACATGAACGTGACAGAGGAGCTGCTCCATCTTAAACTCATGTTTTATTTTAGTTAGGAGGTAGGAAGGACCTCTTCTGGCGGTGTTGTGGTCTTAGATTAATTTTTGCGAAACACAAACAAAACTACCTCCATGATGGTTCCCCATGCCCATCCAGGGGAGAACATTTTGGGCGCTGGGCAGATACACCCAGGACAGGGTGCCAATCTTTCTCTGGGATGACACACAAACACTCTATATGGGGCATTTAATTTACTTTGAATCCATGTTTTTGGACTGTGGACACTCGGACATGGGGAGAACATGCAGAACTCCATTCAGATTGGGATTCGAACCTGGATCCCCAGCGTTGAGAGGAGAACGTGATAACCACAATGCCTCGTTATTATTATTATTATTATTATTATTATTATTGTAATATAAACATAGTTTTAAAAGCATTACTATATAGTCTGTTGTATATATTTCTATCATAATTCATATTTTGTAACTTTGTTTCGGAAATACGAATCTCATTACATATCATGCCAATTAAACTTATTTCGGTGTGAGTTTTAAAAGGCATGATATTTTTTCTGAACATGAATTTTAGCAACACTGTGCCCAAATATCCCTATTGTAAAAGTCTGTCTATCTGTGGGGCGGCACGGTGGCTTAGTGGTTTAGCATGTTCTCCTCTCAGCACTAAGGATTCCCGGTTCGAATCCCAATCTGGGTGGAATTTCCATGTTCTCCCCATGTCTGTTTGGGTTTCCTCCTGGTTCTCCGGTTTCCTCCCACAGTCCAAAAAACATGGATCAAGGTCAATTGAATTCTCCAAATTGCCCCATATAGTGTGTGTGTGTGTGTGTGTGTGTGAGTGAGTGTGTGCCCAGTGGTAGATTGGTGTCCTGTCCTGGGTCTATCTGCCCAGCGCCCGAAACGTTCTCCCCTGGATGGACCCTAGTAGAGGATAAAGTGGTAAGATAATGGATGGATGGATGGATGGACGTCTATCTGTTATTTTGGCCTATCCCGGCGTTTCGTCGCCGTCTTGACAGCTGAGCCCACGGCGACTTTTATTTTGAAGCGTCCGCAGCCTGGGTCGCCTCTCCTGCGTTGACGCTTCGGTCCCGGCGGATGGATACAGCGCGGTGGAGAATGGCAGGCGCTGCGCCTCGGAAGGCGATGTTCGGCGCGTAGAGAAGGTGGTTTTATGGATTATTTTTTTATTGCCTCTGTTTAATGTTCTGAACGTCACCGCTGAAGATGTCGGGCGCTGAGGACGCCGCGGCCGCGGAGCAGCTGAACCGCTTTGAGAGGCTGTGCGGCAGATCACCGCTCCGGCTGGCAGGTCAGTGCAAGCCTCGCCGGCGCGTCTGCCTCCGCGGGGGGGAACCGTCCTCCCACCGACCGCCAAACGGATTATTAACACCTCATTAATCCGTTTAATCTCATCCCCCCCGCTCAGTAACACCCCGGATTATAATCCAGCGCTGCGGGTTTGCTTCCTGCGGTTTGTAAACAGAACGCTGGTTAGCTCTGAACGCATCCGCACTAGTTGCCTTCTGTTGACCGTTTATAACTCAACTAACTCACAATTAACACCCGAGTCACCTGTTCAGCTATTTAAACTAATAGTGCTAATCAAATTAATTGATCTAGAATTACTAGATCAACTTATGGATTAACCTAGATTCTAATAGTATTGTAGTTCCACAAGCACAGCACAGAAAGTGCAGATATTCAACTAAAAAAATGTGTTCTAACAGATTTGAGGTTCTAAAATACTGATTACTAAACGGTTATGGTCATAGAAAGCGCATTGGTTTTGTTTAAAAGGCGACTAACATGAGCCATGTTGATGCAAACATTCACCTCTGGGTTCTCCATTCTCCCCTGACTTTTATACTATTGTTTTCATTCCTGTGAGGTTTGCTCACAGGGGGGAGGGAGGGGGGGGTACACACAGGACAGGACAGGACGCCAATCTATCACTGGGCACACTTACTCACACACACACACACACACACACTATATGGGGCAATTTGGAGAATTCAATTCACCTTGATCCATGTTTTTGGACTGTGGGAGGAAACCGGAGAACCCGGAGGAAACCCACACGGACACGGGGAGAACATGGAAACTCCACCCAGATGGGGATTCGTAGAGCTGAGAGGAGAACATGCTAAACCACTAAGCCACCATGCCGGCCGACAGGTGTTATATTTTAGTTAAAAGAAATAACAGAAATCTACAGGGAGGGGGGTGGTGCACAGGGCAGATACACTCAGGATGCCAGGGCACCAAGGTATCACTGGGCACACACACACACACACACACAGAAACCCACACTATATAGGGGCAATTTAGAGCAGCCAGTTAACCTTAAATCCATCCATTATCTTCCGCTTGATCCTCTACTAGGCTCGCGTGGGGTTGGAGGGAGGGGGATGCTCATCCAGGGGAGAATGTCTCTGGCGCTGGGCAGATATACCCAGGACAGGACGCCAATCCATCGCTGGACACACACTCACTCACACACACACACACACACTCTATATGGGGCAATTTGGAGAATTCATTTGACCGTGATCCATGTTTTTGGACTGTGGGAGGAAACCAGAGAACCCTGAGGAAACCCACATGCCCACCCAGGGGAGGTTTCAGGTGCTGGACAGATCAGGACAGGGCGCTAATCTATCGCTGGGCACACTCACTTATTCATGCACACACACTATATGGGGCAATTTAGAACAGCCAATTTACAAAGTGAAACTCCACCCAGATTAGAATTCGAACCTGGCGCCCGAAACGTTCTCCCCTGGATGGGCATGACCCTAATATAGAATAAAGCGGAAGATGATGGATGGATGGATGGAACATGTTCAGTGAATTCGGTTCAAACTAAACGTTTTTTTTTATTCACTCTTTAAACCCCCCATTTTTGTTTGTAATACAGTTTGTTGTCGCCGATCTTGCTCGTGTTTTTTTTATAACGGGTGGATGTTCTGTAATCCTGCGTCTGTTAAATTCGATGGCTTCCACGGGTTCTCTGTTTGCTGAGCACATTGTGTGAGTGTGTTCTGTGACCTTTCCATGTTTTAAACGAACTAAACGAACTAGAGAGGTGCATTTCCTGAAGAGCAGTGCGATGGCAGCGTGGCCATGGGAGTCCCGGTGCATACATATATCAAAGTAATGCAGAGAACAAGTTTTTTTTTTATTGTCTGGCAGTTTTAATTTACTGCGGTTGGTTTGTCCTGCTCTTAGGTGGTTGACTTTCCTTGTGAGTTTGATCGCTTGCTTGAAGGTTGCTTATTACAGCTGCATATTCCGTACACCTTACCTTAAAAGTCCTGCTAAACTGGGTGAATCCTTTTCATCCAGTCAAATTTGGCCCCGCCCCTTCACGGCGTGACGCACAAGCCTTTGCGATGTTTGTGGTTCGTACAAATTTGCATCTGCACCTGGTGAGTTTTCGGACACAGTGATTGGTAAACAAAGCCGGTACAAGGGATGTCTTATTTGTACATGGGGGGGGGGTATTTTCCACTAACCAAATAATAAAAATATAATCCCATTGCAAGTTTATAACGTTGTAGACTCCGTTTATAAGCTGAATTGTCACTGACATGAGCGAGGCAGCGGTTACAACCCCCCCACCACACACACACACACACCACTAAAGTCCATGGTGTTATGCCCAGGTCTTGCGAATAGTATACTCTTAGTAAATAGTAACTTTCGGCAAATAGTATTCCTCCCCATCCCGGTACATACGAAACCTAACCTTTTATTTAATAAAGCTTTAAGGTGCGAGAGGGCGTGGCATTATTGTGAATAAATCACTTATTAGTTATTAGTCCCGACACAGTTATTCAACTTTCTTCTGAATTATTCACAATAATACACAACCTTGAGTGTCTTATTGCTTCTGCAAAACACACTATGCTTACAAACACACTATAATAAAAAGGCTGGTCTTCCCTGACGTAATCTAGTCACAGTGAATGCCGATTGCTGAGTAACAGGATTCCGTTTTCTGTAATAGTCTAATGCTGCCATCTAGGGGCCAAATTACAGAACACAGTTTATAAAAAGCAGGGTAATGGGTTTAGTGCTTGCTGATCTCTCTTTATATTAATCTGTATTTTATGATTTTAATATATTATATTGTATATCATGCACTGATACGAATGTGAAAGCGCTCAGAGGGGCGTGGTGTTGTTAATGATGTCACGGCTGGACAAATGGCCCAGCCAATCAGATTTAAGCAGTACTACCTGTTTTATAAGTCTCTGGATTTCTTGGTTTGGATTATTTATTATGAGTGGTTGCTGTTTTTATGTATGGACGCAGCCCCCCCCCCCCCCCCAGCAGCTGTACTGGACAGACCTGGTTATTGACCGAGCCGCCGCTGCGCTCTGCATGCTGTGTCCGTCACACGGCGCTGTCGCTCGTCTGAAGCACCTGGTCTTTTTGGGCGGCGAGGTGTCATCGCGTCGATTTTTCCTAACCGACCCGTTTGCTTCCTCCATTTCGCCGAGCCTTATTTATTCATCATGGGTGTGTGTGTCCTGTGCATGTGTCTTTTTCTTTTGTGCCATTGTCCTGCGTTGCCTGTTTCTGTCTGATTTGCGCTGATTGTGGTGACAGGGTCGAAGAAGAAAGTTTGCTGGCTGCAGGCTCGACGCATCCTCGCCCAACCTCGTCCCAGCCTGCGGATTCCGTACAGGTTTTTACGAGAAGGTGGGTAAAGAGCCCGGACCCGACTCGAGCACGAATAACTTCACCCGAAATCAGTCGAGCGGTGGGGGTGTATCTGAAACCTGCCCCTTTTACCCAAGCTCTTGATCGCCCTACCCATCCCGCTTTTTCCCAAAATCTGCTCAACCTTTACCCCCCCCGGGGCAAAGGGGACGCTCCTCTTTGCCCGAGCTCTGCGTTGTCACTGCAGGACCAGATCGGGACGAGCTGGACTGTGTTCCGGTTTGTGCTTGCACCTATTTCCAGTTTTTCTTCCAATGGTCCACATTACGAGGCAAATTTTGAGGTTGGAAATCTGGAAGCGTGTCCTCGGTCTTCCGAGTCGCCGGACGAGGGGCACTCTTGGTCTTGTTTGTGCTGCCGTGTTTCTGATGTACTCCATTCAACGACGGTTTGAATCATGTCTTTACTGCTCGCTGTTGTCTTCATGATCAATCTGCCCCTCTTCCGCTCATCTTGCCCCTGCCTCCCCTCCCCTCCTGTTCCACTCACCTGGTCCTGGAAACCTTTCAGGGGAGCTTGTGTGTCGCCGCACCTTTTTTCAACCTTGCTTCTAGACCCCAGTCTTAAAAAAAACAAACAAACAAAAAAAACACGTGGAAGTGTCGTCTCAAAGCTCAGAAGACAGCTTCCCGTCCTCACTTCCCGTCCTCTGTTCCGTCTCCGCAGGTCACCGGGCTCCGCCGGCGCGAAGCGGCCACCGCTGCGTCGCAGACAACGCCAACCTGTATGTGTTTGGTGGCTACAACCCCGACTTCGACGAGTCCGGCGGCTCGGAGAACGAGGACTACCCTCTGTTCAGGGAGCTGTGGAGGTACCACTTCGCCACAGGAACGTGGCAGCAGATCCGCACCGAGGGCTACATGCCCACCGAGCTGGCCTCCATGTCGGGTGAGCAGAACTCTTATTTATTACGGCAGGTCCGATGTGTTTTATCATACGAACCAACCGGCGGGAATGTGTTTGGCAGCCGTGCTGCACGGTAACAATCTGCTGGTGTTCGGTGGGACTGGGATCCCGTTCGGAGAAAACAACGGGAACGACGTTCATGTCTGCAACGTCAAGTACAAGAGGTGGTCGCTCCTGAACTGCAGAGGGAAGAAGCCCAACCGGATATACGGACAGGTGAGTTGCGTCTTTAGCCGCGTTCGAATTAAATGTGGCTTTAATTGCGTTAATTCAGAAGTAAAAGTAATTAAGGGATCTATTTTGCTTACAGTGCTTATATACAGAGGACTGTGTCCTCCCCATTTAACCCATCTGTCCAGTGAAACAAACAAACACACACACACACACACACACACACAGACACACACAGTGAAGTGAGCACACATGCCCGGAGTGGTGGGCAGCCCTTTAGTTAGGGGCTTTGCCCAAGGGTACTTCAGCTGTAGTACTTGGAGGGACCGGGAATCGAACCGAGGACCTTGATTTCTTAACCACAAACATACAACTATGTATCACAAAACAAAAGGGTCAAATAATTTTTTTATTTTCATTTTTAATTAGATTTTTCCCCCCGAAATCTTTTTGATATTTTGTGCTGATGTTCAGCACGAGCCCCGCGTTGTCTTTTTTCCGATGAAATGTTATTTTGTATTTATATTAAAAACAAAACATAAGAAACCGCGCACTGTTCCTGTGATTTCTGACACATTTTTTGTTGAGTATCGCATTATAATTGTATAATCGCGATTATTGCTCAGAAAATAATCGTACCATCAGAATAGTCTCATTCCTGGTTCTGATTCCATAGGCGTGGGTTGCTTTGGATGAGCGCGTCTTTTAAAAATAACCTAATCCTAATCTAATCTAAAATTCGGATGTTCTGGCGGTCATGAATGAAATGTGTCAGGTTCTGTAAGTATTAACCACATGGCTTTAATGGTCTACTTAAATATGTAATGTTTGCAGTAGCAGGGTTTACCCCCTGGCAGGGTTCCAACGACTCTGATACCAGATGGAGGGCAGGAAACAAAAAGCAGAATTGACGAGTTAGAGGAAAGTCCATATTGTGCCAGTGTATGTATATTTATTGGCAGCTGGTGACCCCAGGTTACCCAACCGTGTATATGTGTGTATATATATATATATATCCAGTTTCCTCCGACAGTCCAAAAACATGGATCAAGGTCAAATGAGTTCTCCTAATTGCCCCATATAGTGAGTGTCTGTGTGTGTGAGTGTGTGCCCAGCAATGGATTGGTGCCCTGTCCTGGGTGTATCTGCCCAGCGCCCGAAACCCTAATTGGATGGGTTGTGTGTGTGTGTGTGTGTGTGTGTGTGTGTGTATGTATGTGTATATATATATATATATATATATATATATATATATATATATATATATATATATATATATATATATATATATACACACACACACACAAGTTACCAGTGAAGTTACCAGTGTGGGTCCCTGAGCAAGGCCCTTAATGCTCATTGCTCCAGGGATGTTGTGATGAACCCTGTGCTCAGCTTGGAAGTCGCTTTGGATAAAAGCGTCCAATAAATGACGAAATGTAAAAAAATAAAATGTAAATAAATGTAAATATTTATATAATAAACTTACCTGGGGGGGGTCAGACCTGTCTTGGTCACTCAGGTGGAGCCATCACCTGATGGCTGAATGTGAAGCATTCTTTTCCAAAGCTTCTAGACATGATGAATAAAAAAATTTATGATTCCGATCACGTTTAAAAAAATAAATAAATAAAAAAAGAAAAGAAAAGAAAGAAGTTGAGCGTGTTAACTTATTAAACAGCCCACTATTAAAATCCACTCTTATGGTGGAGATGGCAGTCTAGCCTAATTAGACTAAACATAATGTCCTTAATGTCCCCCTCAGAGCCCGTCGGCGAGTCAGTGAACTGCGCCGTTACGCCGTTCGTTTCTCATTTGGCCGAGCTCGTGAGAGGAGGATGGTCCGCGGCGTTGCAAATCATTCAGGCCACGTGTTTCTTCTAATGTTCTGTGACATTACAGAGAGCAGCTTTTATCGACTGACTGCGTCTGATGGTCCTCAGTGCAGTCGTAGAAGACCTGATGGTCCCCGGTTTGATTCCCAATTGCACCGAGTACTACGGCTGAAGTGCCCTTGAGCAAGACACCTAACCCCAATTGCTCCCCCGGTGCGGTGTACGGGGCTGCACACCATTCCGGACACTGCTCACTTCACTCAGTGTTTGTGCGTGTGTGTGTGTGTGCGCGCGAGCGCTCTTCACTTCACGGATGTGTTAAATATGGAGGACACATTCCTCTGTGTGTAAGCTCTGTAGGATCATGTTCTCACTTCCTAAACCCAACAGCAGGGGTCCTCACACACACCCAGCCCTCTGCACCCGTCACTCCAGTCTGACTGTGATCTGATTGCTCCAATATAAAACTGTTGGAAATTAAAAGTTGGATTTGCGCTCTTTAAATGAAAATTATTATTATTATCCATCCATTCATTATCACCTGCTTTATCCTCTATTAGGATTGCGGGGGGGTCCCCCATGTCCATCCAGGAGAGCACGTTTCGGGCGCTAGGCAGATACACCCAGGACAGGGCTTCTATATGGGGCAATTTGGAGAACTCAATTGACCTTGATCCATGGGAGGAAACCGGAGAACCCAGAGGAAACCCATGTGGAACACGTGCAAACTCCACCCAGATTGGGATTCAAACCGGGAATCCCTAGCGCTGAGAGGAGAACATACTAAGCCATCATGCCGTCCCTATTATTATTATTATTGTTCCTATTATTATTATTATTATTATTATTATTATTGGATCATATTGGTTTCCCTTAAACTTCACGTTTAATTTGGGATTACGATGAATGATGTTTTTTGAGAATAGTTTAAAACAATGTTTTTTTTTTTGTGCAACCAACTTTTATTTCAAATAATTAAAGGTTTTTATTTTGGATTTGAGAATTTTGCACAACAAAGGATTGTTTAACATTTGTTGCTGAAACATTAAAAACCTGGTGAAAGAAGGAAAACATTAAAAAGCAGTCCACTAAAACATGTGCTAAAACAATAAAATAATATAATAATAAAAAAATAATTAATAAAACTCATTGATCCCGTCGTTCTCCTCCGTCCAGGCCATGGCCATCATCAACGGTTTCCTCTATGTATTCGGAGGCACAACAGGCTACATTTACAGCACAGATCTGCACCGATTAGACCTCACCACACGCGAGTGGATTCATCTTAAACCAAACAACCCCCCTGACGACCTGCCCGAGGAGCGGTAAGTGAACTGACGTCGCATCGGCTCATGTTCAAATAAAAATAACGACCCTGTGTCCGTTATAACAGCGTACAGCAATCTAACATGTGAGACATCTGGACGTGGTGGCAGTGACCCCACCCTTTTCTCGTGTCCTGCCGTGTGACAAGGTTCTTCCATTTCAGCAGAGTTTTGTTCTCGATAGTTGACACTTTTGGAATGATGAACTGATGTTTTCAGGTCGCCCCCGCAGCTCTTCCACCTGATTCGTTCACGGTGTGTCGGTATTGTGTTGCGATTAAAAATACCATTCATCTTGTAATCCGTTCTTACTGCGAACATGTGTCTCAAACAACAAGAACCTTAGAAAATAACGTGACCATCAGAGGTTTATGCACCGCATTTTAACTTTGCTGTAGTTTATTGGGACTCCTGGTTATGATTTACAAATAATCCATGCATCCATCCATCATCTTCCACTTTATCCTCTATTAGGGTCGCGGGGGGGGGTTCCCCATGCCCATCCAGGGGAGAACATCTCGGGCACTGGGCAGATACACCCAGGACAGGGCGCCAATCCATCACTGGGCACACACTCACTCACACACACACACTCTATATGGGGCAATTTGGAGAATTCAGTTGACCTTGATCCATGTTTTTGGACTGTGGGAGGAACCCGGAGGAAACCCACACGGACACAGGGGAAAACATGGAAACTCCACCCAGATTGGGATTCGAAACGGGAATCCCTAGTGCTGAGAGGAGAACATGCCAACCACTAAGCCACCGTGCCACCCTACAAATTAATCATTAAAGCTAAAACATTTGGAGATGGTTTTTGTTATTAGCACCTGGTGCGAGAAGGCGTGGCATTATTGTGAATAAACCCCATAAAGAGGTGTATTAGTCCCGGCGTGTAGTGGAGTACAGCTCCACCTCTTTATGTGATTTATTCACAATAATACACAACCTCGAGTGTCTGATTGCTTTAATGAAACACTTACAAACACACTATAATACAAAACAAGCTTTGATTCAGAAATGCCTTTTTTATTGAAAATAAAATTGTTGAAAATAATATGATCTTCCGTGACCTAAACTAGTCCAGTTTTTAAAGTGACAGGATTCTGGTCTAATACTGACATCTAGTGGCCCAATTGAAGAACACAGTTAATTAAATCCACTTGCTGTTTATATTAATCTGTATTTTATAATGTAAAATAATGTATTGTACATCACGCATTGATACGAATGTGAAGCGTTCAGAGGACTGTGCTATTCTTAATGATGTCACATCTGGACAAACAGCTCAGCCAATCAGATTTAAGGAGTGGAACTACCCCTTTTAATAATGACGATTGTGTCTTAAACAGATACAGACATGAAATAGCTCATGATGGACAGAGGATATACATTCTGGGAGGAGGAACCTCTTGGACATCCTATCCTTTAGATAAGGTAAGAGTTTAAGGTTCTAGACTGCAAATTGGGATTAGAACCCGTTCCTCTGGGTCTTCTGGCTCACCATGTGGGTTCTTCATGTTCTGATGGTTTTCTCCTCAGACCTTTCTGACCTTTCATTTTTTAATCTGTGTTATTTTTCAGGTTCACGCATATAATCTGGAAACGAATTCATGGGAGGAGATGGCAACCAAGCCTCATGAACGAATAGGTCAGTGTGTTTTTTTATAGTTAGTATTTTTATTTTTAGGATGTTCATTGTGATGACCCCGATGTTCTGCGACAGGTTACCCAGCTCCCCGGCGATGTCACAGCTGTGTGCAGATTAAAAACGGTACGCTCCAGCTTTCCCGCCGTGCGTTCTTTTTTTTGATTCGTCGATGAGCCTCTCATCTTTGCGATCCGTCGGCAGATGTATTTATTTGCGGAGGTTACAACGGCGAGTTGATCCTGAACGACCTGTGGAAGATCAATCTGCAGAACTTCCAGTGGACCAAGCTGCCAGCGTTGATGCCTGAGCCGGCGTATTTCCACTGTGCTGCTGTCACTCCGGTCAGTGTAACACACATATACACACACACATACATACACACATATACACACACACACACACATGTACATACATACATATACATACACACACACACACACACACATATATATATATATATATATATATATATATATATATATATATATATATATATATATATATATATATATATATATATATATATACACACACACACACACACACACATACAAACATACACACTCATTTAAACATATACACACACATACACACTCATATAAACATATACACATACATACACACACATACACACAAACATACACACACACACACACACACATATATACACACACACAAACATGCATATACACACATATACATACATACACGCGCACATACACACAAATATATACATACACACATATACACACACACACACATATACATACACACATATACATACATATATACACACACACACTCGATTGCCTTCTCATTTGAAGTCTCTAGCTTTTTGTCAAGATACATACATCCATTATCTTCCGCTGTATCCTATATTAGGGTCACAGGGTGGGGTTCCCCATGCCCATCCAGGGGAGAACATTTCGGGCGCTGGGCAGATACATCCAGGACAGGGCGCCAATCTATCGCTGGACACACACTCACTCACACATACACACTCTATATGGGGCAATTTGAGAATTCAATTGACCTTGATCCATGTTTTTGGACTGTGGGAGGAAACCGGAGAACCCGGAGGAAACCCACGCGGACACGGGGAGAACATGGAAACTCCACCTAGATTGGTACTCGAACCTGGATCCCCAGCGCTGAGTGCTGGAGGTGCTAAACACAAGCAGTGATCAATGAGGCAACACACGCACCATGGACAAACACCGCCCCCTCTGGCCAGTCGGTCACATAGCACATATAACACCAAAGACAGGCCACTGCTGGGTGGTGGGTTCTTCTAAAGGGACGAATTAACTTTAGGATTAAGTTTTAAACTGATTGGTGTGTTTAAATGTCCATCATTAAAGGAAGCCCCGCCTCCCCCTGTGTTCTCCTCCTCAGGCGGGCTGCATGTACATCCACGGCGGCGTGGTGAACATCCACGAGAACAAGAGGACGGGCTCGCTGTTCAAGATCTGGCTGGTGGTGCCCAGTCTGCTGGAGCTGTGCTGGGAGCGGCTGCTGAAGGCCTTCCCCCACCTGGCTCAGCTGTCCACCATGCAGCTGCTCAACCTGGGCCTCACACAGGAACTGATCGAGCGCCTAAAATAAGGAACCCGCGACCCCAGGACGGACCCGCGGCGACGAGACGCCAGGGGCATCGGATCGATTCGGGACGTGCCACTTCTCCTGTCTGATGTAGCCTGCCTTAAACCAAAAAAAAAACTAACCCCCCCCCCCCTCCACCCACCAACCCCCCAAGCTGATTACAGGATGCCTTGTTTTCATTAGGTACACTTTAACGATTTCGACTTTTAATTGCCTTCCGTAAAGCGGAACGTCTGCGGAACGTGGAGCGTCGAGTCGCTCGCCGAGCCTCCGACGCAACCCACCCCCCCCCGCCCCCCCGCCTCATTCCCACACCTGCAGATCGTTCTTTCTCTCGTTTCCGTTCCTAAGAAATGAATGTGTGCGATCCTGAGCCGTGCCTCCTTTGGGGAACGCTGCCCCTGGTGGTCAGCAGAGGGCGACGGGCTGACGGTGTGTACGGGGGTCATCTCCCCGCCGCGAGTCACCCGCCGCGAGTGGCAAGTGAGCCGTGCTGGTCGCCAGCAACCGAGCCTTCACCCCGCCGTCTGTGAGGGTGGGGCCTATCCCCGTGTCCTATCCCGTTTCTTTTACGGACTGCGCTCGCGGTGCTCTATTTTACATTTTAAAACTTTAATTTAAATAAAACTGTGTTGATCTGCCAAATGCCCCGGTCAGACGTCCTGATCCCTGTGCCTTTTCAGAGTTACTGTCGCTTCCGGTGCTTTTCTTTGTTCTCGTTAACTCATTAACGTCGTTCAGCTTGCCCCCCCCCCCAGCGAGCCCATCCTCCCCGTGCCCCTGTGCAGTGTTCACACTTTAAAGCCTCCTCCCTCCCAAGACCTGCCTCAGAATACTGTATCACTCATAATGAACCATGTCCCAATCCCAAAACTCACACACATGCCCCCCTGTGGCCAACCCTTTGAAACTGCATTGGGAAGGTCAGGCACCAATGAGAGGAGGGGGAACCTTCACTGTGCTAACTGAATAAATGATACAAACACAATGAACCCCGGAGGTTTGAGTTGGGGTGGAGATCAAAGCTTGGTGCAGGTCATTGGAGTCCCCACCCCCCCGGTCAGCGCTTCATGGACCGAGCTGTAAAAGGGCCTTCCCCAAACTTTTTACCAAAACTGTAATAAGGTGGTTCTGGTTTGAGGAATGGCAGCACAGTTCTCCTCTCAGCACTAGGGATTCCCGGTTCGAATCCCATGGGTGGAGTTTCCATGTTCTCCCCGTGTCCACGTGGGTTTCCTCCAGGTTCTCCGGTTTCCTCCCACAGTCCAAAAACATGGATCAAGGTCAATTGAGTTCTCCAAATTGCCCCATATAGAGTGTGTCTGTGTGAGTGAGTGTGTGCCCAGCGATAGGTTGGCACCCTGTCCTGGGTGTATCTGTCCAGCGCCCGAAACGTTCTCCCCTGGATGTGCACCCCCCCCCCCCCCCCCCCCCCGCGACCCTAATAGAGGATAAAATGAAAGATAATGAATCAGTGAATGAATGGTCAGTGGTTTAGTGGTTTAGCAAGTTCTCCTCTCAGCACTAGGGATTCCCGGTTTGAATCCCAATCTGGGTGGAGTTTCCATGTTCTCCCTGTGTCCATGTGGGGTTCCTCCGGTTTCCTTCCACAGTATAAAAACATGGATCAAGGTCAATTGAGTTCTCCAAATTGCCCCATGTAGTGTGTGTGTGTGTGTGAGTGTGTACCCAGTGATAGATTGGCGCCCTGTCCTGGGTGTATCCACCCAGCGCCCGAGACATTCACCCTCCCCCCACCCCACCCCCCATTAGTAGTATGTTCTTCTACTACACTCACGCATATTAGATTGTCCATACGCGACGTTGCTTTGTCTGTTTGTTTACATCCTCCACCGTCAGTCAGTAGTCCTTTCTCTCTCACCCACTGCCCCCCCCCCTCCCCCAATGTTCCAATCACAACATACCCCCCCAATTTGGTTTAGTTAAATGTGCTCCACTATTTTTACACCCCTGTTGTCGTGTCATGTTGCGCTCAAGTTAATAATAGTAATGTTGCTTGATGGAACGTTGTTGTACAGTAAGAACCTCCACAGCGCCGCCCTGTCTCACTTTAACAGCTGAGCAGGTTTATTGTTTACATCGGGCAACATTAGTATTACGACGTTCTAATCCCGAGGACCCGGCGATGTACAGAAGGACAACGACGACGTACCACAACGCATCACGTTCTAAGCATACGGACCACAGAACGTGGGGGCAACGTAGTGCCAAATAAGGATTACAGCATGCTGCACACCTGCAGGGGTCGCTCTCTTCCTCGCCGCCTCCCATTTTGGCTTTAATTTCATTGAACAGAACATTCTGCAGCCCGTACGGTTCTCTAACAGGGTGAGACCCCAAGTGTGAATAGAACCAGCGTTGATGGAGAACTCCGGGTTCATTTATTACCGTTTCGAGGAAGCGGACGACGTCTTCGAAAAGCA
The DNA here is from genome assembly GCA_019802505.1 of Corydoras sp. C115. Lineage (NCBI taxonomy): Eukaryota > Metazoa > Chordata > Actinopteri > Siluriformes > Callichthyidae > Corydoras > Corydoras sp. C115. The sequence continues at coordinate 778,055 of JAFMOC010000177.1, read as the reverse complement.
CAAGCTTTGTGACCCCCGGAGGAACGCCAAACCCATTTTATTAGAACACGGACGACCGAGGGTCCCGTTCCTGAAAGCTCGGGCTTCTCATCAATCTAGCGTTGGTAAAAGCTGCATGACGACGGGTTTAAAGCCAGTTCTGCGATGTTCCATGACGTGAACGTCTTGCATGAAAAAAAAAAAAATAAGGCGCAGTTCTTTTTATTTTGTATTATTATTATTTAAGACGGACTGCGAGGGGAGAACGCTGTGGTCCCTGCTGCGGTTTTCAAGGCACTTACTGACTACTTGTTTCTGTGTTCATCATGGAAAAATCAATAAACCATCGATTTTATGATTCCCGACTGCGATAGCAACAACAATTCGTCTAATTTATAGAGAGTCGTCGTCGACTGAAGGATTCATTTAAGTGATTCATTTTATTATAGACATGGGTGTCAGTTCCACACATTCGTTAGAAAGGTCGCACATTAAGACGGATACAGTGTAGCACACACCGAAAAAAGAGTCACCCGCAACAGAGATGACACACACACACACACACACACACAACGATACACACGGGGACGCTCAGCAGCCGCGAGGAGACGGGGCGAAGAAGTAGAGTGCAAGGAGGATGAGGTAGACGACCACCAGGGCAGTTCCTGCAAGGGGGGGGGGATGGGGGGGTTAGTCCTGTGGTTAACGTCACATGGTAGAAACATTTTTGAAAAAGTTATTCATGTGGTACGAGGGGGGAGACGGCACGGTGGCTTAGTGTTTAGCATGTTCTCCTCTCAGCACTAGGGATTCCCAGTTCGAATCCCCATCTGGGTGGAGTTTCCATGTTCTCCCCGTGTCCGCGTGGGTTTCCTCCGGGTTCTCCGGTTTCCTCCCACAGTCCAAAAACATGGATCAAGTCAATTGAGTTCTCCAAATTGCCCCATATAGAGTGTGTCTGTGTGAGTGAGTGAGTGTGTGCCCAGTGATAGATTGGCATCCTGTCCTGGGTGTATCTGCCCAGCGCCCGAGACGTTCTCCCCTGGATGGGCATGGGGAACACCCCCCCCCCCACGCGACCCTAATAGAGGATAAAGCGGAAGATAATGGATGTATATGAGAGGGCGTGGCATTATTGTAAATAAATTACAGGAAACTGCTGCTCTTTTTTTTTGTGAGGTATACAATAATACACAACCTTGAGTGTCAATGCGTTTATAAAACGCTTACAAACACACTTTTTGTACAAGGTTTGACTCATAAATGCGTTTAATGAAAGCAAGATCGTTAATAATCTGGTCTTCTGTGACATAATATAGTGAACCCTGATCGCTGAGTAACAGGATTCAGGTTTAGTGCTGATTGCTGTTTATATTAATCTATGATTTAAAATAATGTATTGTATATCACACTTTGATACGAATGTGAAGCGCTCACAACCGGCTCGGCCAATCAGATTTAAGGAGTGGAAGTACCTGTTCCTTAAAACAAGTTAACACGTACAACGTATAATTATTTGAATATAAACACACTATACATCACTTACCCTGGAAATAATCGCACTTTCCATCCATGAAAATATAATTGACCAGGATGACGCTGAAAATGCTCGCCCAAAGGTGCAGGTCACAAAATATGAGCACGAATCCCACGTCCTGCAGAGACACCGCTCAACATCACTCTCAATTCAGTGTCTTTGCGATTAAAAAAGTCACAACTCATTAATCGTAAGAACGCCGTCAACATCGTCATGACAACATTCATAAGAGAAATATGCAACTTGTACAGAACAAAGATAAAGTGACGCTGGTCTGTACACATTGTCGTTACAGGAAAAAAACAAAAAAACTTTTAAATTGATCTGAATATTTACTGTGAGGAAAACTTACTATACAACAAAATTATAAATTTTATGCAAATTTTCAGCAAAAGCTCTGCGTTGTCTTTTTCCGATAACAAAATGTTACATTAAATAACAAACTTAAGAATCCGGCTATGATCCCTGTGATTTTGGTGAAGTTAATTATTGCATAATATTCGTCTCCACCCTGATCTCAATATGAGTGTATGAGATAAAGCAGGTGGAGGTTTGATACTCACGTAAACAGCGTTGAACAACATCAGGAGCGGAATCTGCAGCATGCAGACCTGCACGGCAATACAGTTTCCCACCTCCAAGCTGTACGAGTTAATGAGGTCGTGTTAATTAGTGCCTCGGAAAATAACACACCATCCATTTAAACCAAACGTGAGGAATGTCAAAGCGCTGACCTCAAACTGATGTTGTTCTGCAGAGCAAACTGAATCCCATTCACCATTTCGGGAAGCTCAGGAACCATGGCCAGGACGGTCACGCCGATGAAGTACTGTGACATCACAACGAGAGATGAGGTCGTTAAATTCACTGCAATTCGGAAATAAATTATAAAAGTCTTATAAATTGTTGGAGCATTGAGTTCATTAGGGATTCTACTCAATCTTGGATTGTAACGTTGGCATGGTAACAATGAGATGCTCGACTATCCACCACAACTGAACATAATTGATGATCACTAATATAATTGATGACAAGCAAACGCCTTAAATAATTAATGAGCATCAGGGATTTGATTGATTTGAGGTTTCCGTTGCTTTAAAGACACTTCACAGAAACGGCCGTGGATTAAGATTTGTTTGTTAATTGATTTTGTTTTAATGAGCACAAACATACCCTGTGATTTGGGTCTGTTGCCTAGAAACATGTAAACACAAAGTTTGCATGTAGGGCGGCGCTGTGGTCAGCACGTCTACCTCTCAATCCCAATCCGAGAATTTTCCATGTGGGGTTTCCTCCAGGTTCTATGGTTTACGCCCACATGGGGAACATGGATTCAAGGTTAATTGGCGGTTCTAAATTGCCCCATATGAGTTAGTGTGTGCTCGGTGGACTGATTGGCGCCCTCTACTGGGTGCATCTGCCTTGCACCCGAAACGTTCTCCCCTGGACGAGTATGAGGAACCTCTGGTTGGATTGCACATCAACAACACTTCTTGGCCAATCAGAGGTCAGAATCATGTGTTATTGTATGACATATAGGGCGGCACAGTGGCTTAGTGGTTTAGCATGTTCTCCTCTCAGCGCTAGGGATTCCCTAGGGGTTCGAATACCCATCTGGGTGGAGTTTCCATGTTCTCCCCGTGTCCTTCCACAGTCCAAAAACATGGATCAAGTCAATTGAATTCTCCAAATTGCCCCATATAGAGTGTGTTTGTGTGATTGAGTGTGTGCCCAGTGATCGATTGCCCCCCTGTCCTGGGTGTATCTGCCCAGCGCCTGAAACCTTCTCCCCTGGATGGGCATGGGGAACCCCCCCCCACGACCCTAATAGAGGATAAAGCGGAATATAATGGATGGATGGATGAATGACATATTGCGTCTCCTGGTCACCTGAAATTAAAGCCACCACTGGGTTGCCCTTTCGTACCCCGGGGGCAGATGTGAGATGGCACGGTGGAACGCACCTGCGAGACGCTGGAGTGGGAGATGATGGGTTTGATGTGCTCGGTGGTGAGATCGGCGCAGGCCGCCGTCAGGAATGTGGCCACTATGAGAACCAGCAGAGCCCTCCACCTGGACCAGTGCACCACGGGATTATGGTTACTGGACTCTGTAAGATCATAACATAAAATAAAATCTCAAACACAGAATTCACACGGCATTCTAGATTCCTCATCGTCTGCTGCTGGCTGAAGCTTCACGTCAAGTGTGGACCGGGCCTTAGAGCCCAAACCAACACCAGAACCTTTAGAACATGTTCAAACCCTGCCTGCAAGTTCGGAAACTGTGTGTAGGGGTGCTGAAAAAAAAAATCGAAAAATCTCAACTCGTAGTCCAGGCGATTCAGAATCGAGTCAAAATGTCCAAGAAAACAAAAAATGTTTTTAAGTTTTATTTTTGGCGCGGCGGCACGAACCCAACACTGCTCATTTTAATTTAGCGCAAAACAATTTTTTTGTATAAATATAAAATAAAGCAAAAAGTTTTGATGCAGGACGGAATCTGAAAGTATTGTTTTAAATAAATGTTCACATCATTTAAACTAAATTTAAACAGCATTTGAACCGAAAATTTTTTTTCTGAATCGAAAATCGATTCTGCATTGTATCGTGACCTCAAAAATCGGAATAGAATCACCAGACACAGAGATTCGCAGCCCTAGTGTGTTATAAGCCTTCCATTATGACATGTAATTATGCATTACATTCTGTGGTGAGCTGCGCCCCCTGGAGGCAGGAAGCTATTGGGAGGTCAGTCATGTCAGCTCTCGCACCGTGACGCCTCCTCTGGATGACATGTTCCTTCTTCCTCAGTTTTGGATTATACGCTCTGGTCTCTAGGCAACGAGACGCCGGAGTTACCACATCTTTCATCAGATCAGACCGGGTCCATACAGGTGCACGTCCACCCTGATGGGATTCTAATGAGGAGTCTGGTTGGTGGTTGCGGCTCATTAAAGGTTATGAGATATGCATTTGTCTTCATCGGCTGTATTTAATAGCCTTGACGTTGACCTTTGTAGCAGGTTTTGTATCATCGGCGTCATTAATCTTGGAGATCATTATTTGGATGACACCTCCAGGGAATGCAACGTCTTTAGCACTTTAGTAAGCGGTCAGATTAAATGGTATCGTTCGCACCATCTATGGGTTATCTCGATCGGGACACAACCCAGGGCTTCTCCATCACTCCATCTCATCTCTGTCTGGCGGACGTTGCACCTCTGAGGAACAGGAATGGGATGCTGATGACCATTTATTTTGGATCCCTATAGATCAGAGGTTGCCAATGCGGTGCAAGCGAGCAGCTGGCGGCACACATGCGGGCAAAATGTTCTAAAAATAGCACCAATACTTGCACCAGCAAACCTAAGACATTGTTCTTAAGTGAATGTCTAGCAAAAAAAAAAAAAAAAAAAAAAAAAAAAAAAAAAAAGTTTATATTTAAGAGAATTCAATATGATTATGTGGGCAGCACGGTGGCTTAGTAGTTGGCATGTTCTCCTCTCGGTGCTAGGGATTCCAGTTCGAATCCCAATCTGGGTGGAGTTTCCATGTTCTCTCCGTATCCATGTGGGTTTCCTCCGGGTTCTCCGGTTTCCTCCCACAGTCCAAAAACATGGATCAAGTCAATTGAGTTTTCCAAATTGCCCCATATAGAGTGTGTTTGTGTGTGAGTGTGTGCCCAGTGATAGATTGGCGTCCTGTCCTGGGTGTATCTGCCCAGCGCCCGAAACGTTCTCCACTGGGGAACCCCTCCCCCTGCGACCCTATTAGAGCATTAAGCAAAAGATAATGGATGGATGGTCGTCTTACCTATATAAATAGATTTACAGGACATTGTGAATTAAATATGATTGTAGTTCAATCTCTAGTTATGATTTATTAAAAGTCTTTAATAAGACAAAAGTCATTTCGGCTTTAAAAGACAAATATTTGGTGAATATGGAATAACAACCTGCAAACGTTACTCAGAACCTTAGAAGTAGCTCTCAGTGTGATGAAGGTTGGTGAGCCCGGTTTTAGACTAATGACTGCAACTGCCTGCTGACATGATGAGAACTTCAGTAGTTCCAGCATTAAAGTGAATGCGACTTTTAAAATTCAAAATTAAATTTAGAAAATTAAGAAAACGCCTGGAAAATATTTTACTTTCCTGGGTTTTTTATTGGCAATGCTTTCATTGGTTAGCATGTTCTCCTCTCAGCGCTGGGGATTCCTGGTTCGAATCCCAATCTGGGTGGGGTTTGCATATTCTCCCCCGTGTCTGCGTGGGTTTCCTCCGTGTTCTCCGGTTTCCTCCCACAGTCCAAAAACATGGATCAAGGTCAATTGACTTCTCCAAATTGCCCCATATAGAGTGTGTCTGTGTGAGTGAGTGTGTGCCCAGTGATAGATTGGCGTCCTTTCCTGGGTGTATCTGCCCAGCGCAGATGTTACTCAGAACCTTAGAAGTAGCTCTCAGTGTAATGAAGCCCGGTTTAAGACTTCATTAGTTCCAGAACTGCGAATGCGACTTTTAAAATTCAAAATTTAATTTAGAGAATTAAGAAAACACCTGGAAAACCATTTTACATTCCTGGCTTTTCCACTGGCAATTTAATCTAAACCTGCCTCACCACACAAATCTTCATGGAGCTTCATCAGCTTCAAGTGAAATACATAAGGACAGGATTTTAATGTCAGTGGTTTTACACGCTCTCACCGGGACGCACCATGGCAGTGGGCATCACTGACGTGGACGTCGTAGATGTGCGAGTGGGTCTTCAGTGTAAACACCAAGCCCACCAGATAAGCGGCAGGCAGAAGGACCGAGACGGTGTACACCAGCGGTCTGCGACATCAACACGATACTCCTCCATCACTCACGTTCCAGCCCAACACACACAAAAACTACGTACGTACTCCATACTCACTCGATGTGACTCACAAACAGGGAGCGATTGTTTTCACTCTGCGGGGGGAAAAAACGGCAAGAACCAGATACTCAGCGACCGCCCAGTTGGTCCGGTACGGATGATTCTGCACACGGCTGCAGGTTACTCACCAGATCATAGTGACAGGCCGTGCAGACGAAGGGCCCGCTGATGTTGCCGGACGGACTTGTGCAGCCGTCGCACACCAGGTTCCCGTAGGCTTTAGAGAACAGTGTGGGGGCAAAGACGCCTATGAGAACGACATAGGAGGTTAGTGTTCAGATTTAAAACATTACATAACAACATCCATCCATCCTCTTCTGTTTTATCCTCCATTAGAGTCAAGGGGGTGGGTGGGTGGGGGGGGAACGTCCCCATCCAGGGGAGAAAGTTTCGGGCGCTGGGCAGATAGACGCCAATCTATCCCTGGGCACACACTCACTCACACCGACACACAGAATTTGGAGAATTCAATTGACCTTGATCCATGTTTTTGGACTGTGGAAGGAAACCGGAGAACCCGGAGGAAACCCACGCGGACACGGGCAGAACATGGAAACTCCACCCAGATTGGGATTCAAACCGGGAATCCCTAGTGTTGAGAGGAGAACATGTTAACCACTAAGCCACAGACTGGAACTACCTGTTTAATAATAAATATTCAACTCTTCAGCGTTTGTAATTGCGTCCTGGCTTGTATTTTTACAAAAATCACACCCATGAATCGTATTGTCACGGGTAGCAAACACACATCCACACGCCTCAAAGCAAACTTTGCCATGAGAAGGGTTCACAACTCGGGAAAATAAACTAAAATGTGTAACATTTCTGCTGCTGAATTAATTTGAAAGATAATAAATAGTCCTACAATTTAAAAAATAAAAATAAGAGAAGGCATTTCATCACACTGCCGTATTACCGCCGTATTCATGTTCGCTCACCTCCAACCGAAATAAAGAGAAGTGCTGAACTGACTCCGGCTGACCGGCTGTTGAATCTCTGCTCGCTGTGTCTGCAGCCCCCGATAATCATGCAGAGGCCCTGCGAAACAGCCTCGGTTAAAGAAACAGGGTTTATGGGACTGACTCGCAAACGTACAGACAGCTCAGATATGAACAAACAATACATGAATACAGGTGTTAATGGAGGGGGAGGGGGATTCCCATTAACTCTACATTACATTTTGTTATTGAAAAAAGACATGGGGCTTTTGCTAAATTTTACCTCATAATATTCATTATAAAACACAAAATATTAAACTATTTTATGAATAACAAGGTTAAAAACAGCCTGTCTTGTATTTAACCAGCCCAAGCGAACTCATGTCACTCCACTACTCATGTCCCTCCATTGGCTCCCTGTAGCTGCTGCATTCAAGTCACTGACTCTGATTCAAGTCACTGACTCTGGCCCCCTGGTGGTTCCACCTCACCGAGGAGCTAATTCTTATTCCGTGGCGTTCACCACTGCAAAATGGTGGAACGATCTTCCCAACTTTGTTCGTAAGGCAGAATCCCTAAGCAGTTTTAAGAAACTACTGAAACTACTATTTTTAACAAATACCTGTTGTTAAAAAAAAAAAAAAAAAAAAGGGGGGGGGGGCAGCATCAAAGAATAATCAGGTTTATTGATTGTACAGTGTAGTTGGTTTTCTGCATAACTTCTGACTTGTAATGTTCTAATTTGTAAGCCGCTTTGGATAAAAGCGTCGGCTGAATGACCAAATGTACTGTAAATGTAAAAACGTGTGGCTGTTAATTTACATATCCATAACCATTAAAAAAAAACGTTTTTCCTGTAAGTCCAAGTGTTCATTTATTTTCGTTCTGTGCGAGTTGCACCACTTTGTCTAAAGTGCCAGATTTCGCCACAATGCCTAATTTTTCCTAATGAACGTCGTCATGACGATGTTAAGGCTGGGATGCGAATCGCTCAGTGTCTGGCCATTTTCGATTCAGAAACGATTTTTCGGTTCAAATGGTCTTTAAATTTTGTTTAAATGATGTGATTGATGAGATGAAACGACGATGTAAACAAATCTTTTTGCATCATTTTATATTCATACAATAAAAATAGGATTACGCTAAATTAAAATGAGTGTTAGGTTTGCTTAGCTGCCTGGTTTTTTCTAAAATAAAAAACATGTATCAGTGAACAATTAATTCTAAATATATTAATACCAAAGTTTCCCATGGTGCATTAGCCTTTAATCGAAACTAAAATACAGACTTAACAGTCAGAGTGCACTTAGATTCTGCAAATCTTTAAAACTTAACATAAAAAATTCAAAATACACACTTCAATCACACTGAAGTGTGTATTTTTAAGGTGCTCTTGCGATGGATCAATTGATTTGACCTAATTGCAAAACTAATTGCAAAACTAATTGATACGTTTTTAATCGTGATTATTGCAAAAACTATAAATCGTCTCATCTGTAGTAACAGCAACTACACTGACCCTCTAGGGCGGTGCAGCTGGGATGCTGAGGTGCAGCTTTTATGTGCTTTTCTGCCACTGGGTTGATGAAAGTAAGTGGTTGGCACTGAACGTGTGAAACGATGGCAGAGCAACGTCGGAATGCAGCACTCAAAAATAATAAATAAAATAAAAATATACTTTTAAAAAAACGTGTGTGTGACATTTTAAAAGCTTTTTCATGGTTTACTTACTTGATTCATAAAACGAGAGACATACTGACTGGTGCTACTGTTGCTAATTACTGTATGTGCCTGGAACTCCAACCCCTATACTGTTGCATTAAAGTACACAGATTTGAATCTGATTAAGTTTAGAACTGAATCATTAAATACTCACGGGAACAAAGAGGATGCAGCCAAGCAGAGTCCCCGTCAGAGCGGCTTTTACAATCTCGGCATAGCATTTGCTCCCGACTCGGTGACCTTGCAGGAGGGCGGTGATGTAAAAGGTCATCTCGGTGATGGAGCCGAACGTGGCGTTCACCACCGCACCCACAGCAAAGTTGCTCTGAGCCGAGATACTGCCAGGTTACAAGCATCACATGACTTTAAACGGCATTTTAAATAAAACACAGGACTTAAATAGACATCTGAACACAAATCATCATCATGCTGTATTATTAAAGAAACAGTCACCTGGCTATTCCCATCCCGATGTAGTAGGACAGAGGAATGATGGAGATCACAGCGGTGGCAAACTTCACCTCTGAACGGATAAAATAATTGTCGCGGTCCACGTAGCCGACCACCAGGGTCACGATGACAATCGGGAGAAGATCTTAACACAGACGGCTTTAAGGTCTTTAAGCACAAGGACAACGATCCTCATCCTCAGAACCAGACGCACTTGTATTTTCTTTATTATTTATACGGCAATCGATGCATCATGGTCCAGAACCTAAACGCCACAGTAAAGGATACTGACAGCGAACACGTTGATCCCATCCACAGTGTACTTGTAGTAGTACCAGTTAAAGGCCCGGTAACAGCACAGCAGGACCCGAGTTTGGTAATTCTGGAACTAACATAGACGTGATTATAGTTACCAAAAACAGAAGGCTGAATTTTTTTTTATTAATTTGTTTTTGACAGAAACATCGTCCTTTTTGCGCTGACTTGGCACAAAGTCACTGACCTTCTTCAGCGGGTTCATGTCGACCTCCTCCGGTGGAAGCAGAAGGATGGTTCGGAGGATCCTGGCATTCATCTTGGCCACGGGGATGGTGAAGACCATCATCCAGGAAAGAAAACAGACCAGAACGTGCAATACGGCAAGAGGGAGGTATCCCAGGAGGAGCCACACGTAGGTGCTCACACGACACTGTCGTTCACATCAATACACAATACATCAAACACTTTTAATTACACATCAAATACTAATTACCGCCGATACACTCAAGGTTACATGTTTCTGAAAGATTTCTTATCCATTTCGTGACTTTAAAACACTTCCTCCTCCTCCCTCAATTTAACCCACTGATTAACCTACCCATCCACTCATCCATCACTCCCTCCCTCCAATAACCCCTCCATATTCACCACCCCTTCATCTTCCCATTTCCCCCATCCTTCCATCCCTTCACATGGCTCTCCATCCACACACCATTCATCTTGCCCCTTAACAGTCCATCCATCTCATCTTGCATCCACCCACCCACCCATCCCTCCATCCGTCTCATGAAGCATCATGACCTTTCTACACAGGCAGCCATCAACCCAGAGACCAAACTGCAATGCAGCTCACCAGGTTTTGCTAAAAATATAAATAAATACTAACGTCCTCAGAAGCACTCACCCAGTAACGACGTTTTTCAGGAGGAGGAAGACTTTGTGGGACACTTATAGCAACGGAAGCTGGAGGCAGCAGGGGAGCGGACTCCCGCACTGCTGATGGGGACTTCCTGTCATCCGTTTCCTCTGGAATGGCCTCGCAGTTGGGGAACTTATTGCAACATTTCCGCACCATGCTGCTGGTCTGTCAAACATTATATTGAAGCGATAAGGTACGAGAGGGCGTGGCATTATTGTGAATAAATCACAGGAAAGAGGTGTAACGGTACTCTACATGTTGGGACTAATAACACCTCATTCCTGTGATTTATTCACAATAATACACAACCTCGAGTGTCTTATTGCTTTAATAAAACACTTACAAACACACTATAATAAAAAATGGAGAAATTTATTTATTGAAAGCAAAATCATTAATAATCTGGACTTTCGAGACGTAATCTAGTCTGTTTTTATTTAAATAAACACTGATCGCTGAGTAACAGGAATTCGGTTTTTCTAACAATTATTGCCATCAAGTGGCCAAATTGCAGAACAGTTTATAAAACAGTGTAACAGGTTTAATGCTGATCTCTGTTTATATTAATCTGTATTTTATGATTTTAATTCATTAATTTCATATCACGCATTGATATGAATGTGAAGCACTCAGAGGTGTGTGTTATTGTCAATGTCAGCTTAGCCAATCATATTTAAGGACCGAAACTACCCGTTTTATAGGAATAAATGATCATCTCATATAAACATGGTCATAAATACACAACCTAATTTTAAGTTGGCATCAAAATTAAAGCACTGCAGGTGTATTATGTTGACGGTTTGCACTGCATCCTGTGCATTGCTTTAATTCTAAATTAAGTCCAGCCCGTCTGGACGTTCTCGGTTCTCATGTGGCCCTGGTTGAAATGAATTTGCAGGCCTGGTCCCATATGCACTGAATGGTTTGCTGCATCATTAACAGATAATAAGAACTGGCCACCCAGAGGAAAACAACCCAATATCAATATGAGCCGCATGACTTCACCAAGATTGGCCATTTTATTTGTTGGCTCAAGTTTACATCAATTTCAATCTAAGAATATCTCATTTAAAGATGCATCGTGAACTTTTGCTGAGGCTTTCATCTAAAACAAGCATCCCAATTGGGATATTGAGGTACATCATGGGGCAAACTATGCCCTGTGGGCCAGATGCGGCCCATTAGGTTTTTTAATCTGGCCTGCTGAAATAACTATATTATTAAAATATTCCATTATTAGACATTAGTTGGGTTCCTTTTTCCCCTCGCCATGCTTGCTTTTCCCCCAATAGATGGCGCACAAATGAGCCCCCCAAGTCAATTGAGTTCTCGAAATTGCCCCATATAGAGTGTGTACAAGTGAGTGAGTGTGTGTCCAGTGATAGATTGGCATGAGGTTACAGACTACCTCACTACTCAAGACTACTAATCCTATTCATCCCGGCCCCACCGTCAATTTGACACCCCTACATGATCAGTAACGATACAGAACCCTGGAGCAATGACGGATAAGCGTTTTGCTCAAGCTTAACTTGAGTGGACTTTGATATATGAAACATTAATTGCCCCATACCCTTATCACAGAGACTCCTTGAACCACTCACATAGTGTACAGAGACCTCCAGAGCATTTCAGTGTTTCTCTCACAAATCAAAACAACTTACCCTCTGCAAAACCTTTCCGAAGGGCCACAGGAGATACCCTGACAGCTTCCAGCAGAGCTTCCCTGCAGTCAAGATGTAAACAACCGGGTTAACCAACAGCATCTCACCAACTGACTACTGAGTAGGGATTAGACGATTAATCGGGTTTGCAATTAATCGTGATTAAAAAAAATTAATAACTCATTAGAGCTTCTCAACATCGTCATGACGACATTCATGAGGAAAATATGCAAATTGCCAGTAGCATAATCTTTGGACAAAGTGGCGCAACTTGCACAATAGAAAATAAATTTATACTTGCATCAACGAAAAAAAAATAAAATGAACAAATAAAAAAATCATTCTTTAAAATGGATATAATTGTGTATGCTACAATATAATTGTTTTTATGTTTCAACAATTATTTTATATTTCAACAATTTTAATTTCAACAAATGCCCTGCATTGGCATTTTTATATAACAAAATTGTGTTCATTCATTCATTATCTTCTTCTCAATCCTCTACTGGGGTCAAGAAGTTTTTGGGCTCTGGGTAATCTATCGTGGACGTCACGGTGGCTTAGTGGTTGGCATGCACTTGGGATTCCCGGTTCAAATCCCCATCTGGGTGGAGTTTCCATGTTCTCCCCGTGTCCTCGTGGGTTTCCTCCGTTGTCCGGTTTCCTCCCACAGTCCAAAAACATGGATCAAGGTCAATTGAGTTCTGCAAATTGCCCCACATAGAGGGTGTTTGTGTGAGTGAGTGTGCGTCCAGTGATAGATTTGCGAACTGTCCTGGGTGTATCTGCCCAGCACCCGAAACGTTTTCCCCTGGATGGGCATGGGGAACCCCTATTATAGGATAAAGCGGAAGATAATGGATGGATGGGTAATCTATTGCTTCGCACACTCACACAGACATACACAAACTAATTTTGTGTTTACATTAATAAATAACAAACATCAGAAAATGTTAATTGTTTGTGAGTTTTGGCACTTTTTTAAAATTTTTTATTTTTTATTGTCGCAATATAATCAAAGTGAAGTCGAAACGTTGCCGGCATACCGTGAGGAATCCCGATAATTGTGCAGAACATCAGTAAGCCAACGAGAAGATAGGCTATGGACATCCACCAACCAAAGAACAGCAAGTAAATCACATTCCAAACGGTGACATGGGAGCCTACAAAATATGGAGAACGTGAACGCGGTACGACATGCTGGTCAAGAAGAGTCCTGCTGTTCCTCAGACAGTCCACCGACCTGAATGTGGCTTGATGTAGATTTGCTCCGAATAGAGCTCCTTCACCAGTTCTGAGCGGTCCTCGATGGGACGCTCGGTCACGTGACTCTTCCACTTCCGGAAACCAAACTGCCGCAAACGTATTAAAGGTTTTTATAAAATGTATATAAAGGTTTTTACGCAATTATAGGAAAACTGATTAGAGGACTAGCTACCAGGTAGTTATTGACCAGCTTGTGCGCCTCCACTTCGTTCTCAGCATGGAGGGCGGTCCTACAGCTGGCCTCCTGCCAATCGTCCTCAGGGCAGCGCGAGGGGACGGAGTGTCCTGGAACAACATCACTGTGGCTTTATGCTGTATGGACAGTTCATTACAAATGTTCAGGTAGAAATAACAGGTCACCTCGACCTCTGGGTCCGGTCAGTATCAGTACCGCTGACAAATTCTGAGATTTGGCTCCGGTCTAGGGCGGCACGGTGGCTTAGTGGTTGGCATGTTCTCCTCTCAGCGATAGTGATTCCCGGTTCGAATCCCAATCTGGGTGGAGTTTCCTTGTTCTCCCCGTGTCCGCGTGGGTTTCCTCCGGGTTCTCCGGTTTCCTCCCACAGTCCAAAAGAGTTCTCCAAATTGCCCCATATAGAGTGTGTCTGTGTGAGTGAGTGTGTATCCAGTGATAGCTTGGCGTCCTATCTGCCCAGCGCCCGAAACGTTCGCATATTAATGCACCCCCCCCCATATTAATGATAATAAAATTGTCTTGAATCTCTTGAATCTGGAATTTGCCAATGCGGCGCATCCCTTTGGCGCTACCCGTCACCCTGTTGTGTACTGATGTTTGCTTACTGCGAGCGGTGAGGCACTTTGGGGTGAGGTTGTGGCTGAAATGGTGCGAGCCACAGGGTGAATGTGTGTCCATTTCCGGGTGACTGCTGGCCACACACAGTCGGTCACACTGGGAGCCACGGCGATAGCCACGGTGATCATGATCCCACGGGATTTCTAAAGACAGTCAGAGGGAAAACAAGTTAGTAACGAACCATGGCGTTAAGTTTGTTTAGTTTTTTTGTTTTTGTTTAAAACAGTTCCCGAAACATCGCATGGGTCACATTCACACCACCACACTGAAAGGGAAGGTATGGTGGCTTAGTGCTTGGCATTTACTCCTCTTAGCGCTAGGGATTCCCGGTTTCCTCCCACAGTCCAAAAACATGGATCAAGGTCAATTGGGTTCTCCAAATTGCCCCATGTAGAGTGCGTCTGTGTGTGTGAGTGTAAACCCAGTGATAGATTGCCCCCCTGTCCTGGGTGTATCTGCCTACTTTATACTTGTGGCGCTCATCTAAAACCTGTGTGCCTTCAATCCATACAAGTGAGCCAGATGAAAATAGGGAAGTGGGCCGGATTTGGCCCAGAATCATTCAACTATCTGGGATTAGTGTGTCACTCATTTACATGGAAAAAAACAAACAAAACAAGCCAACGTTATTTGACCAAACTATTAACTTTTTATTATAATCTATTCCAGAATTATTATCTTAACATCAGAAACCCAAATGTGGCGTTAACCCAAATAAGAAGGTTCTCATGTAGAAGACCTTTAATGGACTCGGAGAAAAAACATTCTAACTCTGAACCAGGGGCATTTTTAGGGTTTAGAAACATCAGGGGCTTTAGCCCAGATCCCTTATTGCCCCCTCTGTCCTCTTTAAAAATTGCTCTTTCATGAGTGTATTTTTTCAAATTGTTGTTACATTCATTTTTTTTATCCTTCATTAGTTATATTAGTTATAAATTAAATAACATATGAAATATGTCTGTCAGCAGTGGAGAGCACATTCAGTTCTAATAAATGATGAAAATGTTTGAATAAACGAACCTGAACTTAGGCAGAAAAGCAGATGAGACCGTTTTAACCAGGTTTTGCTTTGAAATACCGTAAGTTTGCGACAGTTTGCGCCTAAGGAAAAAATCTGAAAGCTGAGAAGCTGCTCTTTACAGCCAACATACAGTTATTACGGTAACTTTACTCCCAAAACTGGCGAAAAAAATCTGTATCCCTCACACACACACACACACACACACAGAGCATGGAAACACAAACAGCTGACAGTGACTCCATCGTTCGGTCCCGCTGCTGGAGGAGAGGCTGCAGAGAAAGCTGCTCTCATTTGATTCGGGGCAACTGACAAAACACCTTTAACCCTGAAAGCCCACGACTAACGACGCGCCTGCTCTGAACCTGCATCAAAATTCATTCATTCATTCATTCATTATCTCCCGCTTTATCCTCTATTAGGGTCGCGGTGGGGTTCCCCATGCCCATCCAGGGGAGAACGTCTCGGGCGCTGGGCAGATGCACCCAGGACAGGGCGCCAATCCATCGCTGGGCACACACTCACTCACACAGACACACTCTATATGGGGCAATTTTTGAGAATTCAATTGACTTGATCCATGTTTTTGGACTGTGGGAGGAAACTGGAGAACCCGGAGGAAACCCACGCAGACACGGGGAGAACATGGAAACTCCACCCAGATGGGGATTCGAACCGGGAATCCCTAGCGCTGAGAGGCGAACGTGCTAACCACTAAGCCACCGTGCCGCCTGCATCAAAAGTGTTTCATTAAAATAAAAATAAACGCGTCTGAAGCTTTGAAAGCTTTTTCTCGCGGCTTGATTTGCGATAAAACTCAAATAATTAGTCGAACACCCGGATCAGGGTTTTTAGGACTGAAACGTTGCTTTGCGGGTTGAATCCACTAATCACACCTCACTTAATGATTTCACCTTAATTACTCCAGCCATGACGTCTGCAGACGGCTGAGACGCTCACCTGTGCTGCTGCCGTACAGGTGAGATGATGCGTGACCGTTTACCTGAGCTGTCCACTGTGGACCTCCGTCTCACGCTCTCCACGTCAGTGGACATTTTGCGATCGGCGTTCACGCGGCTTCACTTCCACGCACCCCCACACCCCCAAACAGACTAAGAGGGTTCTGCGGGAGTCGACTCCCCTGGTTTGAATTGTTCAATTGAATCGGCTCGTAATAAACGCATACATAATTCGCTAATACATTTACACGGCACAAGAGAAAAAGAATCAAACGCACCTTAAGGGTTCTCAAGTAGTGGCGCCCTCTAGTGGAATGTTTCGCTGTTACCGTAGGCAGTTTGGGTAAGAAATAAACTTGCGATTCAGAGATTCGCAGGGCAACATTTAACCAACACCAGGCTTTAAAAATACACAAGGATTAAGGTGACATTTTTAAAGACACATTCGTACTCTTCACGATTTCTTTTTGTTTATTGAGGCAAAGTGAACGCGTTAAAGGCGATGACGCTGTAACACAGAAAGCTGTAATATACTTTATGCAGATCACATTTGCCTCAGTAGAAAGATGATATTAATAAAAAGTTTATTTTTTGTTTTACTCGAGTAGAAGTTGGTTTTGTAGTTTATATAGTGTTACTAATATAAACGCCCTCTAGCGGCGCGTGGCTATAATTCAAAGTGAACGTCTCGATTTCTCGATTTAAGAAATGCAGCGTAAATTTAACCAACACAAGACTTGTGCCTTGTGAAGTTTCTGAAGATTAAAGGTGTTATTTTTGCAGAGTGTCTGTTTTAGTGAGGATTCAGAGATTTACAGGGAAAAAAATGTACAAAAGAAGAAAAAAATCAGGTTGTGAACATATTTATTGACCACAGAACGTGATAGAGGTGATTTTTATAGATTAAAACCTTAAAACCACAAATGTTTTTTTAAAGAAATTGCAAGGGGTCGTGAGGCAAAAAAAAAGCTTAATTAGCTTACAAATGATTTAATTGTGCATCAATATACTTTTATTTATTTACTGACCAGAAATAAATGAAGTATCTGTACAATATAAGCACCGAGTGTAAATACACATTATTATTATTATTATTATTATTATTATTATGTACCAAAGAAAATTACAGCACAATGTTCTCTTAGGGTTTTAAAATAGTTTATAAATATAAACATCCAAAAGCTTATGTTTCTGTACCTTGTGGACTTCTCACAGACCTGTAGGTGGTTAACTTCTGATCATCTTAGTTCTAAATCTGAGATGTTTAATATGGAGTTGAACCTGTAATCTGTTATTTATTGACCTGGTTCTTAATCTCTTGTTTTTTTAAAATCCCAACGCTGATGAATGAACGGTGGAAGGGTGGCTTTTCACAGCAAGAACTTTCTAGGTTAGATTCCTGTGCACAGTGAGCAGAAGCCATTCTGTGTGATATTTGCATGTTCTCCTTTTGTGTCATTGCCAGGGCTCCATTTTCACACGGCAGATGAAAAAGATTCCTTGAAAGGTAAACTGTGGATCTTTGCTGCGCTGTATGCCAGGGGCTGCTGGTACGGGACTTAAATTTGGGAAAAGCGTCTTGAGAGATGGATGGTGGGACCTGCACTGGGACTAAACTTTTTTTTCATGAAGGCATGAGGTTTAATTCTGCAGGTTTCACCGGCACAGTGCACATGATCATTTCTGTGGGAGTTTGCATGTTCTCCCTTGCCTGTCCTATGAGACTCCAGTTTCCCTCAACAGTCCATAAAAATACTACAAATGAAAGTGAACACTAAACAGATCCTAAAATGCCTACAGGGTGTATGATTCCGCTCCGTGTTTCCATGCCCTTCATAGTATAAATGCTGGGACAGGTACCACGACCTGCAGCCCAGATAAGGATAGCGGGATTATCAAATAAACAAATATTTAATGAGCTCATGATGCTCTGTGTGGATCACTGACAGAGACCTTAGAATGTAATACTGAGAGGCATCCACGTTGTATCGGTTGCAGGCCGACGGATGTTATCGATCCACACAAAGCTTTTTAACTGGTACGGTTCAGTACTACTGAAAAACTAGAACACGAGAACATAAAACGTAACACAAAGCAACACTAATGTATCTACAGCTCGGAAAACACATGGTATAAAAATAACACATCTCAAAACAACATCTCAGAAAAAATCAGTTCAGATTAAAATGTACACTACAGCTACACTACCCGAGCACATTACTGATGACACCGCATGTACCCCAACTATATCAATCAGCCAATCACGTGGCAGCAGCAGTGTAACATAAATAACATCCTGCTACGAGTTCTGTTCGTCACAACCAGAACACATTTCAGTGACCTCACCGAGTTCCAGTGCTGCATGTCTGATGCTCTATACGAAAAAAAAACAACATCCAGCGGCAGTTTTCAGATTGAAAAAAAGTGAGGTCAGAGGAACACCCATACCTTGAGGTGGATGGGCTGCAATAGCCGAAACACCACTCATATTGGTGGAGTGTTTTTTTTTTTGTTTTTTTTTTAATACAGTTCTTGGTGAGTGTATCAAATCTATAGTATAAAACAGACCCTTGCTTGCTGTTGCACCAGGCAACCGACTAAACGCGCGCAGATTATACGTTTCAAAAATAAAGATTTTGTCGATTTTAAAGTATTCACACTTTTACAGATGTACGTTCATAACGGCACGCTGCAGGTCCGAACCTCCGATTACAGAGTGTGAGGTCGTTAATATCACTGAAGCCCAGCGGTAATGTATGAAGTATGAGGATTCTGACACTGACACAAACACAAACACACACACACCCACACACACACACACACACTGCAAAAGCAGTCCTACGATGTATGGAAAAGAACGGCGTACAGTAAAAAAAAAAATTCAGCAGAGGCTCCAGCTTAGTGCAACTTTCACGAACAAGTTCATGCTGTAAACGCAAAATGCTGACACTGCACATTCTGTGTTGTGGTTATCTGGATGTTTTTTTTTTTTTTTTTTTACACTGATGATGTCATCACATGGTACGAGATTAAAATGTAGTTTCGGGTTCAAGTAGAAATCCAACCTGCCTCATTAGATTTGTCTCTGGTCGTCTCACCCTGGGTTTTTAATGCCTTTAATGCCTTCCATGCAAATAACCAGGGCCTCCAATCAGAGTTCATTTAGTCATTTGAATCACGTGTTCTCTTTTGCCATCGGAACCAAATGTCTTCGCAGGTTTTTGCGCCAGCTAAAAGGTCTTCACGCCTTGCCCTTTAGGTTCCGGGTGAACGTGCCCCATGGGTTCCATCTCCTGCCCCTGTGCCCGGGAGGATGCCTGCCTGGATGCAGAAAGCCTCTCAGAAATCAGAGTCAGCATCCATCAGCTGGGCCTCCATTAGGTTGGTTCTGGAGTGGTTCGTGGTGGGCTTTCTACCCTCCGATCTGGGAGCGGCCGCCGTCCAGGCACCGCCCACCTGCGGGTTCACCTGCTGGTTCCGGAAGGCGCTTTGGGATGGCCAGTTCGGCTGTTTACAGTAGCCCGGCGTCAGAGGGTTGGCGAGGTCAAAGGCTGGATCTCTGCCGTGCTGGATCGATGAAACACACCCAAATGCCGCGTAACGGCCCTGGTACGGGATCGGGTAGGAGGGTCGGATTTCGGGAAGGGCCCCTGGAAGGATGTTCTCCTCCTGCTGCCGTTGCTGCTCCCATAGGTTGGCCACGAGGCTGCGATGCGCCGGGAGACGGGGGAGACGGGGAACCGCACTGGGACCGAACTCCCGGCGACGGTGGACCGGGTTCAACTCGGCGGCAGGTTCCACCGGTCGAGGCTCTTTCCTTCTCTTCTTCTTCTTCCTCTTTCGTTTCATCATCTCGGGCGAGATCTCAGCCTCCACCATCCACAGTTTGTTTCTCTCTTCCGGAGGAGGCACTGTGGGAGGAGGACAGGTTAGGAATCGCTGCAGAACAATGGAAATCTACCAAATATTCTTCTATTTCCCATTGGCTCAGAGATGTCATGTCTTTTTTAAAACTTGAGAAAATTAAATATGCATTGAGAGGATGTGCAGCTATGTTTTAGAGCAAGTGGCAAACTTTGATTTCTTATTTACATTTACATTTGGTCATTTAGCAGACGCTTTTATCCAAAGCGACTTACAAGGTGAGCACAGGGTTCATCACAACATCCCTGGAGCAATGAGGGTTAAGGGCCTTGCTCAAGAACCCACACTGGTAACTGCAGTGGACCTGTGATTTGAACCCCCAACCTTCAGATTGATACCCCAATGCCCTAACCAACCCCTAACCACCAAGGGAGCTACCGCGCCCTTATTTTACCAATCTGGCAGTTTTTCCCCAATTAAATGTGTGCTCTTATTTTGTTTTTCAGTTTTTTCATTTCTCTTTTGTTTGCCTTTGATGTTGCACTACACTCGTGGTGAGCTGAGTGGTTATGGGGTGGTTTCTTTTGATAATTAATGTTTATCACATGACATTCTGTAATTCTATAATTTCAAAATAATTTCTTTGTGTGTGGCGATAGTTTGTTTTAAGAGAAAAAGTGGAATATGTTAATTGTTATCGTGGTTCTAATATATATATAATATATATATATATATATATATATATATATATATATATATATGGGGGTTCCCCATGCCCATCTAGAGGAGAACGTTTCGGGCGCTGGGCAGATACACACAGGACAGGGCACCAATCTATCACTGTACACACACTTACTCACACTCTATATGGGGCAATTTGGAGAACTCAATTAACCTTAATCCATGTTTTTGAACTGTGTGAGGAAACCCACGCGGACACGGGGAGAACATGCAAACTCCACCCAGATGGGGATTCGAACAGGGAATCCCTAGTGCTTAGAGGAGAACATGCTAAACCACTAAGCCACCGTGCCACCCAATATATATATATATATATATATATATATATATATATATATATATATATATATATATATGAAATCGCTGCAGTATGGAAGTGAGTAATTCAAAATTCATCCAATCTTTGAGCTAAAACCCTGAACTTGGATATTAGACAGAGTACAGTACTATTTATTTACAACAACCCACTCATGGCCTGGTGCTGTTATATAAAATCCCTGATCCGGCCTCCCATTCATCGGTGTCCGGGACCATTTGGGACTAGCCTTCTTTGTCAGGGTTCAGTTCTCTCCACCATCTCTACAGCCACCCCCAATCTCATGTACTGTGTTTCAGCTCGAATACTCACCAGGTGTCCCAGTGGGCGTCACTGAGATGTCCTGAGGCAGAATGGCGCCTCTTCGTGCCACCATTTTTGTAACGTGCTGGGCCCACGCGGAAGACATTTCCATGGACGGTTCATTGATTTCAAAGTTGATTCCAGCTACAGGAGACAGAGACGCCAGAGCACATGTTCAGTAACGAATCAGAACATTTATAGTGTATATGTTTGATGTAGACACGTGATGATGAACACATTTAAGAAAAAACACACTCAGATGCAATGATACAGATTCACAGAAAGGACCTTCATTCAACCGATTTGGAATTAAATCCAGGACCTTCTCGATCTGAGGCTGAATTTTTAACCACTGCACCACCTGCTGCCACATGTTCCCTTTATCATACATGAAGTGTGGATATATACATTCTCCTCTCAGTGCTAGGGATTCCCGGTTCGAATCCCAATCTGGGTGGAGTTTCCATGTTCTCCCCGTGTCTGCGTGGGTTTCCTCCAGGTTCTCCTGTGTCCTCCCACAGTCCAAAAACATGGATCAAGGTCAATTAAATTCTATAAATTGTCCCATATAAAGTGTGTCTGTGTGAGCGAGTGTGCCCAGCAATAGATTGCCCCCCTGTCCTGGGTGTATCTGCCCAGCGCCCGAGACGTTCTCCCCTGGATGGGCATGGGGACCCCCCCCCCCGCGAACCTAATAGAGGATAAAGCAGAAGATAATGGATGGATGGATAAGTAAGCCTCTGCTATTGTGACACTCTTGAACCCTAACTCACCTCTTGTGTGACCTGTGTGGCCATCGGTGCGAAAGGACGAAATAGTCTCAATTCCTCTTTTGTACCCGTCCCTCATTACACTAACATTTTACAGGCTCTACAGGTTCTGTCTCACTGATGTGGAACCACAGCAGTAGAGTTTCAGGTTCTGCTGAAACACTCCCTGTGGTTCCTCGCGTTCTCGGGCAGACCGCGGTCGGTGCTCTACGTACCCACGGGCCCGTCGTGGGAGACGGTGTGCATGCTGAAGGACAGTTCTTTTTCCGGGTTGATTTGCAGTTCCTTCCGTTTGGAGAACGCTTTGGCGATCATCTTGCTCTTTTTGATGCGCTTGGGCTCGTCGTCGCTGCAGCCAATAATTCTGCAACGTACACGTATACAATTGTTAGTGCATCCATCCTACTTACTGAATCACAGATGACCTGACGAATCGGAGGCCATTTTAATGCACAACGCGTCTATTTTAAGTTAGACACAAACACTTCATCAACATGGGCACCAAACCAGACCTGTGTTTAATCCCACTCACGAAATGCCACCGAGAACCATAAACTTTCAAATTCAGATTCAAACTAATGTCACATATAAATCTAAAACCATAAAAATGTGTAAAACTGAAAAGAAAAAGAAAAAATCAAGTAAACATACATAATAATTACAAAAATGACAAATAAGCAGGGTGGCATTGTGGCTTGGCATGTTCTCCTCTCAGTACTAGGGATTCCCGGTTCCCACTCCCAATCTGGGTGGAGTTTCCATGTTCTCCCCGTGTCTGCGTGGGTTTCCTCCGGGTTCTCTGGTTTCCTCCCACAGTCCAAAAACATGGATCAAGGTCTATTAAGTTCTCCAAATTGCCCCATATAGAGTGTGTCTGTGTGAGTGAGTGTGTGCCCAGTGATAGATTGTCGTCCCGTCCTGGGTGTATCTGCCCAGCGCCCGAAACGTTCTCCCCTGGATGGGCATGGGGAACCCCCCCGCAACCCTAATAGAGGATAAAGCGGAAGATAATGGATGGATGGAACAAATAAGGAAAGGTTAAGTAAATGTAAAGTGTGCTGTAAGGTGCAGAACAATGTGATATACAACTGGTGTATGGATAGTATGTTGGGTTATTTATTTAAAATTGCAATATGACTCTGAGGATCTACCATGAGATAAGAGGCCTTAAACATGTTAGCTCCACCCTCCAAATGGTGGCGAACATCATGATCTAACACCTTAAAGAACCATCCATCCATCATCTTCCACTTTATCCTCTATTAGGGTCGCGGCTGCGTTTCCCCATGCCCATCCGGGGGAGAACGTTTTGGGGGCTGGGCAGATACACCCAGGACAGGGCGCCAATCTATCACTGGGTTTACACTCACACACACAGACACACTCTATATGGAGCAATTTGGAGAACTCAATTGACCTTGAATCCATGTTTTTGGACTGTGGGAGGAAACCGGAGAACCCAGAGGAAACCCACGCAGACACGGGGAGTACATGGAAACTCCACCCAGATTGGGATTCGAGCCGGGAATCCCCAGCACTGAGAGGAGAACATGCCAACGACTAAGCCACCGTGCCACCCACCCATAAAGAACCTATTTCTTATAAACTTACCGAAACCAAGTACGTTTCCAAATCAGGATGGTGGCTTTTGTCCACACCCAGGTGCTCATGGCGATGCCCGTCCCAAACATGGAGAACAGATTGATCTTCTCCACCATCAGACTTGGCCGGTTCTTAATGGTGCACTCAGGGACCGGTTTGTTGAACTTGTGAGCGATGGTCACGTTGGCTTCACAGCTAAAAAGAGTTCAAAATGGATAAATATTAAATATCAATCAATCAATTCAATGTCACTCTTTCAGCATCAAAGGAGTGGAAATCTTAAAACACATTGGGATTGGCTGAATATTTATTCATTCATTATCTTCCGCTTTATCCTATATTAGGGTCGCGGCGGTGGGTTTCCCCATGCCCATCCAGGGGAGAACGTTTCGGGCGCTGGGCAGATCTATCGCTGGACACTCACTCACTCACACACACACACACTCTATATGGGGCAATTTGGAGAACTCAATTGACCTTGAATCCATGTTTTTGGACTGTGGGAGGAAACCGGAGGACCCGGAGGAAACCCACGCAGACACGGGGAGAACATAGAAACTCCACCCAGATGGGGATTCGAACTGGGAATCCCTAGTGCTGAGAGGAGAACGTGGTAAACACTAAGCCACCATGCCTTGGCTGAATATTTTAAACAAAAAAATATTAAAAATAAAATAAAATGCTCACAGAACAAATTCCCTGAAGCTTTTTTCCCAAATCTCCTGGTTAAAAAAGTCATAGAAATGGCATCCGAAAGTGATGAAAACGAAGCCGAAGGCCAAGAAGCCGAAAGTACCTGTAAACACACACACACACACACCAAACCGTTAAGCCGTGAAGAGAAGCTGTGCACTGTACATACCGTGTATTGAAAAACATACAGAAAACTGAATAATCACTAGAAACGGGAGAACATACCAAGTCGCAGCATGGTCTCGTTGATTTTACTTGCTGCCTTTTCACTCAGCAGTCCAGGATGGTTACTTTTAATTGAGAACAAGGTCATGACACCTGCACGAGGCAAAAAGAAACCATTCATGTGCAGGTTAGGGCTGTGCACTACAAACAGATTACAATGGATGAGTCTGAAAAGGCCTGTGGGGTGCGATGAGATGCAGTAACCATAACGATCACGCCCCTGTGGACCAGAAACCTTGACCTGAATGGTCCACCATCCAGGTATCGCCACAGGCTTTCGGTTTGGTAGTATGGTGCATACCACATCTTCCATCATCTTCCGCTTTATCCTCTATTGGGGGGGGGGGTTCCCCATGCCCATCCAGGGGAGAACGTTTCGGGCGCTGGGCAGATACACCCAGGACAGGGGGGCAATCTATCACTGGACACACTAACACACACACACACACACACACTCTATATGGGGCAATTTGGAGAATTCTATTGACCTTGATCCATGTTTTTTGGACTGTGGGAGGGAACCGGAGAACCCGGAGGAAACCCACGCGGACACGGGGAGAACATGGAAACTCTACCCAGATTGGGATTCGAACCGGGAATCCCAAGCGCTGAGAGGAGAACATGCTAACCACTAAGCCGCAGTACCGCCCTCATTAACAAGCACTACATTTTTATTCGGCCACTTTCTCCCAAAATATGGAGAAGGCAAGTACAGGTGGTATGTCCGTAAATGCGGTTGGCATCAACTAGAAGATGATAGGCTAGTAGGCCCAATCCCATCGAGTACTCTAGCTGAAGTGCCCTTGGGCAAGGAACCTAACCTCAATTGTTCCCCGGGCGCCGTGTACAGGACTGCCCACCACTGGGCACGTGTGCTTACTTCACTCAGTGTGTGTGTGTGTGTGTGTATATATATATATATATATATATATATATATATATATATATATATATATATATATATATATATGTGTGTGTGTGTGTTACCATGTCACACATATGGGTTAAATCTGGAAGACAAATTCCTCTGTGTGAACATACAGTCGGCAAATTAGATCACTTTATCACTTATTTAAGTATTTATGAATAAGTAAAGGGCGGCACGGCAGCTTAGTGTTTAGCATGTTCTCCTCTCAGCTCTAGGGATTCCCGGTTCGAATCCCCATCTGGGTGGAGTTTCCATGTTCTCCCCGTGTCCGTGTGGGTTTCCTCCGGGTTCTCCGGTTTCCTCCCACAGTCCAAAAACATGGATCAAGTCAATTGAGTTCTCCAAATTGCCCCATATAGAGTGTGTCTGTGTGAGTGAGTGTGTGCCCAGCGATAGATAGGTGCCCTGTCCTGGGTGTATCTGCCCAGCGTCCGAGACGTTCTCCCCTGGATGGGCATGGGGAACCCCCCCGCGACCCTAATAGAGGATAAAGCGGAAGATAATGGATTGATGGATAAGTAAGCCTCTGCTAGTGTGACACTCTTGAACCCTAACTCACCTCTTATGAGAAAATAACCTCCAACGATGAGCACCAAGCCGATGGGAGCCAGGACGAAGCCGGCGCGGTATCTGTAATTCCTGTACCCAACGAAGCAGATCCCACTAACGGAGTCGCCATCGACCTGCGAGGCGTCAAACATACGTCAAAAATACCGCAAACGGGCCGCAGAACAAAACACAAAACACCAGCACAAAGCGGGAGCGTACCTCCGCGATGGCCAATATCGCCACGGTGAGAATAAATGGGATGGACCATGTGATCAGATGGAAATACGACGTCTTGCCGGACAGAGGCTGGTGGGTGGTGCCGAGGGCCTTAAACGATGCGTGCCAAGCAAAGGTCAGCATGACGAACCAGATGACGCCGGACATCAGGGAGTAGTACACGATGATGAAGATGATGACGCATGAAAGTGTCTCCGTGGATCTAACGAGGATGAAAAGCCAATCAGAGCACTCGATACAGACATATTTGGTCATTTTAAACCCTCCTCCGGCGCAAAGCGCATCCTTACGATGGTTCTCCCAGTCGCATGGTGGTGTCACTTTTGCACACGATCTCTTCGCGAGCTCCGTCCATGAACTGGGCCAGCCACCCAATGCTGCCCACGAAGAAGCAGGCGTTGACGTAAAAGAGGATGACGGCAGGGTAGCGGTTGGAGTTTTTCCAGTCAGCAAGAAACGTAGCCTGAAAAGAAAGAAGAGGAAATCCAATGGACTGGACTTGTTTTGTTCGCAGTACAGTTACGTATCGGGGGATTGATTAAAGACACAATGAAGGTCATTTATCCCGGTTTGAATCCCAATCTGGGTGGAGTTTCCATGTTCTCCCCGTGTCGGCGTGGGTTTCCTCCGGGTTCTCCGGTTTCCTCCCACAGTCAAAAAACATGGATCAAGGTCAATTGAATTCTCCAAATTGCCCCATATAGAGTGTGTCTGTGTGAGTGAGTGTGTGTCCAGTGATTGGTGCCCTGTCCTGGCGCCCGAAATTTTCTCCCCTGGATGGGCAAGGGGATCCCCAACCCCCCCCCACCCATAGTAGAGCAAAGACAATGGATGGATGAATTCACTTTCGACATTGAATCCATGTTTTTAGGACTGTGGGAGGAAACCGGAAAACCCGGAGTAAACCCACATGGACACGGGAAGAACATGGAAACTTTGACGATTTGGGCAGCACGGAGGCTTAGTGGTTGGCACGTTCGCCTCTCAGCGCAAGGGATTCCCGGTTCAAATCCCCATCTGGGTGGAGTTTCCATGTTCTCCCCGTGTCCGCGTTGGTTTCCTCCGGGTTCTCTGGTTTCCTCCCATAGTCCAAAAACATGGTTCAAGTCAATTGAGTTCTCCAAATTGCCCCATATAGAGTGTGTTTGTGTGTGTGAGTGACTGTGTGCCCAGTGATAGATTGGCGTCCTGTCCTGTGTGTATCTGCCCAGCACCCGAAACGTTCTCCCCTGGATGGGCATGGGGAACCCTCCCGCGACCCTAATATAGGATAAAGCGGAAGATAATGGATGGATATTGACGATTTTGTAGAAATAAAACCATCTTCCCTGCAATTCCTTCTTGTCGCACTAGAGGGAAGCATGTCACCGTTTTAATGTTGCGACTTTAAAGGAACGTGAATCACTTGGCAAAGCTAAATAATGACTATATGTTTGTGTTACGTTGTTTGTAACGCAGTTATTTCGTGTAATTTGACCTAAACTCCTAATTTAAATCTAATCTGACTTCCAAAAGTGCTTCTGAATTCACTTACCAGAGTGAAGAACGTGCAGAGCAGCGTGATGGATCCGAAGATGGCGATGTAGCTGTGCATGTCGGAGTGCTCTGCCTTGGTGAACAGAGGATTGTCACACTGGATGCCACAGCCCTCCACATCCTTGTACCAGCTTGCCTGGATGTCGGTTTTGACAAGAGGAGGCTCGCACTGTCCGGAGGTGTTGAACTTAATCTTCTGTACCTCGTTCTGGATTAAGAGAGAAGAACACATTTAACGTCCGACGGGGACCGACCGAAGGGCCGGATGTGACCCCAGGGTGGTAAAATGCCCTGGTGCGCATTAAAGGCTTAGAAATCATAAGCCCCGTCCTCCACCCACAAGCCTTTCGACAGGCTCATACCTGACAACCTATGGGGAACTGCTCCTTGTTCTCACACTTCAGGAAGCTGGGCCACCCACGTTCCTGTTCCACGATGTTGCAGGGCTGGCGGGTAGCTTGGCAGAGCTGCTGACTGGGGAGCTCCACTCTGCCGTTTTCACACTTGGGCATGTACACAGCGCACAGCAAGGGCTGAATAACCGCCCAACAGCGAGGAGCATTTCTCAGGCCTACGGAAGAACAGAACCGGGGGGGTCATGCACGTTACCGTCTCTGGTTACCAGGCATTTCCATCCATCCATCCATTATCTCCCGCTTTATCCTATATTAGGGTCGGGGGGGGGGGGAGGTTCCCCATGCCCATCCAGGGGAGAACGTCTCGGGCGCTGGGCAGATAGACCCAGGACAGGGTGTCAATCTATCACTGGACACACACTCACTCACACACACACTCTATATGGGGCAATTTGGAGAATTCAATTGACCTTGATCCATGTTTTTGGACTGTGGGAGGAAACTGGAGAACCCGGAGGAAACCCATGCCAACACGGGGATAACTTGGAAACCACTAAGTACCAGGCATTTCATTTTTCATTCTAATCACAAGGAAACAATTCTATATGAGGATGAAAGATTTAGGTATTGTATCTAATTCGGGGCGGCACGGGGGCTTAGTGGTTTAGCATGTTCTCCTCTCAGCACTAGGGATTCCCGGTTCGAATCCCCATCTGGGTGGAGTTTCCATGTTCTCCCCGTGTCCACGTGGGTTTCCTCCGGGTTCTCCGGTTTCCTCCCACAGTCCAAAAACATGGATCAAATCATCTCCAAATTGCCCCATATAGAGTGTGTCTGTGTGTGTGAGTGTGTGATCAGTGATAGATTGGCACCCTGTCCTGGGTGTATCTGCCCAGCACCCGAAACATTCTCCCCTGGTTGGGCATGGAGAACCCGACCCTAATATAGGATAAAGCGGAAGATAATGGATGGATGGATCTATTTGCAATATTGTTTAATATGTACTGTGTAATCGATTTAATTTACGTTATAAAGCTGTATAACATGAGGTATCGTCAGAACATTGATTCTTTGGTTTTATATAAAACTCTTTGATCATGATGTAAATTAATATGTCTATAACATACCATGTTGTATGAAAAAGCATTTATTACTTTATGCATTTAGGAGCCCTTTTTAAATCTAAAATAAAACATTTGCTAATAGTGGAACATTTGCTAAGATCAGATTTAATTAATTAATTCATTCATTCATAAAAAACACACACTATATGGGGCAATTTAGAGCATTTAATATACCTTGATTCCATGTTTTTGACTTGTGGGAGGAAACCGGAAAGCCCGGAGGAAACCCACGTGGACATGGGGAGAACATGCAAACTCCACCCAGATTGGAATTCGAACCTGGATTCCCAGTGCTGAGAGGAGAACATGCTAAACACCAAACCACTGTGCCTCCTCATCCCCACAGTGTGACTTAACAGGTTTTAGATGTAAGGGCTTTGAGGTTAAACTGTGAATGAGGCGCAATAATAATTAATGGCTCATTAACGGGTTCTAATCGTTATGCTGAGTGACGAGAATGACCTTGTATGCAAATCAGCTGCGGATCAGTTTGAGATGCACGAAAATGCCATTTAAAGCTTCATTAACGATTAAAACCAATTTAATGTAACGGTTTTCTTTATAGTGCGGCACGGTGGCTTAGTGATTAGCATGTTCTCCTCTCAGAGGTTTACCGGTAATCACTAGGGATTACCGGTTCGAATCGAGTCAAAAAACTTGGATCAAATCAATTGAATTCTCCAAATTGCCCCATATAGAGTGTGTTTGTGTGAGTGAGTGTGTGATCAGTGATAGATTGGCGCCCTGACCTGGGTGTATCTGCCCAGCGCCCGAAACGTTCTCCCCTGGTTGGTCATGGGGAACACCCCCCCCCGACCCTAATATAGGGTAAAGCGGAAGATAATGGATGGATGGTTTTATTTATAGGGACGGCACGGTGACTTAGTGGTTTAGCATGTTCTCCTCTCAGCACTTGGGATTCCCGGTTCGAATCCCAATCTGGGTGGAGTTTCCATGTTCTCCCCGTGTCCGCGTGGGTTTCCGCCGGGTTCTCCGGTTTCCTCCCACAGTCCAAAAACATGGATCAAGGTCAATTGAATTCTCCAAATTGCCCCATATAGAGTGTGTATGTGTGTGTGAGTGAGTGTATGCCCAGCGATAGATTGACGCCCTGTCCTGGGTGTATCTGCCCAGTGCCAGAAACGAGGAACCCAAATACCCCCCCCCCCCCCCCCCCCGCGACCCAAATGGAGGATAAAGCGGAAGATAATGGATGGATGGATGGATGTTTTTTCTTTATAGTCTCTGTGTTCTGGTGCTCACGTGGCGTCCAATCAACTCGTTTAGTGATCAACATTTTTGCATACGATGTGTTTTTGTTTACAAGAATTGTTTTAATGGGTAGTTCGTCATAGATCACAGGGTTTATTAAACGTAAACAGGTTTTTTTTTCCCGGTGCGCCAGTATTAACATCATTACGGTTCGGATCTGATTCGCGCTACAGAAGCGGGGTTCTAAAGGGGTATTAAGGGGTTTTTATTTGTCCCTGCAGTAAACATCTCTCACCCGACCACATAGTTAACTTTTCCTGGGCTTGCTCCTGAGTGTCGGAGTCCTCAGCCAGCAGCAGGGACGTGTGTGTGTAGGGCAGCGGCGACCCCAGGCATGTGTTGCTCTTCAGAACTTCACACGTTGTGGTTCTTTTGCAAAGATCCGAGAAGCCGCTGTCGTTGTGCAGAACAACGGCCTGCGTGGACATCCCACAGCCGGCCCAGACGCCAAGCATCCAGAGGGCTCCAACAATGGACCCGCCGCGACGAGAGGACATCTTGGAAAACGGTTCAAGATTAAAAAAAAAAAAAAAAAAAAAAAGTTTATCCTCAAAAACAAATCCAAAAGAGTCCAATGGTTCCTGACGCCAAAGCCGGGTTCATGACTGTACCGTAAACAGGCTCACGATAACAGCTGAACCAACTCCTCACATAGTTCCTAAGTTTCCAGGTTTAAAAAAAAAACAAAAAACAAAAAAACCCCAAACCTCATTTACAATCCAAACTTTTCATCCTGAGATCAAAGGCACCGCTTCACCGCCTTTGTTTCCAAAACGCAAAAAACAATGCGCACGTAGCTCCAACTGCGTAAAAGTTCGTTTAAAACGGTAAGAAACGCAGCCAAGAAACTCCAAAAGCACAAAATGGGACCACCATCCCCCACTTTTCGGATGGAGGAGGGAAATGGGCTCGAAAACTGATGTGTAACCCGATCCCCGGGTTCAGCCCCTTCCATTTACACAGTTTAAAAAAACTTTTTTTTGGAGTTTTTGCGACGACGCAGGAACTCGGACGGGTTCGGATCGTGTATAAAAAAATCTCCCACGGTTCCTCCCGTGATGAAATACTTTAATAACATGAAGAATACAGCGCAGACAGGGGTGTCCACATCCCCCCCCACCCCTAACCCAGTTAAAAGAGTGCCCTGCATGCCACACCGCTCAGCTCAATACCTCACACACTCGTCTGCTTTCCATCTGCCCTGTAATGTGGTCAAATAAACAGGAAAACACAACATAACTTATTCCTTTCAAGAAAAAAAAAACAAAAACACACACACATGTGTTTCTGTTGACTTGCTTTTCAAACACTATATAAAATTGCTGGATCGTGGAAACAACTGTGGGTTTGGAAAACATCCCATTACCACCATAGAAGATGAGCTGGAAAAAACACACAAGGGCAAACCTGTATAGAAATTACCCTTCATTATGGAACATAAAGCTTGGTGGCAAGTTTTCGCCAAAAAAAACAAAAAAAAACAAAAAAAAAACACAAAAAAGAAACAATAAAACTAAGATCAAATCAAATCAGGTTTATTTGTCACATACGTACACAAAATAACATACGTCACATGGTACAGCCAGCAGTGAAATTCTTTCCTGACTTCTCTACATAAAGTTAATTTGTTTAAGAGGATAAGAAAAACAGAATAAAGATAAAATTAAAATAAAATAATATAAATAATAAACCTTAATTTTTTTAAGGTTGATAATATCATACACATGTCCACCTGAGATTGTATTCAAAGGACAAGACATTTTTGACTATGTTCTTAAACCCTGGCATTAGAAAAGCGTAAAATTATTGCTTTCTATAAGTTTTAGGGAATATTTATGTGCATTACCTTCTCTGACCAGTAGATGGCATTAATACTCTATTCAGGCAGCATTCCATAATGAATAAGGCTGAAATTAAAAAGCGCCGTAATAAAAAAAGACTGAATTTAAATTAGTAGTTTAATGTTTTCACGTATTAAATCTTACCTGATAAATTTATTTCATACACAAAACGAGTGGAGTTTATACATCATACGAGTTCATTATGCAGTTTAATCGAGCTCATCCCGAACAATCGTGTGTGTCACGTTAAATACTAAAAAGGAATTACACAAAAACATCATCGGATTAATAAATTAAAATTAAATTAAAACTGAAATGGAAACCGAACATTTAATAAGCTGAAGGCATATGACAGTGGGTGCAATGCTGCCTCAGTGGAGTATTAGTGCCATCTACAGGTGAGAAAGGGTACTGTGCCTAGGTTTCATCGTGTATATAAATGTTTTTTTAAATTAAGTATTCTGATATAATTAATGCCACAAATAAGAGAGAAAAGGTATACACCCTCCCCATGTACTTTACATCAGGTCAACAAATGACAAAATGCCACAAATAAAAGAGAAAATGTTTGCATCATCCCCATGTCCTTTACATCAGGTCAACAAATGACAAAATGCCACAAATAAAAGAGAAAATGTTTGCATCATCCCCATGTCCTTTACATCAGGTCAACAAATGACAAAATGCCACAAATAAAAGAGAAAATGTTTGCATCATCCCCATGTCCTTTACATCAGGTCAACAAATGATAAAATGACAAAGAGGTAACAGCACATTATGATAACATGTGATGCGACTGCTTTACAATCTAAATAATTAAATTATTATTAGAATTATAATATAATATTATTAGAAGTAGTAGTAACTACCAACGCAATTGTAATTACAAAGAAAGCATTAGCGCAAATGAGATGTTTTTAATAAGGAAAAAAATACATTCATAAGTTTTATTTCTGGTGTTTAATACAGTGCAATAGAAACTGTAGTAATCTCTGATCAAATTCTTCTGGAATACACAAAAAATACTAACAGAAAAACATTTAAAACATTTGCAAATTTGTCAAAAAATATAACAAAACAGGACGAAGTTATTGGGCAGCAAATTAACCCCAAAGATTACGGTGAGTGGTGGTACGATGGCTTAGTGGTTTAGCATGTTCACCTCTCAGCGCTAAGGATTCCCGGTTTGAATCCCCATCTGGGCGGAGTTTCCATTTTCTCCTCGTGTCCGCGTGGGTTTCCGGTTTCCTCCCACAGTCCAAAAACATGGATCAAGTCAATTGAATTCTCCAAATTGCCCCATATAGAGTGTGTCTGTGTGAGTGTGTGACCAGCGATAGATTGGCGCCCTGTGCTGGGTGTATTTGCCCAGCGCCCGAAACGTTCTCCTCTGGATGGGCATGGGGAACACCCTCCCATCCCGCGACCATAATAGAGAATAAAGTGGAAGATAATGGATGGATGGATTACGGTGAGTTATAAGAGAGTGAGGCGGCACGGTGGCTTAGTGGTTAGCACGTTCGCCTCTCAGCGCTAGGGATTCCCGGTTCGAATCCCCATCTGGGTGGAGTTTCCATGTTCTCCCCATGTCTGCGTGGGTTTCCTCCGGGTTCTCCGGTTTCCTCCCACAGTCCAAAAAAAAAAACATGGATTAAGTCAACTGAATTCTCCAAAATTGCCCCATATAGAGTGTGTCTGTGTGAGTGAGTGTGTGCCCAGCAATGGATTGGCGCCCTGTCCTGGGTGTCCCAGCGCCCGAGACGTTCTCCCCTGGATGGGCATGGGGAACCTCCCCCCTAATAGAGGATAAAGCGGGAGATAATGAATGAATGAAACAAGAGAGTGGAAGTCAAACATCTGTTAATTCTGCAAGAGTTATACAGACCAATAGATATTACTTTTCTTATTTATCACATTTGGTGATGTTTAACCACAACCCCCTCAAAAAGTATTGGAATAATTAATTCATACATTCATTCATTCATTCACAGACCAACCTGGACACTTGACTGTAAACTCACCCCCAGATTAAATCACATCATACTTTTGGAACTCACAGATCTGTAAAAATAAATCAATTGTGGCTGATTGTTGTTCCACTGTTATATAATCCACCCGTCTTCGTCCTTACGGTGGCCTGTTTAGTTTTTGTCTCCGATTTTTATCACGTTGGTACGTTAATTAATTTTGGTTTTCATAAGTTTACCTTTTAAAGTTTATCTTCAAATCTATGCTAGGTACTTTGTTTTGTTTTGTCCTTTTGTTTTGTGCGTTTGTTAAATAAACTTCTTTGGGTCTGAGTTTATTTTGCAGTCTCCTGCTCTTTCTCCTGCTCCTTACTGCCCCCGGTGGCACGACGTGGCATGGTTCCGAGTTTGTTGTAGCATACTGTCTACTCTGGGGAATTGTTAAAAAGTTTTAGGTAACATTGATACAGAACCACACACCCACACACACACACACACACACACACACACACACACACACACACACACACACACACACACACATACACATACACACATACACACATACACACATACACACATACACATACACACATACACACATACACACACACACACACACACACACACACACATACACATACACATACACACACATACATACATATATATATATATATATATATATATATATATATATATATATATATATATATATACTGTATATATATATATATATATATATATATATATATATATATAAATATATATATATATATATATATATATATATATATATATATATATATATATATATATATATATATATATATATATATATATATATATTAGAAAAGAGAAATTAGAAAAGAAACGGTACTGCTAGTCTGATTGTGCTATTAATTAGACTATTTGAACTTTACTAATTCCTAATATATTCATCCATCCATTATCTTCTGCTTTATCCTATATTAGGGTCACGGGGGGGAGACCATCCAGGGGAGAACGTTATGTGCGCTGGGCAGATACACCCAGGACAGGATGTCAATCTATCACTGGGCACACACTCCCTCACACAGACACACTCTATATAGGGCAATTTGGAGAACTCAATTGAACTTGATCCATGTTTTTGGACTGTGGGAGGAAACCGAAGAACCCGGAGGAAACCCACGGGGAGAACATGGAAACTCAACTCAGATGGGGATTCGAACCGGGAATCCCTAGAGCTGAGAGAAGAACATGCTAAACCACTAAGCCACCGTGCCGCCACTTCTAATATATATATATATATATTAGAAATTAGAAAAGAAACGGTGCTGTTAGTCTGATGGTGTTATTTAATTCGACTATTTAAACTCTGCTGGGAGATGAACGCACAGCGACGCCTCTTTCCTTATAATGCTGAACTCTGATTGGTGGCAGTAATATGGGCGTGGTCGCGTAGCGGCTTAAGAAATCAGCGCGTTTAAGAGATGAGAAACTGAGAAAC
Source organism: Corydoras sp. C115 (assembly GCA_019802505.1). Taxonomy (NCBI): domain Eukaryota; kingdom Metazoa; phylum Chordata; class Actinopteri; order Siluriformes; family Callichthyidae; genus Corydoras; species Corydoras sp. C115. The sequence continues at coordinate 741,797 of JAFMOC010000177.1, read as the reverse complement.
TGCAAGATTTTAAAAACCCATTGTGTATTTTTTTAATCAATGAAAAGCTAGACCAGACTTTTTTTTTTATTTTAAAGTAGTTTTTTTTTGGTAAAGAACGAAGTGCGGTGATAAAATTAAATAAAACTAAGAATACATTTGCCTACGTCACGTTCTGTAAAGGTAATTTTTTTTATTTACTCTGTAAAGAATGAAAGAAACTGTATAGACTTTTGAAAAAGCAAAGAGAGGAAGATCGAGCAGATCGGGCACGAAAAGACGCACAGAGCTCGAACGATGAGAAGTCGGCTGGAACTTTGAAGTCGGTCGGCGTTCAAACTACAAACAAATTCAGAGGACAGAAAAGTCCGATGAGGCTGAAGGCTGCAAGAATGGACCTGCTGAGAAAACTATGGACTGCAAGGAAGCTGATTCTGGTGGTGATGATCCCACTGTCTCTGCTGCCCCTGCCTCTCATCCACCCGAGCAGCGTGAGTACCTCCACCCGGCGGGGCCTTTGATCCACATCAGACACTGCGACCCAAACTGTTTACATAAAACTACCAACTTTAAACAGATCAATTACTCTGAATATTATAAATGGGTTATTTTAAAGGATTAACTGATAAACAGATTTATATAAAACAGATGTAATCTCAGAGAAATTCATTCATTCATTATCTCCAGCTTTATCCTATATTAGGGTCGCGGTGGGGTTCCCCATGCCCATCCAGGGGAGAACGTCTCGGGCTCTGGGCAGAAAGACCCAGGACAGGGCGCCAATCCATCGCTGGGCACACACTCACTCACACAGACACACTCTATATGGGGCAATTTTGAGAATTCAATTGACTTGATCCATGTTTTTGGACTGTGGGAGGAAACCGGAGAACCCGGAGGAAACCCACACAGACACGGGGAGAAAATGGAAACTCCACCCAGATGGGGATTCGAACCGGGAATCCCTAGCGCTGAGAGGCGAATGTGCTAACCACTAAGCCACCGTGCCGGCTAGATTATTATTATACTTAATAAATTAAATAATGCAATCAAACAGAGTCGAAGAATGAAAAATAGTTGTATAGGATTCTAGGGTTATAATGTATGATTTTTTTCAACTAAATTGATATATTATTGATATCACGTCGACTTGTGATGTCCATATTGCTCAGGCAACGAAGCTAACAACTTTAAAGTTCATCAGAAGTTTTTTTTTTTAATTGTAATATCTTGCAGCAAACATATAAACACATCTGGCGTGTAGTTTCATTGGTGGAGATTGTAAATCCCCCATGGACTGATTTTTGTTATTGGTATGTGGTGGTGTTCTCATTTGTAAGTCGCTTTGGATAAAAGTGTCTGCTCAATGACTAAATGTAAATGTAATGTAATGTAAATGGTATTATAGACTATAGATTATTGGGTTTGTTAGGTTTGTATGAGACATTACCCCATTGTTCAACAACTGGAAGTTATAGAGTTATAGAGTGTGTCTGTGTGAGTGAGTGCGTGCCCAGTAATAGATTGGCATCCTGTCCTGGGTGTATCTGCCCAACGCCCAAAACGTTCTCCCCTGGATGGGCATGGGGAACCCCCCCACAACCCTCATAGAGGATAAAGCAGAAGATAATGGATGGATGGATGGATAGAATAAGAAGAACAAATGCACTGACACACTGGTGTTGTTGTTGGTGGTGGTGGATGATGGTGTGTTGGTGGTGGTGATGGTGTGCGTTGTACTGGTGAAGTTAAACCCCCACAGTGACATTGCTGGACTAACTAACCGTGCAACAACTGTCTCTGATTCTACATCTACAAGGTGGAGCACAAGATAAAGATGTGTAACAGAGTGTACAGTGAGTGGATACGGGCTTTAAACTCAACACATGGCCCAGCAAACACTGACACACCCGCACCACCATGTTGTCTCACTACAGTAATGAGAATTATCCACCACCCTAAGTTCTCAGTTAGGATATTTCTGTTACTTAACGACGCGCCAGATACTTGACTGTCACATTTAATGAACTTAACAAAGCTCCGCTCATCTGATCACAGACAGGAAATGGCATTATCTAATTTCTGATTGGATCAGATAGGAAACCGACAAAACACTAAGACAACTGAGTGGATCAATCGAGCAAATAAGTGAAGTGACGACGTTAATCAGGTTTCCCTCATTCATCAGATGATAAAGTGAAAGGGGCCGTGTGTTCATCAGTTCGTCGTTTAAGGCGGAGGATTTGTTCCTTTCATCTCTGGTAAAATCAGCGGGAGGAGATTTACATATAAGAGTTTGGAATGTTCATGCATCCTCTTGTGAGTGAGTGGCGTCAGAGCGTACCGATTCCTTTAAGAACAAACAGATTAGAGTCCAACAAAACACCATGTGCTGGCCCGGAGCTTAATCTATCAGCTATGCACTTTGCTGCAACATGCCTTCACCTTTGAGCCCGCGCACAGCCGGCAGTAGATATGAACAAATAAAGGGGGAGTCAGAAGGGATGTGAGAGCGTTGCCAAACAAAGCCTTAAACCACCGGTGCCGTGGCTGAACAATGTCATGCTACAATGTTCGTTTATCGGACCTGAGCTCTTCTCTTCTATTCCAAACTCCACCTCATGCGAGTCCTTAGCTCACTTGTGTCTAATCGCCTGGCTTCCCATTATTGGCTTGAAGTCCATTAAACATTCTTCTTGCTGCTCCTTATTGCCCATATTTGGTCGTTCCTGCTGTTTACATGTGATGCCCAGCTTAACAGAGGTTGGCATTGATCCTGGGGTCGGGGGCAGCATGGTGGCACTGTGGTTAGCACTTCTGCTTCATTGCAAGGAGGTCCCCAGGTTTAATTCCTGACTCATGTCCTGTGTGGGCTTTCCTCGGCGTAGGCTATGCTCGGGGGTAAATTGTGGAGACTAAATTGTTCAAGCCATAAGGGGTGTAACACATCAGTGCGTCCAGAGTGTTGGTCCCAATCCCAAGGGTTGCATCAGAAAGGGCACCCGGTGTAAACATTGTGGGAGGAGTTTCGCTACCGTGGCACCCCAAAGATAACAGCTGGAAGAAGACTAGAATGATTTCCATATTGGGGAATAAATACTTGGAGTCTGCATGTCCTCCCCATGCCTTCACTCTGGGAACTCCTATTTTGTCCTGCATGCATGCTGATGCTGTCCAGATGTTTAAGTTATGCACCAGGTTGAATATTGAATCTATTTTAGATTTGACTCAGATTTAAAAAAAAGAATAACATCAGATTTGACCTTTCTGCACTGAAAGGTTCCTGAAATTCAGCACATCCCTGCAGAATGCGCTGGAGTATTAACATTGCTGGACTGCCCTGAGCCTGTTATAAAACGTGATTAATCACATGATCGACGTTCTTCATGCTGAGACTCATTCTGAGGTGTGTTGAGAATAAAGGGCTTAATTTGACAACCAGGTTTCAGAGCCAAAAAAGTCATTAAAACAGAGAAATGCAGGGATTCATACCTTCCATTATCAACAACATAGCTTCCTGCTTATTCAGCAATGTGCTTCATTGAACAGTGGGTTTAACAAAATATACCTGGTGCATACAGTATATATATATATATATATATATATATATATATATATATATATATATATATATATATATATATATATATATATATATATATATGGTCAACAGACATTGCTGTTGACCATATATTGACCAATGCTGTTGACCAATGCTGTTGACATTGCTGTTGACCATGCATTGCTGTTATATGGTCAACAGACATTGCTTTTTAAAAACTCATGTATTTTTTGCTGCTTATAATATAATATAATATAATAAAAATCTTTACCATCATGTAACATAATCATAGTGCACCACAATAACCTGATCTATTTATCAGACAACCACTGGAGAGCAATTCACACCTATAGAGTGATACAATCAGCAACTACACTTGTGTTTAGCTTTAATAGGTCTGTCAACATCACTGAACATAAAAAAAATAAATTCTGCAAGAATTTATTATCCTAATTTAATATCCATCCATTATCTTCCGCTTTATCCTATATTAGGGTCACGGGGGGGTTCCCCATGCCCATCCAGGGGAGAATGTTTCGGGCGCTGGGCAGATACACCCAGGACAGGGTGCCAATCTATCACTGGGCACACACTCACTAACACAAACACACTCTATATGGGGAAATTTCGAGAATACAATTGACCTTGATCCATGTTTTTGGACTGTGGGAGGAAACCGGAGAACCCGGAGGAAACCCATGCGGACACGGGGAGAACATGGAAACTCCACCCAGATGGGGATTCGAACCGGGAATCCCTAGTGCTGAGAGGTGAACGTGCTAACCACTAAGCCACCATGCCGCTCCTAATTTAATATGAAGAATGCATATAATTTTGTCCTATGCAAAGAAATTTGTCTTCTGTCTTGTTAACTATGATAACACTTTGTTTCCCCTTGTAGGAGTCCTCCTGTGCCTATGTGCTGATTGTGACAGCAGTGTACTGGGTATCCGAGGCAGTGCCTTTGGGAGCTGCTGCGCTGGTTCCGGCGTTCCTCTACCCGTTATTTGGAGTTCTGAAATCAAGTGAGGTCAGAAACACCATTTTTTTTTAAATGTGAAGTTTTTAAGAATGTAAAAATAATCATTATAAAGGTTACTGAAAAGTTTAAAGCCCTTTAAAGCCCTGTAAGAAGTGCATGAATCCAGCATTGTTTCACTGGACTTACCAAAAAAAAATCTTTAAAATCGTATATATTTAATGCCATTTTTTAATGAAAATTTTTAATGAAAATTTTTTTAATGAAAATTCAGGTTAAAATTTTTTGATCTGAAGCTCCTAACATTTGTTTTATTTTTTTTTACTATAGTCGGTGAATGAACTCAACCAAACTCGAAATCGCATGTCTCTGTGTTTGTTTTTAGGTGGCATCAGAGTACTTTAAGGACACGACCCTGCTGTTGATGGGCGTGATATGTCTCGCTGCCTCTATAGAAAAGTGGAATCTACACAAACGTATTGCCCTCCGCATGGTCATGATAGCGGGGGCTAAACCTGGAATGTAGGTCACCTCTCTGCTTTTACATGATGAATGAGACATTTATAGTGAAATAATGGAACGTCAGATAAACCAGACTAATGCAAGTAAACTCTTTAGTTGTGGTTTAATGAAGATAAATGAATGATGATAAATGATAAATGAATCCTCATCTGGGTGGAGTTTCCATGTCTACCCCATGTCCGCGTGGGTTTCCTCCGGGTTCTCCGGTTTCCTCCCACAGTCCAAAAACATGGATCAAGGTCAATTGAATTCTCCAAATTGCCCCATATAGTGTGTGTGTGTGTGTGTGAGTGAGTGTGTGTCCAGTGATAGATTGCCCCTCTGTCCTGGGTGTATCTGCCCAGCGCCTGAGACGTTCTCCCCTGGATGGGCATGGGGAACCCCCACCACGACCCTAATAGAGGATAAAGCTGAAGATAATGGATGAATGGATTATTTTATTAGCACAGCTTATGTTGTTTTGTAATATTTTAGAGGTCAGTGGTCTTAGACTGTTGGTCCGATCTGGGGGTCAGTCGATCACTCTGCAGGTGTGAGGTCAGCATCTCACACTGAGGAATTTATTAGACGGAGAGTCAGTCAAATCCAAACAAATACACAGAGAATAAAGTCGGTACCCAAACGCTTTAAAGCTACAGCTCTGCTTATCCAACTGCTGAGTCAGGAAATTTTAGGAATTTTAATGGTAAGAATTTAAAGGGGAAGAATTTGCTAGACCTAGGTCTTATTGAGTTGCGCTGAGGGTGAGTCTTGCAAAAGAGGAGGGTATGAGGAGAACATTAGATGTCAGGCGAAAAGCTGGGATGGACACAAGCTCATTTAGAACTTGTGGGAGGTCCAACCACACATACATGGAAGGTGTGGGGTGTGATATGAACATCTCAGAAGACATGGAGGCTTGGAGTGAAGGGCAGGCCTAATGAGTGGTCCGGATGTTTGTACGCTTCAGCAGTTATATTTTAAAAGATATGCAAGGTGGCTTAGTGGTTAGCATGTTCTCCTCTCAGTGCTGGGAATCCAGGTTTGAATCCCCAATCAAACCTGGTTTCCATGTTTCCATGTTATTCCCGTGTGTTTCCTCTGGGTTCTCTGGTTTCCTCCCACAGCCCAGAAACATGGATTCAAGGTAAATCGAATGCTTTTAATTGCCCCATATAGAGTGTGTCTGTGTGAGTGAGTGGGTGCCCAGCAATAAATTGGCACAGTATTCTGTGTGTATCTGCACAGAGCCCAAAATGTGGGGGGCTGGGCAGATACACCCAGGACAGGACGCCAATCTATCACTGGGTACACACTCACTCACACAGACACACTCTATATGGGGCAATTCGGAGAATTCATTTGACTTGGTCCATGTTTTTGGTCTGTGGAAGGAAACCGGAGAACCCCCAGGAAACCCACCCGTACATGGGGAGAAGATGGAAACTCCACCCAGATTGGGATTCGAACCAGGAATCCCGAGTGCTGAGAGGAGAACATATTAACCACTAAGCCACCGTGCCGCCCGGCGTGAAAGATAATGAATGAATGAATGAATGAATGAATGAGTGCTGGGTTCTTGTTATTAAGGCCGTTGTCTTGCGGTTCTCCTGTAGGTTGGTGTTGGGATTCATGTGCTGCACGGTGTTCCTATCGATGTGGCTGAGTAACACATCCACTACAGCTATGGTGATGCCTATCGCGGAAGCTGTGCTGCAGCAGCTCATTTACACTGGCATCGCTGATGCCCACGATTCAGACGCCGCTGAGACTCAAGAGGACGAAAACGGTACTGCAAGTCATTTTATTTTAATTGTTATCTGATACTAAAAGGTATTTTAACTGTGGAATTGTGTCCAACTGTGGAATTATAGTTCATTTTATATACTAGGGCGGCACGGTGGCTTAGTGGTTAGCACATTCGTCTCTCAGCGCTAGGGATTCTCGGTTCGAATTCCAATCTAGGTGGAGTTTGCATGTGCTCCCCGTGTCCACATGGGTTTCCTCCGGGTTCTCCGGTTTCACAGTCCAAAAACATGGATCAAGTCAATTGAGTTCTCAAATTGCCCCATATAGAGTGTGTTTGTGTGCGTGAGTGTGTACCCAGTGATAGATTGGCGTCCTGTCCTGGGTGTATCTGTCCAGCCCCCGACGTTTTGGGCTCTGTGCAGATACACACAGAATACTGTGCCAATTTATTGCTGGGCACACATTCACTCACACAGACACACTCTATATTGGGCAATTAAAAGCATTCGATTTACCTTGAATCCATGTTTCTAGGCTGTGGGAGGAAACCAGAGAACCCAGAGGAAACACACGGGAATAACATGGAAACTCCACCCATTGGGGATTCAAACCTGGATCCCCAGCACGGAGAGGAGAACATGCTAACCACTAAGCCACCATGCATATCTTTTATATATTTCGCCCTGTCCTGGGTGTATCTGCCCAGCGCCTGAAACGTTCTCCCCTGGATGAGCATGGGAAACTCACCCCCCCCCCCACGACCCTAATAGAGGATCAAGCGGAAGATAATGGATGGATGGAATAAAGCAATTATATCATATATACACAACTTCATTATAGAATACATATACATATGTGTATTTAAAGCATTAAATATAATTGAGTTATAATACAATGCATGTCTAATTAAATCACGCTGTACTTATCATTTTGCAGATAAAGAGATGAATCTAAGCAAAAACCATTTAGAACTTCTGTACTGCAGTGACAGGTATTTGGAATTTCTCTTCTGGTTAACTATGTTTACAGCACAGACACAAAACTCTAAGATAAAATGCTTAATTAATTGATGAAGTGATGAATCTGTTTATTAAAAAAAATCTTATAATGATATCTTCTCTAATAATCTATTTCAAAACACTGAATTACAGTAACTTTAATCACTTTTCTAAAAGTCAATATAATTTTTAATTAGTATACAACCCACACACACACACACACACACACACACACACACACACACACACACACACACACACACACACACACACACACACACACACACACACACACACACACATAGGTGCAAGGAATGACATGTTGACAATTCAGTAAATCTTAAAAAAGTGCAACAAATCTTGTTTTTTTATTTTCTTGACTTTATTCATATTTTTCTTTCTTTTAATGCACTTTCTATTAATTATTTTAATAATGCCTTTCATAATTTTTTTAAACTCTGTAAAGCACTTTGATTTGCTTCAGTATGAAAGGTGCTCTGTAAATAAAGTTGCCCTGCCTTGCCTTTGAATTAAATACATTTCTTAAGATACATTTTAAATACTTAAGTACCTATTTTAATAAATCTCAACAGAACAAATTGTCTCATTACATTGGCAAATAATTGTACTTGAATCATGTACATTTTTTCTTGATTTGTGATTTGATTTGAGTAAATTGATCTTACTTTAAGATTTCCTAAAATGCGAAAAAGTTTATTATAAAGGTTATTATTTATCTTATTCAGAAATTTATTCAAGTCAAAAACAAGATCTGTTCCACTTTTTTTTAATTAATTGTTTTTGCAGTGTTTCCTAACAATGATCTTAATACAAATCTCAACGGAGACAGAATCAAAGAGACGCTGCTAAAAATGTTGCAACATAGACAATCAAGGACACAATAACCTTATCTCTCCTGCCCTGACTGCACTGTCTTTACCCCCCCCCCCCCCGACTCCTGGATTTTTGTACTAAAATAAATGTTTGTGCATGCATGCACTTCATGTTCTATTGTGTAGCTTGTGGTCAATTATAGCACCTTGGTACTTAGTTAAATTAATGTTCAAAATCACAAAAATGTCCTTGATACTTAATGAAATGTGTTATTTTTATATCCACAGTCACAAACGATCAGAACTCTGCATCGTGTCCGAGGTACAACTGAAAACAAGATTTGAAATATAAATTGAAATATAAATTGAAAAGATTTTAAATATAAAACTTCAGTTGTTCCTGCTTCTCATCTTTATGTTCCGTCCTGCAGGAGGCTAACAGCACTGCCTTAAAGCAAAGCCCAGCATCAGGTTTACCCACCAACCAGCCTAATGGATACCTACCACAGGTTTGAACGATTACTGTTGCAAATTAAACTATAATTTAGCTGATTAAAGTCCCTTCTTCACTCAGAATGTTTTACAAAAATGACTTATATTTAGATTTTAATCACTGTGTTTAAGGGCGAAAACCTTTTATGGCATTAATTAGAGATTGTTTATAATTTAACTTATATTTAACTTATTATTTTCACAATATAAAATGTGAAAATACACATTTAAAAAACAAAAAAAATGACTAAATGAACTCTGCAGGCTGTAATTGAAGTTCCTGTGCCGAAAAAACCCAAGATCCGAAGGGACTCGCTATACCCTACCAAGAGGGACCACATGATCTGCAAGTGCCTGTCCCTCAGCATCACGTACGCAGCCACGATAGGAGGTCTCATTACCATCACCGGTACATCCACCAACCTCATCTTTGCAGAGCAGTTCAACAAGTAAGATGATGTATTATTGTATTAAAGATTATAATGTTTATTATTTGCATAAAATATCCTTATGTAAAATATTCAGAACACAGTCCACAGACTGCTGCAGGGTGGATAAGCAACAGGAATATATCACCTATGTGATTAAAAGATCCATCCATCCATTATCATCTGCTTTATCCTCTACTAGGGTCGTGGGGGGGTTCCCCATGCCCATCCAGGGGAGAACGTTTTGGGCGCTGGGCAGATACACCCAGGACAGGACACCAATCTTTCACTGGACACTCACTCACACAGACACACTCTATATGGGGCAATTTGGAGAATTCAATTGACTTGATCCATGTTTTTGGACTGTGGGAGGAAACCAGAGAAACCCATGCGGACACGGGGAGAACATGGAAACTCCACCCAGATTGGAATTCGAACCGGGAATCCCCAGTGCTGAGAGGAGAACATGCTAACCACTAAGCCACCATGCCGCCCACGATTAAAAGTCATTTATAATCATTTATTAATGTATTTTGTAAGCAGTTTGTACTACTAAATTTCATGTAGATTGATAGTAGGTTGTCTATTGTAAAGGCGGATGCACTAAACCCACATGCAGATTAAACTTGTTTAATTCTCATTGCTGTGAGGTGACAGCACTGCCAACTAAACGCCGTGACTTCCTTCAAAATACAAAATAAAGTGAGAGAATGTTCAAACACAGCGTTAGGTGTCTTTCAGTCGATACCCAGATGCTAAAGTCATCAACTTTGGGACGTGGTTCATCTTCAGCCTGCCTATCGCACTCATTATGCTGGTATTAACGTGGGTCTGGCTCCACTTACTGTTCCTTGGATGCAAGTAAGAATACATTTATATTACTAATATATATATATATATATATATATATATTCACTATTTACAAATAATAAACTTGTCTATGCAGCTGATGCATTTATATATATATATATATATATATATATATATATATATATATATATATATATATATATATATATACACACACACACATATATATATATATATATATATATATATATATATATATATATATATATATATATATATATATATATATATGTATATATATATATATATATATATATATATACACTATTCCCTATTGTAAATTTAATGATGAAATTAAATGTAATGAATATTGAAATTCATGAAAACCAAACATTGTGCTTAATGTGTAAATCCTGCCTCAGTTTCAGAGAGACCTGCTCCTGGAGTAAGAAACGCAAAACCAAGCGTGAAATTCTTTCTGAGAAACGCATTCACGAGGAGTATCAGAAACTTGGTCCCATAAGGTAAAATTAGCAAATTTTAGATTACAGACTAGTTTCAAACTTTGGTGCAAACCCCTGTATTCTCATTCATTTTTAATCTTTAGAATATTTATTCCAGAAAAAAAAGACTTTATAAGCATTTTCTTACACCACATGGGCAATGTATTCACTAATACATCATCACCATAGCCGTGTGTTTGAATTGTGGGAGGAAAGCCATTTTGCGGAGGCTCCTTGATGCTCATGGAGAAAACACGAACCCCTGTGCCACCATACCGCCTTTTAAAATCCATCCGCCCATCCATTATCTTCCGCTTTATCCTCTATTAGGGTCGCGGGGGGGTTCCCCATTTCCATCCAGGGGGAGCAATACGGGCGCTGGGCAGATACTCCCAGGACACCAATCTATCACTGGGCACAAACTCACACAGACACACACACTCTATATGGGGCAATTTGGAGAACTCAATTGACCTTGATCCATGTTTTTGGACTGTGGGAGGAAACCGGAGAACCCGGAGGAAACCCACGTGGACATGGGGAGAACATGGAAACTCCACCCAGATTGGGATTCAAACCGGGAATCCCCAGCGCTAAGAGGAGAACATGCTAAACACTAAGGCACCGTGCCACCCCTTTTGTAACCAATTAATAATCAGAATAAAGTGACTGACAGATGTGCGTAGGTGCAGTGTATTTAATAAAATATGTGTGATGCAAAGCTCTGAGTTAACAGACGTTCTTCGCCCATCAGCTATCCTGAAGTTGTGACCGGACTCTTCTTCATCCTGATGACCCTGCTGTGGTTCACGAGAGAACCGGGATTTGTTCCTGGCTGGACATCTCTTTTTGAGAAGTGTGTGAGAACACTGACATCTTTTCTGTCCATCCACCTATCCATTATCTTCCACTTTATCCTCTATTAGTGTCGCGGGGGAATTCTCCATGCCCATCCAGGGGAGAACGTTTCGGGCGCTGGGCAGACACCCAGGACAGGGGGGCAATCTATCACTGGACACACACACACACACACAGACACACTCTATATGGGGCAATTTGGAGAACTCAATTGACTTGATCCATGTTTTTGGACTGTGGGAGGAAACCGGAGAACCCGGAGGAAACCCACGCTGACACAGGGAGAACATGGAAACTCCACCCAGATGGGGATTCGAACCAAGAATCCCTAGTGCTGAGAGGAGAACATGCCAAACCACTAAGCCACAGTGCCGCTCATCTTTTCTATCCATTTTTTAAATTTAATATGTCTGTCATCGTGAATAGGTCTTAATTTGCAACAGTGAAGCTAAAGAAACATTAACTTAACAGGAAAGGCTACAGGACTGACGCCACGGTCTCGGTGCTCCTCGGATTCCTCCTCTTCCTCATTCCTGCCCGTAAGCCCTGGCCGTTAGGTTCTAATGCAGCAAAAAAAGGTAAGAACGAACGATATTTCATAATATACCTACAAACAGCTCAACATCCCGAATCACGGATAACCACGAATGAAATGAGGCGTCTGTTATTGTGCAGCCGAGGATTCTTACAGCGAGGATGAGGAGGAAGATCCCTTAGTGCCCATGATCACGTGGAAGGACTTCCTCAGACTGATGCCCTGGGAAATAGTGATTCTGGTTGGGGCGGGATACGCGCTGGCAGCAGGATGCAAGGTATTCCCTTCATTATTTCATCCCTCAATGGTAGAGGTCAGCATGTCCGACTCTTAGTGCTGGGTATCCGGGTTCGAAGGGTGAAGTTTTCATGTTCATGGGTCTGTGTGGCACGATGGCTTAGTGGTTAGCATGTTCTCCTCTCAACGCTAGGGATTCCCGGTTCGAATCCCCATCTGGGTGGAGTTTCCATGTTCTCCCCGCGTCCGCGTGGGTTTCCTCCGGGTTCCTCCCACAGTCCAAAAACATGGATCAAGGTCAATTGAATTCTCCAAATTGCCCCATATAGTCTGTGTCTGTGTGAGTGAGTTTGTGTCCAGTGATGGATTGGCGCCCTGTCCTGGGTGTATCTGCCCAGCGCCCAAAACGTTCTCCCCTGGATAGGCATGGGGGACCCCCCCGCGACCCTAATAGAGGATTAAGCAGAAGATAAGATGGATGGATGGGTCTGTGTGGGTTTCCTCCGAGTTCTCGGAGGTCAATTGAGTTCTCCATATTGCCCCATATAGAGTGTGCCTGTGTGAGTAAGTGTGTGTCCAGTGATAGATTGGTGTCCTGTCCTGGGTGTATCTGCCCTGCGCCCGAAACGTTCTCCCCTGGCTAGGCATGGGGAACCCCCCCCCCACGACACTAATAGAGGATAAAGTGGAAGATTATGGATGGAATTTAAAGTTGCATTGTGTTGCAACTTTAATGTTTTTTAGGAAACTAAATAAAACAGGGTTTTAATCATAGTGTCTCCTTTAATATTATATCATACTCTATGACTGTTTACCTTTAACTAATGATAACACTAATGATCACGTTGGATTAAAATACCATAATCACTGTAAGCTGTTTCCACTCTAAGGTCTCAGGGCTCTCGATGTGGATTGGCCGACAGCTGGAGCCCATGAGTGGACTGCCTCTGTGGGCTGTTACGTTGCTCGCCTGTCTGCTGGTGTCTGCGGTGACAGAGTTCGCCAGCAACCCTGCCACACTCACCGTCTTCCTGCCCATACTGTCTGCCCTGGTAAGGACATGTCTGAGACAGTACTTACAATACACCCTGCCAAATAGTCACCTCTCAACACACACACACACACACACACACACACACACACACACACCAGAAGAAGTTATTTTCTTTGGATCTCTTTAGTCACGTAGCAACAGCATTTATTTACCGGGTTTAGACTTCCATCCATTATCTTCTAATAGGATCACGGGGGGGGTTTCCCCATGCCCATCCAGGGGAGAACATTTTGAGCACCAGGACAGGATGCCAATCTATCGCTGGGCACACACTCACCCACATAGACACACTATATATGGGGCAATTTGGAGAACTCAATTGACTTGATCCATGTTTTTGGACTGTGGGAGGAAACCCACGCGGACACGGGGAGAACATGGAAACTCCACCCAGATTGGGATTCGAACCGGGAATCCCCAGCACTGAGAGGAGAACATGCTAAACCACTAAGCCACCGAGCCACCCGGGTTTAAAGGGCCTTTGTGTAGCTTTAGAAATATATTACTTTATCCATCCATCCATTATCTTCCGCTTTATCCTCTGTTAGGGTCACGAGGGGGGGTTCCCCATGCACATCCAGGGGAGAACGTCTCGGGCCCTGGGCAGATACACCCAGGACAGGGCGCCAATCTATCACTGGGCACACACTCACTCACACAAACACACTGTATATGGGGCAATTTGGAGAACTCAATTGATCTTGATCCATGTTTTTGGACTGTGGGAGGAAACCGGAGAACCCGGAGGAAACCCACGGGGAGAACATGGAAACTCCACCCAGATTCCCGGTTCGAATCCGTGGTGCTGAGAGGCGAACATGTCAACCACTAAGCCACTGTGCCGCCCTATATTACTATATATATATATATATATATATATATATATATATATATAATGAATTAATTTTTTTTCCAGACAGTCCTCCTTAATTCTTACAAACCTTCCCGATTCAGAGATTCAAACGCACTCTTAATGCTCGCCGCTCAGATGTTTTAATGCGTTACATAAAGCACAGCCTTAAAAGTAACCCCAGGACGTTCCGTCTCGCGGTCCGTAATGCAGTCTCTGCTCTCTTGTCACCCTTCTCAGTCAGAAACTCTGCAGATAAACCCCTTGCACACTCTTATCCCGGCCACCATGTGCGTCTCGTTCGGAGTCATGCTGCCCGTTGGGAACCCGCCAAACGCCATTGTTTTCAGTTACGGACATGTGCAGATCAGCGACATGGTGAGACCGCCGCAGCTGCTTTTCAATCGCTAAGCCTATAACTGAAAGGAACGAGGGACTGGACGGACACCGTGTTCTCTGACACCCTGTCTCTGTTTTCTCAGGTGAAGGCTGGTTTCGGGGTGAACTTAATTGGTGTTATGGTGGTTATGCTGGCAATCACCACGTGGGGTGTCCCTCTCTTCCAGCTGGGCGAGTTCCCCGCCTGGGCGGTCGTCAGGAACACCACCGGCAGCTTGTAGCCAGAAGAGGGATAAGAACTTAACCACATTTTTATGACAAAAAAACAGAATTTTTGATAAGAGTTGTTTGAATAAATGCCAACAGATAGTCACGTGATTCACTAATGGCCTGTTTGTACAGCTGCTGGGTTTATTATTATTTTTTTTTTGCGAAGCTGGAAGGAACAATACCTCCTTAACATGATTTCACATTTTGCTCTATAGACAGGAAACAGATAATTAACGTAAACAGAGCTTCATCTAAATGTCAGCGTACAGTCGCGTTGGCGTCTTTGACCCGCTTACAGACTTTAGATCGCGGCCGATTAACATTAAACGCAGGTCACATGATGTTACCGTCACTGATTCACATGGCAAACGTAATAATACGAGCTTCTGCAGTTGTAGAAATGTGTACTGCGGATGCAAACGCTGCTGAAATAAATGTGAACCAAATACATTTTATGTTCATTCATCATGAGAGTTGCTTTTCAATTTGTATTTTTATTTTCGGACTGGCTGGCCAAGCAAGTATAACAAACATATTCCACACAGCATCACAGATATTACAATAAGTCAGGACCTACTATTAAATTATTCCTCTCTCAATGTTTCATTTCGGAGCCTGGGCGGGATCAAAACCTTCATTCTCTATCTTCTCCTTATACTTCAAGAAATCCCTTCTTTTGGCGAAGTATTTTACCTTCAGTTAAAACAGACAGATAAATAAATCAGAGAACATGTTAACGGGATGAAGAACTAACTGTAACGTCGGCGGAAAGCAGGACCGAGCAGGTCGTGAAGGTCCTACCCACTGAGCGGGACAGTTGGCTTCGAAGTCCTTCTGATGCGTCGTGCAGGCGCTCGGGTCTTCTGGGTTGAGGTCCAGGCATTTCCAGAGCTTATCTCGCGCGCCCCAGCAGGCTCGCCTCTGTTCGGAGTTCGGAGCGCTCATAGCGGTCAGTGGAAACGGCACGAACCACGACGGTCGAGGTCTCTAAAGAGAACAACAGGTCACATGATTATAATTAACGATTCGACTGATTATAGACAGCAGATTAATAACTAATGATGGTTCTTTTATCACGTGGACTGATTCACAACAATGAATCACACAACCTCGAGTGTTTTACCACCATCCATCCATCCATTCATCATCTTCCACCTTATCCTATATTGGGGGGGGGGGGCAGATACACCCAGAACAGGACGCTAATCTATCACTGGACACACACTCACTCACACAGATACACTCTATATGGGGCAATTTGTAGAACTCAATTGTTTTTGTTCAATTGTCCAAGGTTTTTGACTGCTGAGAGGAGAACATGCCAACCACTAAGCCACCGTGCCGCCCCCCCAACCGCATTATAATTAAAAAAATATAAAGTCTGATTCATAAATGCATTTATTAAAAGCAAAATCATTAATAATTTGGTCTTTCGCAGACGTAATCGAGTCTTGGTTTTAATGTGAATGCTGATCACTGAGTAACAGGATTCCGGGTTTCTCTATCAAAAACTGCCATCTAGTGGCCAAATCACAGAACACAGTTTATAAAAACAGTGTAACAGGTTTAGTGCTGATGGCTGTTTATATAAATATGTATTTCATGATGTAAAATAATGTATTGTATATCACGCATTAATACGAATGTGAAGGACGCAGAGGTGTGTGTTATTGTTAATGATTTCACGGCACGACAAACGGGTCAACTAATCAGATTTAAGGAGCAGAACTATCCGTTTTATAAACATAATTAAATATGAAAACTCAAAAGAGATGTCAGCAACAAAACAACAAAATTAAAACAACTTAAAAAACTAATGAAATGAAATGAGATCAGTTCTGTGATTTTGGGGTAAAAACCCAAAAATAAAATGGGTTTTAAAAATGAATTTAGAAAATGGACCGTGAAGAGGCTTGAACAAGATAAGAATGAGTTTATTGAATTGGTGATGCAGGTGGAATGTTCTGGAGAGATGAGATGGAATAAGATTTAAGGACGGAGGTTAGTTGGTGAGCGAGGACCTGCAGGTGGTTGGGGTGAACAATAATCCGCAGTGCTGACCCCTAATGGGAGGCTTTGTTGTGATTCGGTGGTGTGTTTTGTATCTCGGTCACCGTACGGTCTGCACTAAAGCACTAATTACAGATGATTAACACAAAAAACAACACGTTACCACAAAACCGCACAACACAACGTCTCACTGAATCACACACCACCTGCGGAAAGGTCTGCTGTGTTGAAACTCCGGTCCGGTGTGTGTGTGTGTGTGTTCTGTTATGCAGCTTGGTATTGTGGGAACATGTGGTGTGTTTTGCTTCTCTCAGAACCATGAACCTGATCACTAATGACAGGTTATTACACTAACTGTACAGTGAGAGGCGATGTTGATGAGATCCTGTCAGAGATTCTCATGCAGGTTCTGCAGGAATAACAGAACAATGTTAAGAGTTGGTATTTTATTCATTCATCTGTTATCTTCTGCTTAGTCCTTTACTAGGGTTGCAAGGGTGGGGGGGGGGAGGTTTTGGGCACTGGGCAGATACACCCAGGACAGGACGCCAATCTATCGCTGGGCACACACTCACTCACACAAATACACATTATATGAGACAATTTAGAGCAATCAATTTACCTTAAATCTATGTTTTTGGACTGTGGGAGAAAACCGGAGAATCCGGAGGAAACCCACGCGGACACGGGGAGAACATGCAAACTCCACCCACATTGAGATTCAAACCGGGAATCCCTAGTGCTGAGAGGAGAACGTGCTAATCACTCAATAATAATAATAATAATAATAAACACGTTTACCATGGCACAGTGGCTTAGTGGTTAGCATGTTCTCCTCTCAGCGCTAGGGATTCCAGATTCGAATTCCAATCTGGGTGGAGTCTCTATGTTCTCCCCGTGTCCGCGTGGGTTTCCTCCAGGTTCTCCGGTTTCCTCCCACAGTCCAAAAACATGGATCAAGTCCATTGAGTTCTCCAAATTGCCCCATATAGAGTGTGTTTGTGTGAGTGAGTGGGAGTCCAGTGATAGATTGGTGTCCTGTCCTAGGTGTATCTGCCCAGCACCCGAAACGTTCTCCCCTGGATGGGCATGGGGAACCCCCCCCCCCACACACAACCTTAATATAGGATAAAGCGGAAGATAATGGATGGATGGAACACGTTCGTCTCTCAGCGCTGGGAATCCAGGTTCAAATGTGATGTGGGTGGAGTTTGCATGTTCTCTCCGTGTCCGCGTGGGTTTCTCGGGTTTCCTCCCACATGGATTTAAAGTGAATTGGCTGCTCCAAATTGCCCCATATAGTGTGTGTGTGTGTGAGTGAGTGAGTGTCCAGCAATAGATTGGCGTCCTGTCCTGGGTGTATCTGCCCAGCGCCCGAAATGTTCTCCCCTGGATGAACCCCCCCCGCAGTACAGTATTAAGCCTCACTCCCTCTGCGTACGAAAATGTGTGCGTGCGTTTCATGCGTTATAACAGTTACTGCCCACATACTTCTTTGCGTCAGCTCCGTTGATATGGTTGTTGAACACTACATCCATTAGAGGGCAGTTTAGAGTAAAAATCAAACATGGCGACGGCGGAGGAACTTCTGATTTTGTACAAACTGCAAAATCGACAACGACGTGGTCTGTGAGGCCACTGAACAGGTCGCGACATTTGGAATGGGAATTTTATTCACTTGTCCGCCCAATGAGGGAAATTGATGACGAACGTCATTTCCAATACTTTGGGATGTCTGCAGGGCATTCGATAACTTGCTTTGCTTTGTAACAACTGTTTGTCCCTGTGCCCCGGTGAAGTAACATCATATAAATGATTAAAACTGCGCACACACTCGTATAACCGGTCTTCAAAAAGTTCCACCATGTTTTTATTCTTCTTCGTGTACATATGGAAGTGGTCGCATCATGCACTGCCCCCACGGTTTCCAGTGGTATTGCTCCGTCCTGTCCGCATCCGCAAGCTTTCAGAAAACGTGCAAATTACGTACGAAATGAACGCAGAGTACGGACAAAAGGCTCCGTCCGTATCCGTCTCCGTATTTAACGTTGAGCATAAATGAGCCTTTAATCTTAAGATAAGGAATGAAGGGTAATTACAGGTAGTTGGGGGTAAATACAGTTTGATGCAAAAGTTTGCATAATCTTGCTCAAAATCCAGGTTTTATTGATTTATCAGATTAATCAACACAATAATTAAATTATCTTATGGATCAAACACCTTTATTATTTAATTAATAATATTAATCATTTTATAATCCAAAAAGCTGCGGTTTCCACTCACCGGTGAGACTCACATAGCAGGCGGTTTCTTCGCCTGATTCCTTGTTTGTTTACAAAAAAAGTTGTTAATAAAAAATTTAAAAAAAAAACTCAGAAATGAAGAAAACAGAAAAATAAAGAGGATTTTAAAACACTTCTAACCAGAATGTGACCCCAATGACGTGCCGACGCTCAGTGATGACGGTTACACTGAGTAAATCCATGCACTAGATGTCATTAGCCACTAGATGTCGCTCGTGTTTGCGTTTTAATTGTCAGGACGGTGGATAATAATGAATAATTAAAGATCAAAGTCACAAAGGATCCAAATTAATTTTCTTAAATTCTCAGATCCATGATGCAGAAATAAACATCCATCATCTTCCGCTTTATCCTCTATTAGGGTCGCAGGAGGGTTCTTCATGCCCATCCAGGGGAGAACGTCTCAGGCGATGGACAGATACACCCAGGACAGGGGGGCAATCTATCACTGGACACACACTCACTCACACAGACACACTCTATATGGGGCAATTTGGAAAATTCAATTGACCTTGATCCATGTTTTTGGACTGTGGGAGGAAACCGGAGAACTCGGAGGAAACCCACACGGACACGGGGAGAACATGGAAACTCCACCCAGATGAGGATTCAAACCGGGAATCCCCAGCACTGAGAGGAGAACATGCCAACCACTAAGCCACCATGCCACTAGCAATAAACATGAATTGACAAAACATATTTAAATGTGCTAAACACAAAAATAAAAATCTGTGACTATAGAAACTTGTGAAGATGTATCAGTATATACAGTATTATGAAATATTTTGTATATTTGTATTGAAATTTTTGACATGCTTATTCTTAGTACTTTTATAATTTATTCCTTTAGTATTTAGTATCCTAGTATTTTAGTGTATTATAAACTCTGTAAATGGTGTCACTGCTACACTAACAAATAATATGTAAATAAATGATCCTGTATAAAAGTATACGTGTATGATTATATATAATATAAGAACTAAAGTGACAATATATTTAGTAAATAGATTTGACCTCCTAAACCTTGACCTCCTAGATATTAGGACAAAATTAAAAACTCTTTTGTCCTAAGAAGTTAATAAAATGAACAACAGTACATGAAAAAAGATTTTATTGGATGTTTGGTGATGTTAACTCTATACATCAGTCATGTCTGAATATAAAGATGATGTTCGAAGTAAGAGCAGTGAAACCAAAACATGTCAGAAATTCAGTCAAATGATAAAAAGCATTGTCACACTGACAATACACAATACACCACATGGTCAAAGTTTTTGGGACGCCTCAATCAACCACTGTGTTCAGGTGCTGCGTTCAGTTCCACTGCCACAGGTTTGAGTTCCCAGCCACAAAACAAGACGTGAGTGGCAGTATCACTAAGCAGTTTTAAGAAACTACTGAAGGCGCAGCTCTTTAACAAATACCTGTTGTAAATTTTTTTTTAAATAAATAAATATATAAAAATAAATAAAATAATAATAATAATAATAATAATAATAATAAGGGCGGCACAGAGGCTTAGTGTTTCGCACGTTCTCCTCTCAGTGATAGGGATTCCCGGTTCGAATCCCCATCTGGGTGGTTTCCATGTTCTCACCGTGTCCGCGTGGGTTTCCTCCGGGTTCTCCGGTTTCCTCCCACAGTCCAAAAACATGCATCAAGGTCAATTGAGTTCTCCAAATTCCCCTATATAGAGTGTGTACAGTATGTATGTGTGTCTGTGTGAGTGAGTGTGTGCCCAGCGATAGATTGCCCCCCTGTCCTGGGTGTATCTGCCCAGCTCCCGAAATGTTCTTCCCTGGATGGGCATGGGGAACCCCGCTGCAACCCTAATAGAGGATAAAGCGGAAGATAATGGATGCATGGATGGATAATAATAACAATAATTATAAAATAAAAAAGGGGCAGCATCAAATAACAAATAATGAGGTTTGATGAATTTACAGTGTAGTTGTTTTTTTGCATAACTTCTGACTTGTAATGTTCTCATTTGTAAGTCACTTTGGATAAAAGCGTCTGCTAAACGACAAAATTTAAATGTAAATGTAAATGTAAATGTAAATGAGTGTGCCAGCTCAGTGGTCAGGGTGTTGGACTTATCAACCTGAAGGTTGTGGGTTTAAATCCTAGCCCCACTGAAGTTAACAATGTGGGTCCTTGAGCAAGACCCTTAACCCTAATTGCTCATCCATCCTGTGTTGACTTTGTATTAAAGCTTTCGCTAAATAATCAAATGTAAGGTCCATTTAAACACGGTCAGTTTAGTTTGGTGTTGAGAACCACGTCTGGAGTCCTGACTTCGACCCTATCCATTATCTTTGGGATGAATTAGAATGGAGATTGTGAGCCGAGTCCTCTTGTCCAACATGCCTGACCTCAGAGATGCCCTCTGGATCACTTGATAAGAAATTCCTTACAGGCGCTGTTCTGCAAAATAGCTTCAAACGTGAGAACCCATTTAAAAATGTTAATGTTGCAAAAGCTGTAAGTGTCCAAATACTTTTGTCCATCCACTGCATATTAAACAAATATAAACCCATAGACATAAAAGATGTTTTCTCTCGAGTCCAATATATCTGTTCAGGTCACCGAAGATACCGAGGAACCTCCACCTGTTTGAAGAACATTAGATGGTTGTTTACTTTAATGTAGGATTCATATCAGTAAGAACAGTCACATCACAACATCACGCTACGACTAAAGTTTTAGTTTAAATCATAAAAAAAGGTCTTTAATAGAGAGGACATTCAGTGTGTGTGTGTGTGTGTATACAACTAATAATAATAATAATAATAATAATAACAATAATTATAATAGGGGCACAGTGGCTTAGTGGTGAGCACGTTCGCCTCTCAGCACTTGGCATTCCCGGTTGGAATCCCCAGATAAAGGTCTTTAATAGAGAGGTCATTCAGAGTGTGTGTATATACAACTAATAATAATAATAATAATAATAATAATAATAATAATAATAATACAACTTCACTATTTAAAACATTCGATTTTTTAAGTTAATTAATAGTTTAATGTGGAGTTTAATGTTTCGTCGGAACCAATCAGACTTCTGTTAAATCACTAATATTAAATGTCAGGTGTAAATTCCATCCATCCATTATCTCCCGCTTTATCCTCTATTAGGGTTGTAGGGGTGTTCCCCATGCCCATCCAGGGGAGAACGTTTCAGGTGCTGGGTAGATACACCCAGATACACCCAGAATCTATCACTGGACACATACTCATTCACACAGACACACTCTATATGGGGCAATTTGGAGAATTCAATTGACCTGGGTCCATGTTTTTAGACTGGTCCATGTTTTTTTCATGCTTTGAACTGGGAATTCCTAGCGCTGAGAGGAGAACACGCCAACCACTAAGCCACTGTGCCGCCCCCAGGTGTAAGTTAATAAGTATAATTTCTTTTTTTTTTTCGTACTCACCTGCTTCAGAGATTTGATACTGCTCGCCCGGATCGCAGCCATGAGGGCCTCGTGAGCCGAACACTGCAGTGGTGAGCATTTCAAACTCTCTTTCTCTGTGATGGGCTTCAGCTCCTTCTTCACCTCCTGCAGGACAGACTGCGCCTCCTTCTCTGTGGATGTCCCGTCCTCTCCTCTCTTGGACCTACACTTGGACGGCCTTACTTGTTCTTTGACACCATTTTGCTGAAGTTTGATCACCTCTGCGATATTTCTAGTTGGATTTGTTTTCTTGACGTGTCTTTGGGTTGGGCGTGCAGGAGAAGCTGAGGAGGGTGTAGCTGGTGGAGGTGGTGGTGGAGGAGGAGGAGGAGGAGGAGGAGGAGGTGGGTGTAGAGAAGATGCAGGGCTATTCTGTTTTACTTGATGTAATTGCTGCAATGTGGAGTTTGCCGGACCTCTGGGTGGTTCATGTGTAGATGACGGAAGACGCCGTTTGGCGATTGGCCGGACAGCAGCCGACGCCCCTGCTTTCTGATTTCGCATCTCCTGCAGCCGCTTCTGTCGTTGGAGGTCTTGGTTGCGGGTGAGGATGCCAGTCATGGTGGTGCGTGGGCCGGCCAGGCTGAACTGGTACCCGAGTTTGAGTAAGGTGGTGTTCTGCTTCAGTAGCTTCTCCATCTCCATCTCCACCCGGCCTCCAAATATATGCCGCTGGTTGTGGAAGCGTATTTCAGTCAGTGTGTTGTTACACGTCAACGCTCGCATCAGGGCCAGGACGCCCTTCCCGGTGATGTAGTTGGAGTCAGCGTTGAGGACCCTGATGTGGGCGTTTCCCATCAGCAGCTCAGCGATGGCGAAGGCTACGCGGTCGTCAGCATGAGTGTTTGCCAGATTAAAGACCTGCACATGTGTGTTGGACAGCAGGGCTTCCGCGAAGGACACTAGCTGTTCTCTGGTGATGTCATCGTTGTTGTTGAGGTTGACCTCGGCGATCGAAGGCTCATCATTTAAGACCTTGTTGAGCAGCTCCTCCACCTCCGCGGGGGTTCCCGCTCGCTCGCTTTGCTCCTGCACTCTAACACTCGGGTATAGCGTCAACGTGTTCTCGATTTGCTGGCGGCTTAATGGCTGCTCATACGCTCGAACGCATCTCTCACCCATCTCATGTGTTTTATAGGCCTCTTCCTCACAGTTATCGCTGTTGTCTTCCTCCTCCTCCTCTTGAATTTCGTCTTCCTCGGAGTCTTGAGGTTCAATCTGATCTTCATCTTCCTCTTCAACATCCGTTCTGCACTCTTGCTTGTGGATGACCGGCCTTGTTATTTCTGTTACGGGTTCTCGGGTTTTACGTTCGCTGTTCTGAAATCCAGAGAGTACAGTTAAGACTAATTATTTATTAGTCCTAATCCTAATTCCAAACAAATCTAACCATTTTTTTAAATCAACTCCATTGCATTATGGAAATACATGAAAGTTTGGGGTTTGATTGCCAGGCCCCTCCCTGTGTGAGTTTGCATGTTTTCATCATGTTTGAATGTGCTTTATTGTAAACTATGGACTGAATAGATTAAAATGTGTGTACTTAATTAAGAAAGTGTAAATAAAAGTAAAGGAAATTCAGACTTGACCATTTAAACACCAGTTAATCAGTTTATCAGGTAAATAAATGTTGGTTAATAAATGTTGCAGGTAAAAAGATTAATTAATAAAAATGACAATCTTTTTAAAGCACCATTAATGTCTGTGATTTACATGGACGCTGAAAGTAGACAGACACTGAGTAAGCATCAAATGACTACTGTTTTATACGCATAATAATACATTTATTTTAAAAATGGCACTGGAAATAAAATTAGATTTCAGATTTCATAATGTTTACTAAGCCTTCATTTCTAATAAGAGTTTTGGGGTATAGGACGAATCTACCATGCAGTCTGAAGCATATTTAATCCAGGGAACGCCTAGTAATCATGTCATTGCTGATTAAAGAGCACAGAATGGTTCTAATGCTATAAAAGTCCTGCAGTGTTGTTCCTTTAGTTGATGTGGAACTCTGTGTGTAGTCAGTGTGTGTGTGTGTGTGTTAAACCTCTGTAATGTGATCGTTCTGTTTGTTTTGATTTAATCAGGCCGAACGCTGGTATTGCTTTATTTAAGGAAAGTGCAGCAGCTCACAGCAGATCTCTGTAATCAGTGTGTGTTTCCCCATGCCCATCCAGGGGAGAACGTTTCAGGCGCTGGGCAGATACACCCAGGACAGGGCACCAATCTATCGCTGGGCACACACACACTCACTCAGACAGACACACTCTATATGGGGCAATTTGGAGAATTCAATTGACCTTGATCCATGTTTTTGGACTGAGGGAGGAAACCGGAGAACACGGAGGAAACCCACGCGGACACAGGGAGAACATGTAGACTCCACCCAGATGGGGATTCGAATCGGGAATCCCCAGCGCTGAGAGGAGAACATGCTAACCTCTAAGCCACCGTGCCTCCCCAATATACATATATATAAAATAAGATTTTTTAGAACTATATAAAAAAAAAAAGAAATCAAACCCAGCTAATAAGAATGCCATGCTGTTCTTTTAAAAGCTCATATATAGTTTCTTTAATATTTAATTGGTTATAGAAGTTTATGAGAGCGACACTGACCTGTGGGCTCACGATCCACCCTCTTTTCAGCTTACATGTTTCCTTCTCCCAGAAGTTCTGAAGCGACCCTCGACTGAACGCGTCGCCATTCACTTTGACCGTCTGCCGCCCAACTGGAACGTCAGTGACCGTTTCGAAGTCTGCCAGCTCCCTCTCAAGCTGGTGGAGTTCCTCATCAGTCAGAGAGGCCAGCAGCTCGTCCTCATCCGGCTCCTCGTGCTTCCTCAACTCCGGGTTGTATCTGAAGTTGCTCATGGTTGATCTGCTGAAGCTTCCACTGTAACTCTTTTTACAGCTTTAGCATCGTGACCCGGCGGGTCGGGTATCTGGTCAACGGTACGAGTGAGTGTGGAGGAGGGCAAACGCATGGCTTTAAGGCCCGGATCACAGGGGCAGGTGTCCAAAGCCCCGACGATGATGATGTTGCTATTTCCGTCGGTCGGAGCCACAAAAAGAACGTGAACTCAGCCAGTGACCAAAAACAATGTTCATACTCAATATATAATCACGCAGGTCATGAGGAATGAATGTAACATCATCATCATCATGTCCTGTATCAGCGTCGCAAATTATTTTATTGATTTACCGTCCGATACTTCACATCCTCTTACTGTCTTATTTTATAGATTATTAAATATTAAATATTATAGATATTTAAAGCGTCATCCTTAAAATTATATCTTTCTTAATTCTGATGAGACTACTGGCACTCTCAAGGTTCTCTTGAATTCTACTCTTTTTCCATCCATCCATTATCTTCTGCTTTATCCTGTATTAGGCCCGTGCGGGGGGGGGGGGGGGGGGGGGGGTGTGTATATAGACAAACTCTATATGGGGCAATTTGGAGAATTCAATTGACTTGATCCATGTCTTTGGACTGTGGGAGGAAACCCACGTGGACACAGGGAGAACATGCAAACTCCACCCAGATTGGGATTCGAACCGGGAATACCCAGCGCTGAGAGAACATGCTAAACCACTGAGCCACCATGCCGCCTTCTACTATTTTTAAAAGCCTGAAAACATGTGAAGTGGATCATAAGGTTCTTTAATCATATTTTGAATATGTATCTGCAGTGGCACGGTGGCTTAGTGGTTTAACATGTTCTCCTCTCAGTGCTATTGATTCCCGGTTCGAATACCAATCTGGTTGGTTTCCATGTGTTCCCCGTGTCCACGTGGGTTTCCTCCGGGTTCTCCGGTTTCCTCCCACAATCCAAAAACATGGATCAAGGTCAATTGAATTCTCCAAAATTGCCCCATATAGAGTGTGTCTGCCTGAGTGAGTGTGTGCCCAGTGATAGATTGGTGTCCTGTCCTGGGTGTATCCACCCAGCGCCCAAAACTTTCTCCTCTGGATGGGCATGGGGAACCCCCACTGCAACCCTAATAGAGGATAAAGCGGAAGATGATGGATGGATGAATGGACAATGTATCTGCTTTTCTATAACACTCCATTATTTTCCACATACACCGATCAGCCACAAAATTTAAACCCCGGAGTATATAATGTGGGGGCTGATGGATTTAATGATCTAATAACTCGAATTAAGTCTTTCTGTAATATTAGAGCACTGATATGAAGAGCACTCTGAATGTACATTCTTAATATGTCTGGACGAAACTCCAAACGATCTCAAAAGCACAGACATCCACTAAAGTCGGTGATATTTACAGGATTTAATTATCATTATTTAAACATGACGGCTTAAATCAACAAAACCAGCTAATAAGAATTAGGCTTGAGAACGAGCTTAAATGGGCCACTTCCACTGGTTTGTAGGAGCCTCTTCAACCAGCGGTTCCCATGGTTTCCATTCAGCCATCTTTCTGGACAAAGCGAGCTCTGCTTCTGCCTGCAAAGAATTAAGACGACATATTATAAAGAGCTGAGCTGATTAATAAAGAGGTAACTGTTTAGCATCACAGGTGTGGAGACGATTATTAAAAAAAAAAAAAATGGTTATAGGATCATATTAATGAAAAAAATTATAATAAAATAACACAATACAAATAAGAGCCCCCCCCCCAGTGCAGGATTATATATTGCACATCAATATATCAATTTACATCAAGAAGTTTTGTATTAAGTAATGTTAAGCTGAAATTCAGTACGATCGAATCCAAAATCATTTAAAACATGAAATAAGTTCCACGTAAACACAAAAGTGCTGCAAACAAAACTGTACAAAGGGGCAGCTTGTCTTTATTAAAACATTTTCAAAAACTGAAAAAAGAGGGATCCTCTAAAAGAATTTTTGGAAAGACAATATACATATTTGAGGGAGTTGTTTAGTGCTGTCATGTAATTGTAATTTTTCATGTAATTATTTTTTAATTTCATTGTTATTTACAGTTTTTCATGGAATGTGTTGAGATGCCATTAGTTTTTTTTTTCTAAATTTAATGCTAAACTGTGTGTCATTGTCTTGTCTAATTAATGTTGTGTATTTAAAGTCTGTTTAAAAAAACTTCCTAAAAACAGACTGAGAAAATGTGGTTGTAAAATTAAGTTCAAAACATAACGGAGTTTTTTCTTGCCACTGTTGCTTCGGCTTGCTCTTTGGGGGTTTAAAGGCTTTTAACTCTGTAAAGCTGCTTTGTGACAATGTACTGTTGTAAAACGTGCTCTATAAATAAATTACTTGAACTTAAAAGTAATCCATTCATCATTTAATAAAAACTTTTAAAATAACATTAAGCAGTATGGAATAAGCATGCTTAATGTTTTTTTTTTTTTTTAAACAGCAGAATCAGATGAAAACACAACGCGACTCACTTGTGCGATGACTTCCTCAATCTGTCCACAGTTGATTTTCCTTTCAAGCTTTTCCACATCAGGTTCCTGTACAGACGCCGAGCCCGGAACACAGTGGTTAGTACCTTTTAGTTTATTCACAAAATACATAATGTTTAATTCAGTTATAATGATCTGTTGTGATAAAGTCAGTCATGCACCTCAGACACATTTAGTTAATTTATTTGAGTTACACTCCGAGCTCGTACGGCACGGTGGCTTAGTGGTTGGCATGTTCTCCTCTTAATGCTAGGGATTCCCAGTTTGAATCCCCATCTGGATGGATATTGCTTGTTCTCCCAGTGTCCGCGTGGGTTTCCTCCGGGTTCTCCGGTTTCCTCCCACAGTCCAAAAACATGGATCAAGTCAATTGAGTTCTCCAAATTGCCCCATATAGAGTGTGTATGTGTGAGTGTCTGTGCGTACAGTGATAGATTGACGTCCTGTTCTGGGTGTATCTGTCCAGTGCACGAAACGTTCTCCCCTGGATGGACATGGGGAATCCCCCCCGCAACTGTAGTAGAGGATAAAGCGGAAGATAATGGATGGATGGATGGACACGCCGAGGTCAGTTAGGGTCGCCACTATATTTTAAAAATGTCAAAATAATAACATCAGCTTTCATTTCTTACATTAAATTGTCAGTGTTTAAATAAAATACTTAGGGAACATCAGTGTAACTAAGTCCAGTTTTTAGGCCTCTTTAATCATGTGTTCTGTTTTTTTAGTTCAGTTTCTAAAGGACTAAAGTCAGAACTCCATTTCATATTCCTCACTTTTTTGTACAGAACTGTTTTGGAACCATGTTTGGGGTCACTGTCCAACTGAAATTATTATTTACACCAAAGATTAACGTCATTTTTAAGTTCTTCAGATGCTGCTTTAATGCCACCCCATCATATTGCTTCCCCATAATGCCTTCTCACAAGAGAACACCCACACTCCTGCACCAGAACACCTGCACATTATGATGCTCCCACCCCCATGATTCACAATTGGAATGGTGCAAGATCGGTGCAATTTAATTCAAAATGTATGATCTTGGGCGGCAAGGTGGCTTAGTGGTTTAGCATGTTCTCCTCTCAATGCTGGGGATTACCAGTTCGAATCCCAATCTGGTTGGAGTTTCCATGTTCTTCCCGTGGGTTTCCTCCGGGTCCTCTGGTTTCCTCCCACAGTCCAAAAACATGGATGGATCAAGGTCAATTGAGTTCTCCAAATTGCCCCATATAGAGTGTGTGTGTGAGTGAGTGTGTGTCCAGCGATGGATTGGCGTCCTGTCCTGGGTGTATCTGCCCAGCGCCCGAAATGTTCTCCCCTAGATGGGCATGGGGAACCCCCCCTCCCCCCCGCGACCCTAATAGAGGATAAAGCGGAAGATAATGAATGGATGTATGATCTTTGTCACTATGTATTTTTATGAGTATTGGAGCGTAGGCTACGTCAATGTCATGTTTTTATTTATTGATCCTGATGTCACAGATTTGGATTTATTTAAATTTCCTGCGATGTCGAACAAAAAGGCAGGCAGAAGAGAATTTTAAAATGCTCACACGTTCACCTTTATTTAAATCGATTGATGTCATTTAGCCAATCAGAAGACTTGAAATGTTATTTCAGTCATCACACGGTATATAAACCTCTGACTCACAGTCAGGTTTTTAACACAATAAATAAAAGTCCTTATTTTTAGAAGTTGCCTACTGTTTGGACATGGTTGGACCGCTCGGTGATCAGCTGCTCAGTGTACTTCCTGTAGGCGGCATCTCTGGGCATCGCTTGAACGGCGCCCAAAATCTTGGTGTACAAAATCCTCAGACGCTGGGAGCAAAGAAATAACACAAATTAGTAGCTGTTATTACACAAGCATAGCACCGATAAATAAATAAAGTCCTCATTATCACAAATAAACTGATGTACGCACCATTATAAAATGCCTTGGCACGGTTATATAAATAATATGTAATATAATATTATATAACACGGTATAGACATTTACCTCATGTGGGTTTTGGGAAACAGCGAGACCCACCAAGCCTGTTGTCTGTAAGAAATAAGACATTACTGCATTATTAAATTATATAATCATGTATTTTTATATGATATGTTTTGTAGGGTATGGTAGCTCAGCAGTTAGGGGGATGGGCTATCAGTCTGAAGGTCAGTGGCCCAAATGCCCCATATGGCTTATAAGGCTTTTATTACCCCAGTAATAACTCCTCAATCATATAGTGTGGTATAATTTACAGTGTTAATGTGACAACTGACATAGTGATTTGCATGTTCTTCTCTCAGCACTGGGGATTCCAGGTTCACAATCTAGGTGGAGTTTGCATGTTCTCCCCATGTCTGCGTGGGTTTCCTCCGGGTTCTCCGGTTTCCTCCCACAGTCCAAAAAAAATGGATCAAGGTCAATTGAATTCTCCAAAATTGCCCCATATAGAGTGTGTCTGTGAGTGAGTGTGTGCCCAGTGATAGATCGGCGCCCTGTCCTGGGTGTATCTGCCCAGCGCCCGAAACATTCTCCCCTGGATGGGCATGGGGAACCCCCCCCCACGACCCTAATAGAGGATAAAGAGGAAGATAATGAATGGATGGATATTTATTCCAAGGGTGGCATGGTGGTTTAGTTGTTTAGCATGTTCTCCTCTTAGCACTAGGGATCTCCCCGTGTCCTCGTGGGTTTCCTCCGGGTTCTTCGGTTTCCTCCCACAGTCCAAAAAACATGGATCAAGGTCAATTGAATTCTCCAAATTGCCCCATATAGTGTGTGTGTGTGAGAGTGAGTGAGTGTGTACCCAGTGATAGATTGCCCCCCTGTCCTGGGTGTATCTGCCCAGCCCCCGAAACGTTCTCCCCTGGATGGGCATGGAGAAACCCCACCCCTCGCGACCCAAATAGAGCATAAAGCGGAAGATAATGGATGGATGTTTATTTCTAAATTAATCTACAGAGAAACACAGTTGATCATTAAAGGCGAATGTTTTCATGACGTTTGGGTTAAAATCATTAAAACCCAATTCTTCGTCAATTAAAAACTTCACATTATCAGGCTGCAGCTTCAGTAAAGGGATTTTAATGATGCATTAATTATAAAAACACGACTCAAAGTGAACGGTTTGCTGTTAGATTGTTATTGGTTCTTTATTTACGTTTCCTTTTAAGGTTTCATTACTGCGTCACGCCGCCTGCAGAACACCAACACAGTGCGAATGGAAATGCGTCCGAAACCAACACGAGAACCTTTATAAACTAATAAAAATGTTAAAATGACCTCCAAACATACCTTCTTTATAGCGCCCGCCATGACTGCACCCCCGTTCGTCGCGGATCTGTGACGTCACACACACGACCAGTACTAAAGAGACGTCAACTTTTTGTTTGTGTTTATTTAATCGGATTTTCATTTATTAATTATTCATTCATTCATTTATTCATTGCCCATGCCCATCCAGGGGAGAACGTACATCCAGGAGAGGGGGGCAATCTATCACTCGGCACACACTCACTATATGGGGCAATTTTCCTGGAGATGTCTTCATCCATGGCTCTGCTGAGCACTTTAATGCGGGTCCCCTGATCATTACATAATCTGTACATGGCCGTCCTACACTGTTGATGCTGCCGAGTCCCCCCACTGAGCCATGGTCCTCCCAAGGTTTCCATCCAGCCATCCATCCAGCCATCCATCCATTATCTTCCGCTTTATCCTCTATCAGGGTCTATCACTATCAATCTATAATCTATCACTGGACACACTCACTCACTCACAGACACACTCTATATGGGGCAATTTGGAGAATTTATCCATGTTAATCCATGTTTTTGGACTGTGGAAACCAGAGAACCCGGAGGAAACGCACGCGGACAGGGGGGGAACATGGAAACTCCACCCATATTGGGATTTGAACCGGGAATCCCAAATGCTGAGAGGAGAACATGCTAAACCATTAAGCCAACGTGCCGTCCCATTTACTTAATCTGATTTTCATTTATTAATTATCTTCCACTGAATTCTCAAAATTGACCCAAATAGAGAGTGTCTGTGTGTGCCCAGCGATGAATTGGCGCCCTGTCCTGGGTCTATCTGCCCAGCTCCCGAGACGTTCTCGCCTGGATGCGACCCTAATAGAGGATAAAGCGGGAGATAATGAATGAATGAATGAATAATCTTCCACTGAATCCTCTATTAGGATCGCGTGGGGGGGGGGGGGGGTTCATCCAGAGGAGAACGTACACCCAGGACAGGGTGCCATAACTATTTATAATAACTATAACAATCTATAACTGCACACACACTTAATATATGGGGCAGTTTTCCTGGAGATGTCTTCATCCATGGCTCTGCTGAGCACTTAAATACGGGTCACATGATCATTACATAATCTGTACATGGCCGTCCTACACTGTTGATGCTGCAGAGTCCCCCCACTGAGCCATGGTCCTCCCAAGGTTTCTTCCATAAAATAACAACAGGGTGTTTTTTCTTGCCACTGTTGCTTCAGCTTGCTCGTTGGGGGTTTAAAGGCTTATAACACTGTAAAGCTGCTTTGTGACACTGTACTATTGCAAAAAGCACGATATAAATAAATTAGGGCGGCACGGTGGCTTAGTGGTTTAGCATGTTCTCCTCTCAGCACTAGGGATTCCCAGTTCGAATCCCCATCTGGGTGGAGTTTCCATGTTCTCCCCGTGTCCGCTTGGGTTTCCTCCATGTTGTCCGGTTTCCTCCCACAGTCCAAAAACATGGATCAAGGTGAATTGAGTTCTCCAAATTGCCTTATATAGAGTGTGTCTGTGTGAGTGAGTGTGTGCCCAGCGATGGATTGACGCCCTGTCCTGGGAGTATCTGCCCAGCGCCCGAAACTAGAGGATAAAGCTGAAGATAATGGATGGATAAATAAATTACTTGAACTTGAACTTACTTAAATGTTTTCTGAACATGAATAGGAATAAATATAGACAGTGGAATGTTATTCCATAATAAATTAAATTAAACTTTGTATAACTTAAAATACATTGCTTCCTATAAAAATATCCCTTGACGAAATTATAAATTATATGAACATGCTGCAAAAACATGGATCAAGGTCAATTGAGTTCTCCAAATTGCCCCATATAGAGTGTGTCTGTGTGAGTGAGTGTGTGCCCACCGATAGATTGCCACCCTGTCCTGGGTGTATCTGCCCAGCGCCCGAGACGTTCTCCCCTGGATGGGCATGGGGAACCCCCCCACGACCCTAATAGGGGATAAATCGGAAGATAATTGATGGATGGATGGGCATATAAATGACATGAGGCAGCACGGTGTCTTAGTGGTTAGCACGTTCGCTTCCCTGTTCGAATCCCAATCTTAGTGGAGTTTGCATGTTCTCCCCATGTCCGCGTGGGTTTCCTCCGCGTTCTCCGGTTTCCTCCCACAGTCTAAAAAACATGGATCGAGGTCAATTGAATTCTCCAAATTGCCCCATATAGAGTGTGTCTGTGTGAGTGAGTGTGTGTCCAGCGATAGATTGCCCCCCCCCCACTTATCCTAGTAGAGGATACAGCGGAAGATAAAGGATGGATAGATAAATAACATGTAAGAAGTGAGTAAGATTTTATAAAATAAACTAAAAAACAAACAATTTAGTAAAAAAATAAAATAAAATAAAAGATACTGCATACGTAACAGTGTCTATAGTTAGTATCTTAATGCCCCCCCCCCCCCCCCCCCACTCACGCGCCGGGGTGGGGGGGACACGCGCGCGGAGGTGGGAGTGTAAACCGGCGCGCTTTAATCCGGACCTGCGGCCGCGTGGAGGCGTCGCTTCTATGGACCTGTCCACT
The DNA here is from genome assembly GCA_019802505.1 of Corydoras sp. C115. NCBI lineage: Eukaryota > Metazoa > Chordata > Actinopteri > Siluriformes > Callichthyidae > Corydoras > Corydoras sp. C115. The sequence continues at coordinate 707,795 of JAFMOC010000177.1, read as the reverse complement.
GTCCGCGGCGCGCCATGGCTAAGACGCGCGTCTCCTACGAGTACTCGGAGGCGGAGGACCGCAGCATCCGGCTGGGTCTGTTCCTGATCGCCAGCGGCGTGCTGGCGCTCTTCATCCTGTGCCTGTGCTGGCTGAGCCCCGCGCTGCAGAGTCTGCGCAGCCGGCCGGCCAACTGCACGGTGCTGAGCGTGCGCCGCCTGGACGAGCGCTTCGAGTGCGTCTTCACCTGCGGCGCAGACTGCCGCGGCACCTCCCTCTACCCCTGCCTGCAGATCTTCGTCCACAACTCGGCGTCCGGCGCGGCTGCCCTGCTGCACTACGACGAGCAGCAGCTGCTCCTCAACCCCAAGGTGAGCCGCGGCGGCTCCTGACGTCGCGCGTGTTTGATCGTCTTTCGGAACCTGTTGCATGAGCTCGAGCACCCGGGGAGGTTTATTGATCATCCAACATTCATCCAATTCAAATTATTAATGACTCCTACAGGAGATGCTCCGATTTGCAGAAGTTGTGTTCCAAAATGCCGGGTATTAAAAGTTCCCAATAATCGATGGCACCCATTTTCAGCAATAACAATTTAATGGGTGGCTTAGTGGCTAGCACGTTCGCCTCTCAGCGCTAGGGATTCCCGGTTCGAATCCCCATCTGGGTGGAGTTTCCATGTTCTCCCCGTGTCCGTGGGGGTTTTCTCCGGTTTCCTCCCACAGTCCAAAAACATGGATCAAGTTAATTGAGTTCTCTAAATTGCCCCATATAGAGTGTGTTTGAGTGAGTGTGTGCCCAGCGATGGATTGGCGCCCTGTCCTGGGTGTATCTGCCCAGCGCCCGAGACGTTCTTCCCTGGATGGGCATGGGGAACCCCACCGCGACCCTGATAGAGGATAAAGCGGGTGATAATGAATGAATGAATGAAAAATTTAATGTTCGTATTTCCCTTTGATTTTTCAAATTATTCTGATAAAAATTTTAAGCTAGAGCAACCACAAAGTGGAAATCAGCTTAGTGGTTGGCATGTTCTCCTCTCAGCACTAGGAATTCCCGGTTCGGATCCCAATCTGCGTGGAGTTTCCGTGTCCGCATGGGTTTCCACCGGGTTCTCCGATTTCCTCCCACAGTCCAAAAACTTGGATCAAGGTCAATTGAATTCTTCAAATTGCCCCATATAGAGTGTGTGTGAGTAAGTATGTGTGTGCCCAGCGATAGATTGGCGCCCTGTCCTGTCCTGAACCCCCCCACGACCCTAATAGGGGATAAATCGGAAGATAATGGATGGATGGACTTGGTCGTCTATTCAGTAAAACGCATTAAAATCTGCAACCTGCATCTCCGAGACCGTTAATTGGATCATAACCCAGTGTAAAGTCAAAATCCATTCTTTTCCAATTTAGTTTAATTAAAACCCCTTCCCCCTCAGGGTGCAGACACTACAGTCATGACCAAAAGTTTTGAGAATGATACAAATATACATTTTTACAAAGTCTACTGTTTCAGTTTTTATAATGGCAATTTGCATATACTCCAGAATGTTATAAAGAGTGATCAGCTTAACAGCAAAGTCAATATTTGCCTAGAAAATGAACTTTTTCCCCCAAAACACATTTCAACTTCATTGCAGCCCTGCCTTAAAAGGACCAGCTAACATCGTTTCAGTGATTGCTCCATTAACACAGGTGTGGGTGTTGATGAGGACAGGGCTGGAGATCAATCTGTCATGATTAAGTAAGAATGACACCACTGGACACTTTAAAAGGAGGCTGGTGCTTGGCATCATTGTTTCTCTTCTGTTAACCATGGTTATCTCTAAAGAAACACGTGCAGTCATCATTGCACTGCACAAAAATGGCCTAACAGGGAAGAGTATCGTAGCTAGAAAGATTGCACCTCAGTAAACAATCTATCGCATCATCAATAACTTCAAGGAGAGAGGTTCCATTGTTGCCAAAAAGGCTCCAGGGCACCCAAGAAAGACCAGCAAGCGCCAGGACCGTCTCTTAAAAGTGTTTCAGCTGTGGGATCAGGCTACCAGGAGTGCAGAGCTTGCTCAGGAATGGCAGCAGGCAGGTGTGAGTGCATCTGCACACATTGTGAGGCGGAGACTCTTGGAGCAAGGCCTGGTCTCAAGGAAGGCAGCAAAGAAGCCACTTCTCTCCAGAAAAAATCATCACATCAGAGACAGACTGATATTCTGCAAAAGGTACAGGGAGTGGACTGCTGAGGACTGGGGTAAAGTCATTTTCTCAGATGAATCCCCTTTCCGATTGTTTGGGACATCTGGAAAACAGCTTATTCAGAGAAGACGAGGTGAGCGCTACCACCAGTCTTGTCTCATGCCAACTGTAAAGCATCCTGAAACCATTCATGTGTGGTGTTGCTTCTCAGCCAAGGGAATCAGCTCTCTCACAGTCTTGCCTAAAATACAGCCATGAATAAACAATGGTACCAGAATGTCCTCCGAGAGCAACTTCTCCTAACCATCCAAGAGCAGTTTGCTGTTCAACAATGCCTTTTCCAGCATGATGGAGCACCTTGCCATAAAGCAAAGGTGATAACTACATGGCTCAGGGAACAAAACATAGAGATTTTAGGTCCATGGCCTGGAAACTCCCCAGATCTTAATCCCATTGAGAACTTGTGGTCAATCATCAAGAGACGGGTGGACAAACAAAAACCTACACATTCTGACAAAATGCAAGCATTGATTATACAAGAATGGACTGCTATCAGTCAGCATTTGGTCCAGAAGTTGATTAAGAGCATGCCAGGGAGAATTGCAGAGGTCCTGAAGAAGAAGGGTCAACACTGCAAATATTGACTTGCTGCATTAACTCATTCTAACTGTCAATAAAAGCTTTTGTTACTCATAATATGATTGCAATTATATTTCTGTATGTGATAAAAACATCTGACAAACACACATAAAAACCAGAGGGCAGCAGATCATGTGAAAATATTATATTTTTGTCATTCTCAAAACTTTTGGCCATGACTGTACTTACAACAATGTGAAACCATCTAACAGCACTGGACGCAACACAACCACACACTTCCATCGGCCAGTTTTTAAAGGTTGTTCACAAACTTTTCCTTTGCTGTTTTTCATTATTTATTAATGGCGCTGGCTTCCTGACTGACTTTTTGAGCACTGGCCATTAAAATACTTGGGACGGCATGTAGTTTCTGTGTAGAACTCAAAATCTAGTTTTATTACTATGTATGTATTTTATTACATTATATTTTTCCTTTTTGTTGAAAAAAGTCAAACAACCTCGGACAATTCTGTATGGTAACATAACATCCTATATGAGTGAAACTAAGTTGAGTATTTGCTCCAGGTTTAAATTTTGAAGCTGATTTGAGATCTTGTCCTTTTGTAAACGAGACTACGTTAATGAACTGGGTTCAGCATTTAGAAGATAGAGCTTGGCTGTGATTTGTGTGGAGATTTTACGTTCTCCCTGCGTTTCCTCATGGAGCGTTTGAGATGGTGGTTCTGGACATCCGTAAACTCCCAAACAGTCTGTGGCTCCACGTGATGGATGCGGAGGCACTGAGCCATGTTTTCCCAGTGATTGGATTCAATTGGATCCAAAATGATCTCAATGGCTTCATCATCCAGAAACTGCTTACGAAGTCTGTGTGTGTGTGTGTGTGTGTGTGTGTGTGTGTGTGTGTGTGTGTGTGTGTGCATGAAGGAACAACAGTAGCCGTGACCTTTTAGAATGTAGGGTAATGAGCACCCTGATCTTAGGCAGCAACAGCTGCTAATGACTTGAGTAAACCACCTGTGGGATGAGACTGACGTGGACATGAGACTGACATCATTACAGTGATGCTGGACTGATGGTTCAACCTTTTAATGTGTTTCTCGCTAACATGGGTCCATGCAGTTACTATTATTGGGGTCTGTTGTGTCCATAGTTAGGTTTAAATAGTCCATAGTTAGGTTTAAATAATTGTGTTGTGCAGTATTGTTTCCATGGATTCACTAAGCAGCTGGACTCAAAAGGACACAAACCATTGTTTCTGAAAGTTTTAACAGGTTGTTTTGATATTTAAGTGCTTTTTTTCAGCTGTTCCAATTAGAGGGCACCACAGCACATAAGACACTTGTCCTTCCTGACATAACCCTCCTATTTATCTGGGCTTGGGAAGTGTACTGATACATACATGACAATTTAGGACCTCCAATATATTCATTGGCATGTCTTTAGATATGGGAGGAGTCTGGAGACACCAGAGAAAACCCAGCGTGGACATGTCCTTTGTATTTTGTCCGTAGTCTTTTTTTTGTTTTTTTTTTTAACGTTAAAGCTTATACAGTCTATTGCAGCCACAGAGTTTGCACATCTTCTTGTGGCATTACTCTTGTCTCCATGGTTACAAGTTCAAGAAGAATTGGCTTCTTCAAGTGTGTTGAAGCAACATGCTGCTCAGTCCTGTTCTATTTTTATGATGGATAAGTTGTTGTGTTGTGGGAGTCCCTCAGAAACTCTGCTGTCAAACCAAACTACACTTTTTTTTTCGATTTTGAACTGAACTCGGAGCTGCTTTCAAGTGTTTGGACAGAGAGATAAGTTTCTCAGCGGGCAGAACTCTAGCAAACAAATGAAATCTACAATATTAACATTGTTTTTTTATTTACAAGAATTTAATAATGAAGACTGTAACAGAATAATAAACCAGAGTGAATATTCACAAGTCAGTCAGATAAAAAAAAAAAAAAAAATCATTTTATTTATTTATTATTTTTTTTAAACTGAACAAAATGCTCAGATTTTTGAGAAGAGGCCGAAACAAACTGGCCACTGATTGAGGTGTCACATAAACCAGAGACATCTCCATAGAAAGGAGAGATCGGGTGTTACATTTGGAATGTTTTAGGCCCGTAGTAGAAAAGCAGAGCTACCCTCGCCTTTAGCACAGTGAGTGCTGGAATGAGCGTTAAATAATTAAATAATTCATTATTTCATCAGGATAACATGTTTTACAAATGAGCAACTATAAAAGGAACATGGTAGATTTAAATGATTAATAAATAATAATATATTTTTATCTGTTTATCTGTTATCTGTTATTGTGATTATATATTATGATATTTTTAGGTAAAAGGTGCTAATTTAATATTTATATTTTTTTTATGTCCTTCACCACAGTCACTGTCTCTCTCTCTCTCTCTCTCTCTCTCTCTCTCTCTCTCTCTCTCTCTCTCTCTCTCTCTCTCTTTCTCTCTCTCTCTCTCTCTCACTCACTCACTCAATTAAACTTTTTTTTTTTTCAATTTAATTTACTTTATTTACAAACATACAATTTCATATTCATATTGTCAAAGCATAGTATATATATATATACTACACTCACCGGCCACTTTATTAGGTACACCTGTCCAACTGCTCGTTAACACTTAATTTCTAATCAGCCAATCACATGGCGGCAACTCAGTGCATTTAGGCATGTAGACATGGTCAAGACAATCTCCTGCAGTTCAAACCGAGCATCAGTATGGGGAAGAAAGGTGATTTGAGTGCCTTTGAATGTGGCATGGTTGTTGGTGCCAGAAGGGCTGGTCTGAGTATTTCAGAAACTGCTGATCTACTGGGATTTTCACGCACAACCATCTCTAGGGTTTACAGAGAATGGTCCGAAAAAGAAAAAACATCCAGTGAGCGGCAGTTCTGTGGGCGGAAATGCCTTGTTGATGCCAGAGGTCAGAGGAGAATGGCCAGATTGGTTCGAGCTGATAGAAAGGCAACAGTGACTCAAATAGCCACCCGTTACAACCAAGGTAGGCAGAAGAGCATCTCTGAACGCACAGTACGTCGAACATTGAGGCAGATGGGCTACAGCAGCAGAAGACCACACCGGGTGCCACTCCTTTCAGCTAAGAACAGGAAACTGAGGCTACAATTTGCACAAGCTCATCGAAATTGGACAATAGAAGATTGGAAAAACGTTGCTTGGTCTGATGAGTCTCGATTTCTGCTGCGACATTCGGATGGTAGGGTCAGAATTTGGCGTCAACAACATGAAAGCATGGATCCATCCTGCCTTGTATCAACGGTTCAGGCTGGTGGTGTAATGGTGTGGGGAATATTTTCTTGGCACTCTTTGGGCCCCTTGGTACCAATTGAGAATCGTTGCAACACCACAACCTACCTGAGTATTGTTGCTGACCATGTCCATCCCTTTATGACCACAATGTACCCAACATCTGATGGCTACTTTCAGCAGGATAATGCGCCATGTCATAAAGCTGGAATCATCTCAGACTGGACAATGAGTTCACTGTACTCAAATGGCCTCCACAGTCACCAGATCTCAATCCAATAGAGCATCTTTGGGATGTGATGGAACGGGGGATTCGCATCATGGATGTGCAGCCGACAAATCTGCGGCAACTGTGTGATGCCATCATGTCAATATGGACCAAACTCTCTGAGGAATGCTTCCAGCACCTTGTTGAATCTATGCCACGAAGAATTGAGGCAGTTCGGAAGGCAAAAGGGGGTCCAACCCGTTACTAGAATGGTGTACCTAATAAAGTGGCCGGTGAGTGTATATATATATATATATATATATATATATATATATATATATATAATGTACAAAAATATATACATCCATCCATCCTTCCATTATCTTCCGCTTTATCCTATATTAGGGTCACGGTGGAGTTCCCCATGCCCATCCAGGGGAGAACGTTTCGGGCGCTGGGCAGATACACCCAGGACAGGGCGCCAATCAATCGCTGGGCACACACTCACTCACACAAACACACTCTATATGGGGCAATTTGGAGAATTTGGATTGGGATTCGAACCGGGAATCCCCAGCGCTGAGAAGAGAATGTGATGCATAATAGATACAAAGGATACATTAATTTGAAAATATATAACACTAGAAATACAAGTGTGTATATACAGAATATCAGTATATACAGTATTTATATGTGATTTCTCTCTCTCTCTCTCTCTCTCTCTCTTTCTGGTCCTTTTCTCTAGTGTTCTTATGTTCCTAAATGTGAGCGGGATAATCAGAAAATGCGGGAAGACATTCTAAGGTTGCAGGACTACTGGAGTGAGGAGGGGAGTAACCAGTCCTTCACCTGCTTTTTTAATCCTCAGAGGAGGTAGGACCTCACACTTACTCAGATAATTATTATGATAACATTAATTAATCAATCATTAAAATAATAGCAAACTGATGTGGTGTAACTGTTCCTGTTGTTTTTGTCTCACACTGCCGGGTCCCATATCACCCACCATATTCCAGTTGTTGTGCATGTAATAAAAACCTCAAGAGACATATGATCATGTCTAAAAGGCATTAAAATAAACAAAAAGCAATATGAACAAAAACTCGGGGCACATGCACAGCCTACCACCATACTCATACTGCAATACCTTGGGTGGCATCTCTAGTCCTATGATGTTTACATCGGAGAACGTGCAGCCCCAACGGAAATAAAATTACAGGAAAAACAAAGCTAAAGAGGAGGCCGCTCAGTGACCTTACTGAGAAACTAGGAGAAGCACCATCTCCAGTAGATAAAACTCATCTACTAACAACATTACCAATAACAGCAGTGATGGTCATTTGTGGCATTAATAATCCATCCATCCATCCATTATCTTCCAATTTATCCTATTTTAGGGTGGCGGGGGGTTCCCCATGCCCATCCAGGGGAGAGCGTTTTGGGCGCTGGGCAGATACACCCAGGACAGGGGGAAATCTATCACTGGACACAAACACACTCTATAAGGGGCAATTTGGAGAATTCAATTGACTTGATCCATGTTTTGGACTGTGGGAGGAAACCGGAGAACCCAGAGGAAACCCACGCAGACACGGGGAGAACATGGAAACTCCACCCAGAACCGGGAATCCCTAGTTCTGAGAGGAGAACATGCTAAACAACTAAGCCACCATGCCACCCGGCATTAATAATATCTTGTTAAACACATGTCTGTTACTGTAGCACTAAGTGTAAGACATGTTGATGCAACTCACTGTTTTTAATTAAGAGATTGATTGACACAGTGCATCATGTGACTCCGGCATCACTGACTAGAGCAGCAGAACTAAAAGAGGCAGATACTGCACTCTACATAGTTGAGATGACTCTCCAGAACAGCCTCATTTCAGCGCCACCCCCCCCCCCCCCCCCCATTAATAATGAGGTGGGTGAAGAGGTGAAACGCCAGCACACACTGATCGCAGATTACCCCCCCAACACAGCCAAGCCCGAGATCTACACCTCTATCGACAGGGAATTAATTAAACGCAAGATTAAATAAATGTGTTTTTAATTTACTTTTAAAGATTAATAATGATGCTGCGGCACGGTGGCTTAGTGGTTAGCACGTTCGCCTCTCAGCGCTAGGGAATCCCGGTTCGAATCCCAATCTGGGTGGAGTTTCCATGTTCTCCCCGTGTCCGCGTGGGTTTCCTCCGGGTTCTCCGGTTTCCTCCCACAATCCAAAAACATGGATCAAGGTCAATTTAATTCTCCAAATTGCCTAGCCTATCTGCCTAGCGCCCGAGACGTTCTCCCCTGGATGGGCATGGGGAACCCCCCCGCGACCCTAATATAGGATAAAGCGGAAGATAATGGATGAATGAATGAATAATGATGCTGCCCGGCCGCTCAATGAGGATGAGTCCCTCACTGAATCTTGGTCCTCACAAGGTTCCTTCCTTAAAATAACAACATAACAGGGAGTTTTTTCTTGCCACTGTCGCTTCAGCTTGCTCTTTGGGGGTTTAAAGGGTTTTCATTCTGTAAAGTTCATTCTGTGAAGCTGCTTTGTGACAATGCACTGTAAATTACATGAAATTACGTGAACTGTTTTTACCGTTGCAGACCAGATGATGTGCTGTGGCAGCATTCCCATGACGTCAGCGTTCTCCTGCACTGTGTGCTTTGGCCGATGTTGAGTCTGCTGATCGGTACCCTCATCGTGCTCCTGACCGTCTGCGCTCGCAGTCTCGCCGTGCGCGCTGAAGCCATTCAAAAGAGAAAGTTCTCATGAGGGCGATCTTTAAGGAAATGGACATTGATATGGCTTGCGGGTTGCAGGGTTTTACCTACTGTACATCTTTACATGTTCTCTAGTTGGACTTAAATGGCAGAGCCTCTGCCATCCACAGATTCCAGATTCCAAATGAAATGAAGGACCTTCTGTGTTCGGAGTTCTTACAAAAATCTGTGCAATGTTTAGTTTCTGAGGCTAATCGAACCAAATCCAACACATTTGTGCTCACACGGTGCCCTATATGGCCAAAATGTACTGTTTAGGGTCTGGGTTTCTAAAAAAACATATTATACAATTGTATGCTGATGTGGTACCAGCCTAGAGACTGTTCACGATTCTGACAAAGTCTCCTTACGTCAATTAACTAAACATTAAAGGTAATTGTCCCAACCAAAGACCTTTAGAATGAAGTGGACGATGGCTTAAGTGTAAAGCTTCTTTGTCCAGCATCAGTGCCTGACCTCATAGGAGAATTTAATTTGATTTACTGTATATCAGTAGAATGATGCTAAAAATGGAGCCACCAGGCAGGTGGAGGGGAGGAATGCTAAAGAGGAGGTTTATGGATCGAGGTTGGGGTGACAAACTCAGGACAGGGTAACATGGAGAACCAGCTTAGAGACAGGTTACGATTCTGTCCATGTCTCTATACATTAATTAACTAAACATTAAAGGTAATTGTCCCAACCAAAGACCTTTAGAATGAAGTGGACGATGGCTTAAGTGTAAAGCTTCTATGTCCAGCATCAGTGCCTGACCTCATAGGAGAATTTAATTCGATTTACTGTATATCAGCAGAATGATGCTAAAAATGGAGCCACCAGGCAGGTGGAGGGGAGGAAGGCCAAAGAGGAGGTTTATGGATGCGAGGTTGGGGTGACTAACTCAGGACAGGGTAACATGAAGAATCAAGATCCACTGTGGCAACCTATAAGAAGGAACTAAGAAGAAGTGCCTGACCTCATGATTTTGTGTTTTACTGATCAGCCAATGATTTTCAGAATAGTGTAGGGTGTTGAAGCTGCAACAGCGTTGGTGGTGTTGTGAAATAAAAAAAAAAAGTCAGCTCCAATATATTTCTAACTCTTTGATTTGGAATGAAGACAGCATTCAGTACGTTTATACACTTTTGGCCATATAGAGTGAACTGAATTCTTTTTCCTGACCATAAAGACGTACGATTCAGCTCTTATTTCGGTGATCCATCTCCATGTTCGGTCTTTCTTTGTGTTTTTAATTAATGAAATAATTAATGCAGTATGTGTCATTTCTGGCACAAACCGTACTTGAGTTAAGCGAACATGCTTTGAGTAGCATAACTAAATGTAGCAACAAATAAACGGTGTCTGTTTATTAGTTCAGCATCTGGGTTTTTATTTATAATTACAGAAAATACTATTGCATACCGGGCGGCATGATAGCTTAGTGGTTGACATGTTCTCATCTCAGCGCTAGAGATTCCCGGTTCGAATCCCCATCTGGGTGGAGTTTCCACGTTCTCCCCGTGTTCGCGTGGGTTTCCTCCCACAGTCCAAAAACATGGATCAAGTCAATTGAGTTCTCCAAATTGCCCCATATATGTGTATGTGTGCTTGCCTGTCTGTGTGAGTGAGTGTGTGCCCAGCGATAAATTGGCGCCCTGTCCTGGGTGTATCTGCCCAGCGCCCGAAACGTTCTCCACTGTATGGTCATGGGGACCCCCCCCCCCCCACGACCCTAATATAGGATAAAGCAGAAGATAATGGATGGATGGAATATTGCATATAAACTAAATTGTACTTGTCGTCTTGTCTTTATCCTCTATTAGGGTCGCGGGGGGGTTCCCCATGCCCATCCAGGGGAGAATGTTTCGGGCGCAGGGCAGACACACCCATGACAGGACGCCAATCTATACCTGGGCACACACTCACTCACACGTACACACTCGATATGGGACAATTTGGAGTACTCAATTGACTTGATCCATGTTTTTGGACTGTGGGAGGAAACCGGAGAACCCGGAGGAAACCCACACGGACACGGGGAGAAAATGGAAACTCCACCCAGATGGGGATTCGAACCCGGGAATCCCTAGCGCTGAGAGGCGAACGTGCTAAACACTAAGCCACCATGCTGCCAGTGTGATTATTATTTAGATTAATTATTGTCATGTTTATTATTGTCAAAGCTACATTAACCATGCACTGAGAGATATTCATTCATTCATTATCTTAGTCCTCTACTAGGGTCATAAGGGGGGCCCTAGTAGAGGGGCAGACAGACCCAGGACAGGGCACCAATCTATCGTTGGGCACACCCTCACGCACACACAAATTTACACTATAAGGGCAATTTAGAGCAGCTGTTTTACCTTTCATGATTTTTGTACTGTGTAGACACGAGGAGGATATGGAAACGGTGCGCTGCAGAGCTGATGTAGCTGCATGGTGGGCTGAAGGCAGCTCAGAGACTGATCTTGCAGACGTGCATGGTCTCTTTGCCAGCTGACTGCAGGACGACAGCCAACAGCATCAGCAAAGACACATTACATTCTGGACACTGCGCGTTTAATCTGCTGCAGTCTGGCAAACTGTAGAAAGTAATCACATCTTACAAGCACAGATGGAAAAATTGCTTCCCCCAGAGAGCTGCGGTCGTTCCTCCCCACCATGTCCCCACCTCGTCCCCACACCGGCCCCGTACCATCCCCACCCAATCACCACACCATCCCGACCCAGCAGACGATAATTCACACCTCACACAGACTGATCCACATACGGACTCCAGGATTCTGTGCAATGCAGGTACAGTGTAGTATATATAGTGCAGGTTTTAAATTCAGATGAAATCAAAAGCCATACGTATTTTCCTCTTGAAGTTGTTCCTATTAGAGCTCATCTTTGCCCTTCCTCAATGCATATACAAACCTCCTCTTTGGCCTTCCTCTCCTTCTCCTGCCTGGTGGCTCCATCCTCAGCATCCCTCATCAAGCCTACATGTTCACACCACCCTTTCTCCCCGCCATTCTCTTTAACCTTGTCGCAAATACGTCCCACTATACTGTCCCTTTAATGAAATTATTCCTAATCTTGTCCATCTTCATCGCTTCCACTGATCACAGCGACTTCATCTCCAGCTCTATCTACATATCTTGCCTTTTGGTCGAAACCACCATCTCTAAATTCTTACAAAATTGCAGGTCTCACTTCTGTCCTCTAAACTTTCCCTTTTTCTCTGGCAGATACGTTATAATAATAATAATAATAATAATAATAATAATAATAGTAATAATAATAGGGCGTCATGGTGGTTTAGTCGTTGGCATGTTCTCCTCTCAGTGCTGGGGACTCCCGGTTCGAATCCCAATCTGGGTGGAGTCTCCATGTTCTCCCCGTGTCTGTGTGGGTTTCCTCCGGGTTCTCCGGTTTCCTCCCACAGTCCAAAAACATGGATCAAGGTCAACTGAATTCTCCAAATTGCCCCATATAGAGTGTGTCTGTGTGAGTGAGTGTGTGCCCAGTGACAGATTGGCGCCCTGTCCTGGGTGTATCTGCCCAGCGCCCAAGACGTTCTCCCCTGGATGGGCATGGGGAACCCCCCCACGACCCTAATAGAGGATAAAGCGGAAGATAATGGATGGATGAATAATAATAATAATATTTGTAATAATAATATATACATTTGAAACAAATCTTAACATGCTACAAAATAAAAACAATAGAAAACATTATAAACACCAATAAAACTAATTCAAGTTCTATTTCTATACTAGTTCTAGTTCTATTTTAAAACTCAATTGTCTGTCGTGCTCTCGGATGTTACTCCTGCACCTCCACACCACCCACTCCACCACGTTTGCACTCGGTTCTTAACCTTCCCACCAAAATAAAAGATACATAAAATAATAAATAGATAAAAGAATAAATTGATAAAAGAATAAATAGATAAAATAAAAAATAGATAAAAGAATAAATGGATAAAAGACAAAACTAAATCATGATAAATGGTTATGGATCCAGTGAACTGTATATAAAAGATGTGTAGATTCATTTACACAGATTAAACTGCAACTTTTTTTTTATTTGGAACCAGCACTTAAATCGTGTATTCACATCGAATAAAACATCACTATTAAAAAAACATATGTAAAAATGGGAAAAGTAAAAGATTCACATTGTCCATGCAGTTACTGTTGTGCTTTGAGGCAGTTTATCAGGCACTTCTTATGAACCTAAGTACTTTAGAATATCAGCCTTACATTTAGAGTTTTCACATGCAGTGAGGCGAAAGTATTCAACCACATTAGTAACTAAATTTTTTTTAAAGCATGTATCTACTTTTAATGCACTCACGACCCACAGTTTTCTTTTAGAAATGAAACATACCAGGTTTTATATTTATGATAAGGTAATATAACACTTCCCTTGAACTGTGAGTACAGTGTTGGGATCACAAACTAAACAGCATGACCGCTCATCTCTCACCGCTCATATTCAGTACAAATGATTTAATTTGAACTTTGAATTTCTAATGTGGGCAAATTTCAGGGGTGAATCTCTGTCACAGTTGTGAAGCAGACTTTCCGACACTTATCCTTGTACCTTTACACTAGTAACACATAAAATGATAAACCGAAGGAGTTAAAAGCCTGTCCTTGCTGCATTTCAGTCTGTTCAGGGTTTAGTCTCGCATGGCGTACTGTGCATCAGTATTCTCGTTTACTCATTAAGCTAAGGAACACATTAGACCCATTTCATTAAACAAATACCAAATGTGTGTAATGTCTCGCTACACTAATTTCTCTGTGATTCAATTTGGGATATAGATTATTCATTTATTCATTCATTCATTCATTCATTATCTTTCGCTTTATCCTATATTAGGGTCGTGGGGGGGGTTCCCCATGCCCATCCAGGGGAGAATGTCTCAGGCGCTGGGCAGATACACCCAGAACAGGGCGCCAATCTATCACTGGCCACACACTCACTCACACAGACACACTATATATGGGGCAATTTGGAAAACTCAATTGACCTTGATCCATGTTTTTGTACTGTGGGAGGAAACCGGAGAACCCGGAGGAAACCCACGCGGACACAGGGAGAACATGGAAACTCAACCCAGATTGGGATTCGAACCGGGAATCCCTAGCGCTGAGAGGCGAACGTGTTAACCACTAAGCCACCGTGCCACCCGGATATAGATTATGCATCAGTAAATCAGATTCCACAGTCCGCTGTTTATCAAATGGCATAAAATAAGTGCATTTTATTCGTACACTGACCAGATGACCAGTTTAATCAGAACGTAATTTGTCAATCTGACCTTGTATGACAAATGTATATATATATATATAGATATAGATATATATAAAGGTGATAATTATAAGGTTTAAATATGCAGAGAATAACAAACATGTTCAGAAGAGAAGAATTCTGGTATATCAGCAACGAATAGTGCTGTTATCAACTTAAGGTTCTGGGTTTGAATGCCAACTGGGATGTTGGGGAGTGGAGTAGGGGGTTTACATGTTTTTTCCCCCATGTGGACTACAGTCTGGACTTGGATATACTAAATCTCGTATAGATGTGAATGTGTTTGGCCGTTTGTCTGTCCTGTAATGGGTTGGAAACCTATCCAAGGCATTTCCCTACATTTTGGCCAATAAGCACCGGGTTAGGCTTCAGCACCCTCAGTGACTATGATTAGAAAATGCAGCTTTAATGTACAGCTAATTTGATGGAAATGTCAGAACACATCCCGTCCAGTCTTTTTTTTTTTTTTTTTTGAGGAAACAATTTTCCAAAACATGTAGCTCAATGAGTTTAGGCTTGAGCTTAAATAACAATAAGCTGTCCTAATGGGGTATGATGAATTTGCATCGGGTTAAAATTGGCCAAATAAAATATTTATTGATATATATATCAATAAATATAGCAAGAGATTTATATACAGTTATTTAAGAAAAATAAAAATGTTTATAGTATACTTAAGTAAATGTCTATAACATATTGATCATACTAATAATACTAAAAAACCATAATATATTGTTTATTGTTGAATGTCTTTCCTCTCGAATCATGGGCGGTCCTTAACGGTCTGAATACAAGAACTCTGAGGGGAAGGAAAATAAGGAAAGATTAATGTAAATACAACAAACAAAATAAAACTTATATGTCCATTACTATCCCATTTACCTTTATAGAATTCAGGGTTAAAGTTCTCATAAATGGGGTAAAGTGGATTTTCCTGCTCACACCGAAGTTTCCTGGCCCTTAAAACATCACGCACACACTGATGGAGGTACATGTACTGACCCTGGGTGCAGAAGAAATGGGGCAACGTCATGTGGATGAGTTTCTCTTTACATTTTCATATCATCATCAGCATCACTGATCATTTTCCCGGTTGCTGGATGAAACAGTAAACACGGACTGACCTCGGTTTGCACCATGTGTGAGCGATGCATCCGTACATCGATGACACAGCCGTAAATATCAACAGTGCCTCGACCGTTCAGCTGCTGCAGAACGCGGTCCAGCACAATGAAGGTCCCGGTACGACCAACTCCGGCACTGAAGGACAGCAAGATTCGTAATGGGTAACAAATGAAATATTAATGGATGATTAAATATTGAAGGGAAAAATGTACAAAGTAGCAACACAGTGGCTTAGTGGTTGGCATGTTCTCCTCTCAGCGCTGGGGATTCCCGGTTCGAATCCCCATCTGGGTGGAGTTTCCATGTTCTCCCCGTGTCCGCGTGGGTTTCCCACAGTCCAAAAATATTGATCAAGGTCAATTGAGTTCTCCAAATTGCCCCATATAGAGTGTGTCGGTGTGAGTGAGTGTGTGCCCAGCGATGGATTGGCGTCCTGTCCTGGGTGTATCTGCCCAGCACCCGGGACGTTCCCCCCTGGATGGGCATGGGGAACCCCCCTCCGCGACTCCGCGACCTCCGGAAGATAATGGATGGATGGATGTACAAAGTAAAAGAGATGAAAGAAGAAGATTGGTAATGGATGTATATATTTGAATGGATGAGTGGTTCGGCTTTGCCTTACTGTTCTACTACATTTTTTGGCATTTAGCAGACGCTTTCATCCAAAGCGACTTCCAAGGTGAGCACAGGGTTCATCACAACATCCCTGGAGCAATGAGGGTTAAGGGTCTTGCTCAAGGACCCACACTGGTAACTGCAGTGGACCTGGGATTTGAACCCACAACCTTCAGATTGAATGCCCAACGTCATAACCACTTAGCTACCACGCCCTGCCTACTACTGAACCATAATGCACCAACTAGAAGGTTTATAAATGAACACACCAAACATCTAACAACTGCTACAGCATGCAAACATAAAGTTATGTGACTTAAGCAATTTAATGTGATTACATTAGAAAGCATTTGCTTCATTCAGAGAAAAATACTATAATTCTGTGCACAATACAATGAAAACAAAAGATTTCTTCATAAACCCTGCATCACTGTATAATCTAAAGGCCACTTAGCTGAAATAAGCAGCCTTGTTCTCAGTATTTGTGTTTTGTCAGTAATGCAACGATAAGTACTTTACAATACACAGTACTATATTTAGGGGCAGGTTCCTTTTTGGCTCAGAAAACCCGAGGTGTAATTTCTCTGCCAGGGAGTCAGCATTGAATCAGCAAATGTGAATCATTAAATCAGAATTGGATTAGCTGCAGTCAGCTTCTGCACTCAGATGGAAAACCGAAGGCGTCCAACTGAGACACTGAATTATTAAAAGTAAAAGGACTTGGACTCAGAGGTGTCATTTCTAATTCGAACCTAAAGACAAACGGTGAAAACCCGTAAGAGTATTTTATTTGAAAGCAGCTTTGCTGTGTAGTGCTGAAGGAGAAAAGCCGCATGCATCGGTGAAAGAAAAGCTAATAAAAAGAGAGAATTTAACAAAAAAACAAAAAAAATCACAGCCTGATCAAATTCAATTCAATGTCTGTCACTTCCAGAGAAAATCGAGAGACATGGACACCAGGGTGTCTCTCTCCCTTTCTCTCTCTATGGATATGCGTGTGCAGATGTGTTTCTGTATCAATTCTGCATCAGCTTCCTTCTACTAACATTCATATTGAATCTATTTGCTCACAGCTGCAATAATGTTATTTATACAGTTATGTATAATAAAGAAAATTAAATATTACTAAATAGTAAATAAATCTTTAAATTATCCATCCATTATCTTCCGCTTTATCCTCTATTAGGGTCGCGGGGAGGTTCCCCATGCCCATCCAGTGGAGAATGTTTTGGGCGCAGATACACCAAGGACAGGACGCCAATCTATCACTGGGCACACACTCACTCACACAAACACACTCTATATGGGGCAATTTGGAGAATTCAATTGTCCTTGATCCATGTTTTTGGACTGTGGGAGGAAACCGGAGAACCCGGAGGAAACCCATGCGGACACGGGGAGACCATGGAAACTCCACCCAGATGGGGATTTGAACCTGGAATCCCTAGTGCTGAAAGGAGAACATGCTAAACACTAAACCACCGTGCTACCGTCTTTAAATTAATAAGTGAATATTAATTTTTTAGCAACATGCAGTTGTAGTCTTTTTTTTTTTTTAAAAGCTTAATTCTAAACACTCTTAAGAGCTAAATAATTATTTAAATACATGATGGATGTATTCAGATATACACACTGTGTGGGTTCTGGTCCAGAATGTCTTTGCTTTGTGGTATGTTTGATAAATTGCCATCTGTTTCAGTTGTACCTGCAGTGGACCACTGTAGGTCCAGAGGTCGGTGCCCTGTCGATGTAGTCTCGCGCAGTCCTCACAAACTGAACCAGCGACTGCGTTGTCTCGGGCACACCATGATCCGGCCACACTGTGTAATGGAAGTGACGGACTATTCTTGGGTAACTCAGCTGACCGTCCTATTAAGATTTGATATGTTAGTGGTTTGTAGGAAAGAAACTGAAGAATTCAATGCAGCTAAGATTTGAACATCATTGGAGTTTTTATACACTTTTCAAAATCTACAAAAAACATGGGGGTCAAATAAAAAATAGCTTCACACCAACAGCCATAAACCTAAAAATAGTTTTCTAAAAATCACGTTCTGTCACCGTGACTTAATACTACTATTTTTATACTACTATAGTATAAACAGGTCTGTGGAGCTCGTATTGTTTAGTGATTTGTCTTTTATTCCCCATGCTCATCCAGGGGAGAACGTTTTGGGCGCTGGGCAGATACACCCAGGACAGGACACCAATCTATCACTGGACACACACTCACTCACACAGACACACTCTATATGGGGCAATTTGGAGAATTTAATTGACCTTGATCCATGTTTTTGGACTGTGGGAGGAAACCGGTGAACCCGGAGGAAACCCACGCGGACACGGGGAGAGCATGGAAACTCCACCCAGATTGGGATTTGAACCGGGACTCCCTAGCGCTAAAAGGAGAAAATGCTAACCACTAAGCCACCATGCCGCCCACTTAACCATCCATGTTTTCTAATTCATCATAACATGGCTAGGTACTAAAATATTATCTTAAACAAAACATTCAACTGGGGCGGCACGGTGGCTTAGTGGTTAGCACGTTCTCCTCTCAGCACTAGGGATTCCCGGTTCGAATCCCAATCTGGGTGGAGTTTCCGTGTTCTCCCCGTGTCCGCGTGGGTTTCCTCCGGGTTCTCCGGTTTCCTCCCACAGTCCAAAAACTTGGATCAAGGTCAATTGAATTCTCCAAATTGCCCCATATAGAGTGTGTTTGTGAGTGAGTGTGTGCCCAGCGATAGATTGGTGTCCTGTCCTAGGTGTATCTGCCCAGCACCCAAAATGTTCTCCGCTGGATGGGCATGGGGAACACCCCCCCCCCCCCCCCCGACACTAATAGAGGACAAAGCGGAAGATAATGGATGGATGAATAACATTCAACTGACAAATGTGACAAACAAACCAAATGAAATCTGGCGTACAAACTTTACATAACCTTCGACTACCATACCCACAAACCGAGCCGATTGGTTTAAGAAGCTGTTAATTAAATAACATCAGTTTGGTGTGCATAGCATCATATTAGCATTAAGTATTATATTAGCATTAAGTCTATTTGTAAGGCCTGCAGTGATGTAGAGGAGGAGAATAATGTAAACGAACAAAAACATATCGGATTCTAAACATATTTATTTACTACAGAATGTAATAAAAAATGTTTTTTTAAAACCCTATTCAATGCCAAGCACGGCCATTCCAAAAAACATCAATCCATCCACCTGTCCATCCATCCATATTTGTTATTATTTTTTTACGGACTCATAAAAACTCGATGTGCCCAAACGTGTGCATGGCATGTGACTGATTGATGGGGACGTATGTCTGCATATTGAAATCACTTGCTCACTCACACAGCATATCTTGAACTCGCGGATTGTCCACTCCGACAGGACAGACTCGGAGAGCCTTTGCACTGCGAGGTCACCGTAGTACAGCAGCTCAGCGTCCACAGGCCAGTACTGATCACACTTCACCTACAGGAAACGGACGACACGCAGACCTCCCGAGTCAGCTCCATAATCACCGGCTCCATTTCCCCCCTCATCATGCTAATGATAATGACCAGGCACTAATATCCCACCCATCTCCATCAGCTTTCTGTACTATGTGTACAGATTATGTGTTTCCATGGTGACAGTGACGCCGCTCCACTACTCACCCTGCCCTTCTCCACACACTGCGTCACCATGACAATGTTGTGCACGTTCTGCTCCCACACCATCCTCCAGAAATCATCCTTAGTGCCAGGAAGTGGTCCCTGTGTGGCAATGTACTCCCGCCTATAATTATTACCCTAAGATACAAACAATAAAGAGAATGCTACTTATATACAGTTTTTATAAAATATGCCACACTAATGAAGCATAAAGATTCTTGAAATAGGAGAATATAACCATTAATTAAATAACACTGAGGAAAACCTGAGACCAAAACTAAGGCAGGAACACTGATTTCTCTGTATAGTTGTAGGGATATAGTAATAACCAAAAGATATCCATCCATTATCTTCTGCTTTATCCTCTACTAGGGTCGCGGGTGGGTTCCCCATGCCCATCCAGGGGAGAATGTCGCAGGCGCTGGGCAGATACACACAGGACAGGGCGCCAATCTATCACTGGACACACACTCGCTCACACAAACACACTCTATATGGGGCAATTTGGAGAATTCAATTGACTTGATCCATGTTTTTGGACTGTGGGAGGAAACCGGAGAACCCGGAGGAAACCCATGCGGAGACGGGGAGAACATGGAAACTCCACCCAGATTGGGATTCGAACCGGGAACCCCTAGTGCTGAGAGGCGAACGTGCTAACCACTAAGCCACTGTGATATTCAGGTTATAATAGTATAGTAATATAGTAATAGTAGTCATGGCAATGGTTTCAAAAAGGGTATTACAGTAGTTGTGGCAACCTTTGTTTCTAAGGGATTAAAGAAATTGCAACCATTTATTCCGTCCCTGATCTGGCGCTCTTGCGACATGATTTGAGGATACTTGGGCGAGCCGCTTCTGATTGCAAGATTTAAGGCAAAAAAAACGTAGATAAGGACCATGCATCAGTCAGAAGTGGTTCACATGTAGGACAATGAGTGTTTTTTATGTCAGCCACTCATACAATTTGGAATTTAAGTCATACATTTGTTTTTATGTAAAGGCCAACTGTGGCTCGCTTCGATTTGCCAGTGACGGAAGGGAGCCAACAGTGCCATATTTTAGCCAAAGGTGTTATCTGGGTAAATATTCTGTAGAATAACATGAATAAGTCTAAAATTTTCCTCTAATGCATCATTACTTATTTGTTCTTTTGTCTTTTAATATGTCTTTAAAAATTCTTTAATTAGCTAGGTACAAATTTCTTCTTTTAAAAGTTCATTCATTATCTTCCGCTTTATCCTCTACTAGGGTCGCGGGGTGGGGGGGGTTCCCCATGCCCATCCAGGGGAGAACGTTCTATCGCCAATCTATCGCTGTGCACACACTCACTCACACAGACACACTCTATATGGGGCAATTTGGAGAACTCAATTGACTTGATCCATGTTTTTGGACTGTGGGAGGAAACCGGAGAACCCGGAGGAAACCCACGCGGACATGGGGAGAACATGGAAACTCCACTCAGATGGGGATTCGAACCGGGAATCCCTAGTGCTGAGAGGAGAACATGCCAACCACTAAGCCACCGTGCCGGCCTCTTTTAAAAGTTGATTTAATGTAATTGGTTGTCTGTTATTCGCGGTGTGAACGATGAGCTACTTGCTGACTCACTGGGATAAAGCTGGCATTGATGAAGTCTGAACAAGGGTCGTCTTCTAAGAACGAGAGCTTCACACGGGTCCAGTCATCTGCAGAAAAATTCATTAGAGATTAATTATAATTCTGGAATATTTTTACATTTTCAGTGTAATATAACAAAGCGTAATACGTCACTTCCATCTGTCTGCATTGAGCAGCATTAAAAATGAGCTGGAGAGACTGTGCAGTTTTGTTGCATTCATTTCTGTATCGTAATTAGGCTACAAACCTGTTGTAATTAATGACTGGGGCAAATTGAGATTTTTTGAGTCTGCCACAATTATAAAATTGTAACTTTAAAACCAAGGTTTATACCATAGTGTGAATTTTGGGTCCCTTTACACCCATTTTAGATAGGAATGAACATCTAAGATGTATTATTTTAATTGTTTGTGTATTAATAAGTCCTTTTTTATTCACATACATGGAAGAATGTTATTGTATCGGTTCTTGCAGCGATTCTCAGGCAAACGCGCAGCATCCACCGCTTGGTTACGGCCCACTTCCTTCAGTTCCTGGAAGACGAGAGGAACCAAGAGTATATTAAAATGGATCAGTATTAAATTAGTATTAATGATCAAACAACAATTTGTTATTCATCCGCTTATAAATTCACATGACGTGCTTCGGCAACCAAATGTCTAGGTGTGAATAACGACATGAATGTGTGTGTGTGTGTGTGTGTGTGTGTGTGTGTTCTCTATTCACTATAGGAGAATATCCTAAGCAACTCTAACTGGAGGGCGGCACGGTGGCTTAGTGGTTAGCACGTTCTCCTCTCAGCACTAGGGATTCCCGGTTCGAATCCCCATCTGGGTGGGTTTCCATGTTCTCCCCGTGTCTGCGTGGGTTTCCTCCGGGTTCTCCGGTTTCCTCCCACAGTCCAAAAACATGGGTCAAGGTGAATTGAATTCTCAAAATTGCCCCAAATAGAGAGTGTCTGTGTGAGAGAGTGTGTGCCCAGCGATGGATTGGCGCCCTGTCCTGGGTCTATCTGCCCAGCGCCTGAGACGTTCTCCCCTGGATGGGCATGGGGAACCCCACCGCGACCCTAATAGAGGATAAAGCGGGAGATAATGAATGAATGAATGAACTCTAACTGGAGGGCGGCACGGTGGCTTAGTGGTTTAGCACGTTCGCCTCACGGCACTGGGTATTCCTGGTTCGAATCCCCATCTGGGTGGGCTTCCATGTTCTCCCCGTGTCTGCGTGGGTTTCCTCCGGGTTCTTCGGTTTCCTCCCACAGTCCAAAAATATGGGTCAAGGTGAATTGAATTCTCAAAATTGCCCCAAATAGAGAGTGTCTGTGTGAGTTAGTGTGTGCCCAGCGATGGATTGGCGCCCTGTCCTGGGTGCATCTGCCCAGCGGCCCTGAAGCGTGGCCAACTCCCCCCCGCGACCCTAATAGAGGATAAAGCGGAAGATAATGAATGAATGAACTCTAACTGGAATTTGCAGCTTAGGAAGAAGTGTGCGTCACCTCGAACTCCTCTGAGAACAGGTAGTTGGAATCTGCTTGCAGCTGCGCAAGATGACTTTCGAAGTGTTCGGCTTTTATGGGGCTATTAGACACACAGGTGAGGATGCGGCATTGTGAAATAATATAATAATATTTAAGCAATAAGCACCATATGATGAGACGTTAGATGTTTACCTGGATATACGGCGGTTGCTGCAAAAAAAACAAAAAAAAAGATATTTAGAATGCTTATAGGGTCAAGAACATTCATTCTGCCACATAGATGATGATAAACCTAATCTGACCTAAAACAATCCAAAGTAAGTTTCCTAAAAGCTCAGAACTTTAAACAGAATTCGTACCTTCTGACCCCCTTGTACATGACGGTGTTGGGAATGTCCTTCCACAGATTCATCCTCATGAGGGGGCTTTCCTGCACAGCGCTGCACAAACACAAACAGAACACAGATGAGAACGACAGACATTTATTTATTTGTAATGGTGCTTCTTTGAGAATTTGGTGGTGAATGTGCTGCTGGACTCATTGGAGCTGAACACAATAATATGAGTTCCTGATGGAATCACAGAGAACTTAAGAGAACCATGATATGAAGTGTTACTGAACAGAACATATTCAAATCTTATATGTGCCATCAGTGCAACTGAGATACACATCATCTGCTGCTGAATGTGGTTTGAACTTAACGTCCTCTGCATCGTCCTCTAATTGGGTCCAGCAAAACACATACACACAAATACCTAATTACTTGTATACTTGACCACACCTACACTTACACACTTGTGCACACTATGGAAGCACTTGTGCACACACACACACAAACACACACACACACACACACACACACACACACACACACACACACACACACACACACACACACACACACACACACACACACACACACACACCTTATTACTTATATACTTGACCACACATACACTTGCACACTTGTGCACACTATGTAAGCACTAGTACACACACACACACACACATACACCTTATTACTTATATACTTGACCACACATACACTTACACACTTGTGCACACTATGTAAGCACTAGTACACACACACACACACACACATACACCTTATTACTTATATACTTGACCACACATACACTTGCACACTTGTGCACACTATGTAAGCACTAGTACACACACACACACACACACACACACACAAACACACACCTTATTACTTACATACTTGACCACACATACACTTGCACACTTGTGCACACTATGTAAGCACTAGTACACACACACACACACACACACACAAACACACACCTTATTACTTACATACTTGACCACACATACACTTACACACTTGTGCACACTATGTAAGCACTTGTGCACATACACACACCTAATTACTTAAATAGTTTACCACACATACACACTTGTGCACACACACACACACATCTACGCAAACACTTATGCACATATATGCATGTACGCAAGCACACACACACTAAACCAAACCATAACAATAAGTGTTAGTATTGTAACCCTTAATCTTTCACCTTAAACCTTGATTAACCGGATGCAAATGATTTATGAAATGAGGACCTGCATGAGGACAAATGTCCTCAAAATGTGTGTCCAAACAGTTTTTGCTGTCTGTGTGTCTGTCTCAATCTATTATGTTGTCTCATATGATAAGTGTCCCCAGAATATAAGTGTTGAAACAGATTTTGATCTCTCTCCGTCTCTCTCTCTCTCCGTCTCTCTCTCCGTCTCTTTCTACCTACACTTTGCGAATCCTCTGTCTGTAGATCAGTAAGGCCATCACAGCAATCATCATTCCGATGAGGAATAAGCTGGCGCTGATGCCCTCCACGATTCCTCTCAGTGGTTCTGCAGGAGACATTAAATCACGAGTTGATCTCATACATCTCAGATAAATATTCCAAATCTCGTGGACCCCCCCTCAGGCTTTCCCAGTCTGGCATTGCTAATTAAGATGAATGTCTATGTTATTGCACATTAAAGCATGTTAGACAATTAGATCCCGGCAATTTTTACAAACCTCATTAGCAGAACATTTTCTAAAACTGATTTAAAAAAACTTAAACCTATAATTTAATAATATTTATTGAACAGACAAAGATTTTAATGATGAACCTGTTATAGAGAGCGTATGCTGCCTCACCTGCTTGGGTCCAAAGTGGGGGGGAGTAATAAGTGTCACTAAACAGGGGCTTAGTCAGTTCTTTATTGCCGTCATCAAAGAGCTGAGTAAAGGCTCGAATGCTCAGCCTGAAACCCACAGAAGCATTTACTGACGGACAGCACGCCAAACAGATTGTGTCTTTAATTCAGTTTAATTTTATTGACTCTACCTGTACGCTGTTCTAGGTTTTAGGGGACCGTCACAGAAATCAGCCCCGTGCTTCCCGACCTCCACGCCTTCTTTGCAGTTGCCTCCCAGACGTTCCATGCCGGCGCCGAGGTTGATCTCGAAGACTTGATTCACCGAGTTGCTGTCATCTCCACAGAAGCTCCGGAAGTAACTGGTCTGATACGATCGCACTGAGCTGTTGTGCTTGTAGTCATGGTAGGAGGGAAGCGGGTGCGAGTGGTCAGGCAGCAGCGCTGCATCATCTAAAAATTACAGACCCCAGATCATGTGATGCTTTGAACTCTTACTAAGCTAAAAATGTTAATTCCATCTTGTATTTGTGTTTAACTTTGAATTAAACGTGAAGCTGCTCTTGTTAAAGATTTTGGGAGCAGACTGACATACCGTACCTTCGGATTCGGTCACCACGATGGAGAAGAAGCGAATGTCCCCGTTAGTGTTACTGAACCAGCTGCAATTAAACTTGAAGAAGATGGTTGACTGGGTGATGTGGGCAGCTTTCTCACTGACGCACATGGTGGGCGGCGGCACGGGTGGACCTGCAAACATCCCAAAATGACTCCTTAAAATCCATCCATCCATTAGCTTCTGCTTTATCTTCTACTAGAGTATATAATACAAAATGAAAACATTCATTTGGTTTTAACAAGGTTTTGTTTTGAAATACCGTAAGTTTTGCAAAAGTTTGCGCCTTCAGAAAAATTCTGACAGTTTCTGAAGCATACAGTTATTACGATAACTTTACTCCCAATACTGGCGGAAATATCTGTCTCCCTCACACACACACACACATACACACACACACACACACACACACATACACACACACACACACACACACACAGAGGGCTTAGAAACACAAACAGCTGACGGTGACTCCATGGTTCGGTCCCGCTGCTGGAGGAGAGGCTGCAGAGAAAGCTGCTCTCATTGATCTGGGGCAACTGACAAAACACCCGGGGTTTTAACCCCCAAAGCCCAGGACTAACGATGCCCCTGCTGGGCACACACCCTCACTCACACAGACACACTTTATATGGGGCAATTTGTAGAATTTAATTGACATTGATCCATGTTTTTGGACTGTGGGAGGAAATCGGAGAACCCGGAGGAAACCCGCACGGACACGGGGAGGACATGCAAACTCCACCCAGATTGGGATTCGAACCAGGAATCCCTAGTGCCGGGAGGAGAACATGCTAAACACTAAGCCACCGTGCCGCCCACTCTTTATGAGTATGGTAATTTAAGTGCTTCAAGATTACATATGATTCATTTTAGGGTTAAAATCGAAACGCAGCGGCAATAGATCTGCTGCAGCTGAGCACGCCGAGCGCCGGCGCATCCGTGTGGTGGATTTGTGGCCTCATACAGCTCCGTCTCTTCTGATCTAGTTCAGTTGGCGCTGCCCAAACTCCTCTCCCTTGTGTTTACGCAGAAGAGGCAACACTCCAAAAAATCTTTTTTTATTATTTTTTTTTCCTTCTCTGTCAGTCCTTTCTTCCCTCTTTTTCCCTCCACCTCTCCCTCCCTCTTTTATTTTCCCAGAAGGCCTGGGCTACTTGATTTGATCTTTATTTAAGACTGCCTACAATTCAACTCCCCGAACAGCGGAGGTGTCTGGCAGGGACGTCCTGCCTCATGCTGCGCAGCCGCTGCTACATAATGAGTGCTTTCTGCCCCGGCTTACTTATTCAGCGAAGATGTCCTGCTGAAGGAAACACAAAGTATGTGGACCACCGTCTTTCAACCTGCAATCTCGGGCTACAATAGCCATTCTGTGGAAATTCAGATGTTAAAGTGATGAAGTGATTTATTTTGCCTACTGTGCGTACACACAGCGGAATCGGTCCTCCACGTTTAACCCATCCGTGCAGTAACACACACACACACACACACACACACACACACACACACACTGGTAAAGTGAGCATACGTGCATGGAGCGGTGGGCAGCAATTGGGGTCAGGTGCCTTGCCCAAAGATACTTCATATATCCATCCATCCATTATCTTCCGCTTTATCCTATATTAGGGTTGCGGGTGGTTCCCCATGCCCATCCAGGGGAGAACGTCTCGGGCGCTGGGCAGATAGACCCAGGACAGGGCGCCAATCTATCGCTGGGCACACACTCACTCACACATACACACTCTCTATGGGGCAATTTTGAAGAACTCGATGGGGATTCGAAGCGGGAACGCTGAGAGGCGAACCTGTTAAACCAATAAGCCACTGTGATGTTCAGATTCAGTTCATTTTAAAGGTCTTAAGGTCGAACTCGTAGCTCTGTAAAGGCCATTTAAATTCCTGTGCTGAAAGTTTAACATTTTGGTCATTCAGCAGACGCCTTTATCCAAAGTTGAGCACAGGGTTCATCACAGCATCCCTGGAGCCACGAGGGTTAAGGGCCTTGCTCAAGGACCCACACTGGTAACTTCAGTGGACCTAGGATTTGAACCCCAACCTTTAGATTGATAGCCCAATGCCCTAACCACTGAGCTACCACGCCCCACTTTTGAATTAAAGCACCTCCATGATGCAGATGTTTTCTGATTGAAAATTAAACGTTACCACTTCAGATACGCCTTATAATAACATATGCCTCACTGAAAATAAACTGCTGCCTAATTAAAACATGATGCTGATGTTCTATCTGATGAAGTGTCCTCAGTTTAACTGCAGCCAGCCGACGCTGCTCTCGTTTTAATGACGAAACACCTCGAAGAACAAAAGTTGCTATTTTTTAATAAGAAAACGTGGCCAGCTCTCCATTCCTCGTCTTCTCACCTTTTCTTTACAGAGTGAACTTCTATAAATCATCTTGACAGAACTAGAATAGCGGAATACTTTTGGAAAATAGTGTTGCATTTTTTTTTAAAGGAGCCTCGCTGATATTTCAAACAGACATGGAGACGGGAAACTGAAATGTTCGTTTGTGAATAAAAGTTTAGGGAAGGGCCCTAAACTCGTGTTTTCCGTATGTAGTATGATGGACCTCCCGTTTATAATACACTGTTTCTGTGGTGGGCATCACAGTGGCTTAGTGGTTAGCACATTCGAATCACCATCTGAGTGGAGTTTCCATGTTCTCCCCGTGTCCGCGTGGGTTTCCTCCTGGTTCTCCGGTTTCCTCCCACAGTCCAAAAACATGGATCAAGTCAAATGAATTCTCTAAATTGCCCCATATAGAGTGTGTTTGTGTTATTCTCTAATAGGGTCGCGAGTGGGTTCCCCTGCCCATACAGGAGAGTACGTTTCGGGTGCTGGGCAGATACACCCAGGACAGGGTGCCAATCTATCGCTGAGCACACACTCACTCACACAGACACACTCTATATGGGGCAATTTGGAGAATTCACTTGACCTTATTCCATGATAATGGAATGAAGATAATGGATGGATAGATGGATGTTTCTGTGGCAGCAGGTATGAATGATCAGTTGCCAGCTGGGGAGAGGGAGGCAGAACCGAGGATGTGGGGAAGGTAACTGGCACACCTGCTGAAGGTTCCGCTAAAGGTATCTCTGTACATATTTGAAGAGCGGTAACCTGTTATTTAAACATTAAGTTGTTAATTAAATATCTGATTCATTTATACACTGAGCAAAAGAATCTGTAACTCCTCTAAATTAATCCATCCATTATCTTCCGCTTTATCCTCTATTAGGATCGCGGGGGTGGGGGGGGGTTCCCCATGCCCATCCAGGGGAGAACGTCTCGGGCGCTGGGCAGACACACCCAAGACAGGGCGCCAATTTATCACTGGGCACACACTCACTCACACACAGATACACTCTATATGGGGCAATTTGGAGAACTCAGTTGACCTTGATCCACGTTTTTGGACTGTGGGAGGAAACCGGAGAACCAGGAGGAAACCCACGCAGACATGGGGAGGACATGGGTACTAATAATAAATGAATATTTGAGAATATATGTAGTTTTATGAACGTTTTTAAATCAGGTCAATTCAGTGTCATCCACTCCGTATGATGCTATAAGGTGGAGGCTCATTAAGTAGCTATATGTGAAGCAGTATGACATTATAGCTTTATTCCCACTTTCTCGGGGGTAACTTACAATCGATCATGGTCACGGTGTTGTCCTGCACCTCTGAGCTTCTCTTGACTCCAGAGATGACCGCGACAGACACTGTGTAGTTAGTGAACGGCTCCAGTCTGTCGAAGTGCTGATGTTGGGCCTCCCTGTTCAGTTCGTATGAGTGCACGGCCTCCTTAAAGCCTCGACTCCTGCACTCCACCAAAAAACCAGAGTAATCAGAAGCTGGAGGCGTCCAGGAGCACGAGAGAGACGTGGAGTTCAGCGGGTGACAGTGGACACTCTGCACTGCAGCTGGAACTGAAGGGAAAAGAGGTTTCATTCATTTATTATTATTAATTAGTTATTAAATAGGTGGCACGGTGGCTTAGTGGTTAGCACGTTCGCCTCTCAGCACTAGGGATTCCCGGTTCGAATCCCCATCTGGGTGGAGTTTCCATGTTCTCCCCGTGTCTGCGTGGGTTTCCTCTGGGTTCTCCGGTTTCCTCCCACAGTCCAAAAACATGGATCAAGTCAATTGAATTCTCCAAATTGCCCCATATAGAGTGTGTCTGTGTGAGTGAGTGTGTGCCCAGCGATGGATTGGCGCCCTGTCCTGGGTCTATCTGCCCAGCGCCCGAGATGTTCTCCCCTGGATGGGCATGGGGAACCCCACCGCGACCTAATAGAGGATAAAGTGGGAAATAATGAATGAATGAATGAGTTATTAAATATTATTGATCCAGGCCATAACTAATCTTTAAATGTAAAAGTTTAATGTAACATATAAGCATTAAATCCAGTGTTTCTAATCACCAAGACTGATCATCGAACACTAAGAACTGTTTATATATCCATCCATCCATCCATTATCTTCCACTTTATCCTCTATTAGGGTCGCGCGGGGGGGGGGAGGGTGTCCCCATGCCCATCCAGGGGAGAACGTTTCAGGCGCTGGGCAGATACACCCAGGACAGGACGCCAATCTATCACTGGGCACACACTCACTCACACAGTCACACACTCTATATGGGGCAATTTAGAGAACTCAATTCACCTTGATCCATGTTTTTGGAATGTGGGAGGAAACCGGAGAACCCGAAGGAAACCCACGCTGAGAGGCGAACGTGCTAACCATTAAGCCACCGTGCCGCCCCCCATGCCCATCCATTTAGTCATTTTACGTTCCCAATCCAGGGGAGAACGTCTCAGGCGCTGGGCAGATACACCCAGGACAGGACGCCAATCCATCACTGGGCACACACTCACACACTCTCACACTCTATATGGGGCAATTTTGGAGAATTAAATTGACTTGATCCATGTTTTTGGACTGTGGGAGGAAACCAGAGAACCCGGAGGAAACTACGCGGAAACGGGGAGAACATGCAAACTCCACCCAGATGGGGATTAGAACCGGGAATTTGGGAATGAGAGGAAAACGTGCTAACCACTAAGCCGCCGTGCTGCCCAATGTTTATATAAAGATTCTAAATAACATCTGTAATAATGTTACATCCATAAAATCTCTAACAAAACAGAACTAATACAACAAAACGAACACGAGCCGAACAAAGAGACACAGAAAGGAAATAAGGACAGGAAAAGCTTTCAGCCCTGTAAAGCTCTGCACGTCTGAAGGGGGAAGCAGGCGTTAACCAGAGGAGCGTAAAGACTGTGTAGCGGAGTCCATTTATAACGGTGAGGTAGAGTGACCCGTTAAGAACATCGATTTACCGAAGCCACCCAATCGATGGGCTCGGCTCAGTCCAGACCTGTCCAGCCCTGATTGCAGATCGGCGTCTTGGAAACACGACAGCTTGTGCTTAAGATACAGACTCATGAAAGCTGGCAAGCCATCAGCTCATCTGCGGAATCACGCCGTCAGCAACCGAGGCGCGATGCTGCTGCATCATGGGAAGAGACCGGCTTGATTAACTATAGATTAATAACAGGTAGTCTTGTCCTGCACGGTGAGGCTGGTGGGACCTATTTGGGTGTTTTCCCAGAATTTCCCTTCATTTTTAAATAGGACTTCGGAATTGTTTGGCTTAAATTTAGTAACTTCTGTTTAATGGGTGGGCGGCACGGTGGCTTAGTGGTTTGTCATGTTCTCCTCTCAGCGCTAGGGATTCCTAGTTCGAATCCCCATCTGGGTGGAGTTTCCATGTTCTCCCCATGTCCATGTGGGTTTCCTCCTGGTTCTCCGGTTTCCTCCCACAGTCCAAAAACATGGATCAAAGTAAATTGAATTCTCCAAATTGCCCCATAGAGTGTGCTTGTGTGCGTGTCTGTGTGTGTGAGTGTGTGCCCAGTGATGGATTGGCGCCCTGTCCTGGGTGTATCTGCCCAGTGCCGGAAACGTTCTCCCCTGGATTGGGAACGTAAAATGACTAAATGGATGGGCATGGGGGGCGGCACGGTGGCTTAATGGTTAGCACGTTCGCCTCTCAGCGTGGGTTTCCTCCGGGTTCTCCGGTTTCCTCCCACATTCCAAAAACAAGGATCAAGGTCAAATGAGTTCTCCAAATTGCCCCATATAGAGTGTGTTTGTGTGAGTGAGTGAGTGAGTGAGTGGATGGGCATGGGGAACCCCCCCACGACCCTAATATAGGATAAAGCAGAAGATAATGAAGGAATGAATGTTTAATGGGTGGGCGGCATGGTTTCTTAGTGATTGGCATGTTCTCCTCTCAGCACTACGGATTCCTGGTTCGAATCCCCATCTGGGTGGAGTTTCCATGTTTTCCCCGTGTCCGTGTGGGTTTCCTCCTGGTTCTCTGGTGTCCTCCCACAGTCCAAAAACATGGATCAAGTCAATTGAGTTCTCCAAATTGCCCCATATAGAATGTGTTTGCGTGAGTGAGTGAGCGATGGATCGGCGCCCTGTCCTGGGTGTATCTGCCCAGCGCCTGAGACGTTCTCCCCTGGATGGGCATGAGGAACCCCCCCCCCCCCCCCCGACCCTAATATAGGATAAAGCAGAAGATAATGGATGGATGTTTAATGTGTTCCTTTTTCATTCCGTATTAACTCTTCCATTTCAGACCCTTTGTGCATGCTGTGTCTGTGTCATCACAGTGTTGTCTCCTGGACTTAACAAGATATCAGGACATTCACAATCTGATGTCTTTTTAGTTCTTATATTTAGTTCTAATATTTTACCAGAGTGACCTCAAAATAGGTCATGACCCATTAATGATTGCAGACTATATTTATTTTTCTTATTCTGAGCTGTGCTAAATGAACCATTAATCATACGGCATCGTTAACATCGGTCATTTGGAGCACAGTGCACAGAGACGGCTTCCTCCAGCTGGAATTCACAGATGGCAACGTGATTTCTGTTCTTCAAATGCAAAAGGTACTTCAGTAATGAGAGATTAAGGTCTTTCAGAAAACTAGGACAGGATTTTTGGATGCTGTTCACTTGTTTATTGGGTCTGAACTCATGTTCCAACTGCAGAGCCCCAGAGGGGCAGCATGGTGTGCAGAAAGCCATGCTGCTCTCACACCAGAACCTTCAAGAGACAGTCATTTCGAACAGAATCAGTTCATCAGGGTTAAACAATCTGAATCCAGTACAGATCAAAACACAACACATGGCGCCGTGTTCCTGTTATGGGGTCGCCACTGTGCTATATACTATATATATATATATATATATATATATATATATATATATATATATATATATATATATATATATATATACAGTATATATATATGTATATATATATATATATATATATATATATATATATATATATATATAGTATACATCACAGGGAGACGGGGAGAACATGCAAACTCCACCCAGATTGGGATTCGAACCGGGAATCCCCAGCACTGAGAGGAGAAAATGCCAACCACTAAGCCACCGTGCCGCCGCTCGTAAACAATTATATCTTATTTTATTGAATCGCTGCTATTGATTTCTATTTATATATTTTTTAGGTGTCACCATAAAACACAATGTTCGGTGTCGTATTAGCTCAAAAAACATTTAACAAACAAAAGAGTAAGCTTAGTCAGTATGGGTTTTGAGACAGTAAAGGTTTCAAAAACATGGTTTGTATGAAAGATACGTTTGCAGCATTTTACTGCCGTCTAGCGGATGATGATGATGATAGCACAGTGATAATGACGTTTCTTAGAAATAACAGATTCCCAAAAATGTCAGTAGTCGATTTCTGATTTGTGAAATGATTTTCCTTTTTACAGAACAACTTTGTCCTTCTGCAGACTCCAGCATCACCAACCTAAATACACACCCATCTTGTTCGATGTCTGAATTACAGGTCCTTTTTGATAAACGTGTCTTGGCGTGCTACTTAAAAATGATAAGGGTATTGGGAATATTATCCATCCATCCATCCATTATCTTCCGCTTTATCCTCTATTAGGGTTGGGGGGGGGCGGTTCCCCATGCCCATCCGGGGGAGAACGTCTCGGGCGCTGGGCAGATACACCCAGGACAGGACACCAATCTATCACTGGGCACACACTCACTCACTCACACATACACACTCTATACTGAACTCATTTGAAATCCATGTTTTTGGACTGTGAGAGGAAACCGGAGAACCCGGAGGAAACCCACGCAGACATGGGGAGAACATGTAAACACCCAGATGAGGATTCGAACCGGGAATCTCTAGTGCTTATAGGAGAACGTGCTAAACCACTAAGCCACCGTGCCGCCCTTGGGAAGATTATGTCAAAAAAATAATAAAAATAAAATTATTTTCATAGGCGCCATTCTGGCCACTCAAGGGACACCGTACAAACAGAATAACAACAAATAGAAATAAAGAAACGAACAGCAATTTAAAAATGGATTAAAATATAGCACAGCAGTCTTAAATAGATGAGTCTTAAGTGATGATTTGAACTGTACAAGTGAATCAATGTTCCTGATATCAGGTGGCAAAGAATTCCGATGTCACCATTTAGCAGTGATGGAAAATACGGAATGAGTTGAAAGGCCAAAATGTGATCAGGTGAATGCAGTAAGCAAGTTGTGGGTTTACAGTCATATGCAAAAGTTGGGGCACCCCTATTAATCTTAATAATTTTTAGTTCTAAATATTTGGGTGTTTGCAACAGCCATTTCAGTTTGATATATCTAACAACTGATGGACACAGTAATATTTCAGGATTGAAATGAGGTTTATTGTACTAACAGAAAATGTGCAATATGCATTAAACCAAAATTTGACAGGTGCAAAAGTATGGGCACCACAACAGAAAAGTGACATTAATATTTAGTAGATCCTCCTTTTGCAAAACTAACAGCCTCTAGTCGCTTCCTGTAGCTTTTAATCAGTTCCTGGATCCTGGATGAAGGTATTTTTGACCATTCCTCTTTACAAAACAATTTCAGTTCAGTTAAGTTTGATGGTCGCCGAGCATGGACAGCCCGCTTCAAATCAAACCCACAGATGTTCAATGATATTCAGGTCTGGGGACTGGGATGGCCATTCCAGAACATTGTAATTGTTCCTCTGCATGAATGCCTGAGTAGATTTGGAGATTAATGTCACTTTTCTGTTGAGGTGCCCATACTTTTGCACCTGTCAAATTTTGGTTTAATGCATATTGCACATTTTCTGTTAGTACAATAAACCAAAGATATATCAAACTAAAATGGCTGTTGCAAACACATCAATATTTAGAACTAAAAATGATTAAGATTAATAGGGGTGCCCAAACATTTGCATATGACTGTATCTTTGGAAATGGAGTGCATGTAAGATGGAGCACATTTAGAGAGTGTCCTGTTGGGTGTCCTCTGGGTTTTGTAATTAATGCAGTTAACGACTGGAAGCCAGGGATGAAAGATGAGCTTTACATGAACTCATGTGTGGGTTGAACACCAGATAAGCTGAGGGTTCTGGATCAACGGAAAAAGCTTGAATGTGAGCCAAGGGTGGCTCTTGTGTACAATATTGAAACACTCACCTGTCCTGATGGAGTGGAAGACCGGCATGCTGTAGGACACAGGCCCTGGTGTTCCTCCACTCACGGTGAACAGGCTGATGTTGTAGAGTCGACCTGGATGAAGACCGGTTACGATGCGCCGTGTGGGGTTCGGTTTGTTCACCCGCAGTGCATCACGCGGAAGCCACTTCAATTCAAAGTCGTCGTAATCCCCGCTGGCTGGAGCGTGCCATGTGACCTCCAGCTCCCCGGCAGCATCAACTTCTTTTATGGACAGAGCAGATGGAGGTTCGGGAACTAGAGAGACCAAAAAAAAAACAATCAAACCGGCTTAATGTTAGGCTCATAAATGTTATCTGTAGTTTCGCCTCTCAGCTCTAGGGATTCCCGGTTCGAATCCCAATCTGGGTGGAGTTTCCATGTTCTCCCCGTGTCTGCGTGGGTTTCCTCTGGGTTCTCCGGTTTCCTCCCACAGTCCAAAAACATGGATCAAGTCAATTGAGTTCTCCAAATTGCCCCATATAGAGTGTGTGTGTGTGTGTGTGTGTGTGTGTGTGTGTGTGTGTGTGTGAGTGAGTGAGTGTGTGTCCAGTGATAGATTGGCGTCCTGTCCTGGGTGTATCTGCCCAGCGCCCAAAACGTTCTCCCCTGGATGGAGAATGTAAAATGACTAAATCCCCATCTGGGTGGAGTTTCCATGTTCTCCCCGTATCCACATGGGTTTCCTCTGGGTTCTCCGGTTTCCTCCCACAGTCCAAAAACATGGATCAAGTCAATTGAATTCTCCAAATTGCCCCATATAGAGTGTATCTGTGTGAGTGAGTGTGTGCCCAGCGATAGATTGGCACCCTGTCGTGGGTGTATCTGCCCAGCGCCTGAAACGTTCTCCCCTGGAAGGGCATGGGGATATGGATGTTATCTGTAGTTCACTTTAGATCTTAATATATTATTCTGTTTCTTAAAATATACAATTGCCCTTATTAACAAATATAATGTTGAGTAAAGTTAAAGGATGTAAAACTGTGTGTGAAGCAGACTCAGATCTACGGACCCGTTCGCCCGGTCTTGGTGACGGTGTTGGTAAGATCTCCACTCCAGCTGATCACCACTGCTGTGTACAAGCGGCCTGGCAGAAGGTTCTGAAACGTTGCAGATGTCTGATCTGGCCCGAGTCTCTGTTCTGGCTGCACTGAGCCTTGCAGAGAAACAACATATCCACTGAGATCACCGGTAGCATCTTTCCAGCTCACCAACAGACTGTGCATGTGACCCTCGTGGTCAACCTGCAAATCCCTGACTGGAGAAGGAACTAGAAAGAAACAGGAAAGAGATTTTCTTTATATATATATATATATATATATATATATATATATATATATATATATATATATATATAGGGCAGCACGGTGGCATAGTGGTTAGCATGTTCTCCTCTCAGCGCTAGGGATTCCTGGTTCGAATCCCAATTTGGGTGGAGTTTCCATGTTCTCCCCATGTCCATGTGGGTATGCTCCGGGTTCTCCGGTTTCCTCCCACAGTCCAAAAACATGGATTAGGGTCAATTGAATTCTCCGAATTGCCCCATATAGAGTGTGTGTGTGTGTGAGTGAGTGTGTGCTCAGCGATAGATTGGCGCCCTGTCCTGGGTGTATCTGCCCAGTGCCCGTAACGTTCTCCCCTGGATGGGCATGGGGAACCTCCCCGTGACCCTAGTAGAGGATAAAGTGGAAGACGAAGGATTATATATATATATATATATATATATATATATATATATATTTAGGCTTTTTGCTTACATCCATTTTGATCCCATTTCATAGAGAACTGCTCTCACCTGTTCGAGCCCACAGTGTGGCATCGCTGCTCAACCCTCTGCTCTTGCTAATCACCACCAGCTTATAAAGCTTTCCAGGCAGCAGGTGAGCGAAAGTACAGCTGGTCTGTTCCAACCTTCCCCTTTGATGGTGCTGGAGAGTATTGTCTTCACTGTACAAATAAAGGTCGTAATAGTCCACTCTGCCCTCAGGCGCATCCCAGCCAAAAGAGAGCTCTCCGGTTCCGTTTGAAAGCAGACGAAGGCCTTTAACAGCAGCCGGACCTGCAGACAAACGCATCTCATTACCGAGTGTAGCGCTGAAGCACCAATACTACAGAGACTATAAACTCAATCAGAGACAGTTTCAGTTAGTTCATTTAGACTTTATAGATAATGTGGTGGAAATAATATTCTCGTGAGACAATGCATATTAAAAGAAGTGATATTTATTTAAGAAAGATAAAAGACAAAGCGAAAGAAAATAAGAGAGCGTAAGGAAAACTAGTCAGAGAGTGGGATAGGATTATCAGAGAGCCTCA
This sequence comes from Corydoras sp. C115, assembly GCA_019802505.1. NCBI lineage: Eukaryota > Metazoa > Chordata > Actinopteri > Siluriformes > Callichthyidae > Corydoras > Corydoras sp. C115. Next base: position 670,248 of record JAFMOC010000177.1, on the reverse strand, counting down.
CTATTTATATCATGTGTGCAGAGCATTGCTGAAATCTTCTCTACGACCTTCAGTAGCTTGTTTTACAAACAACAATGTCTGAATAGTGCGGACGTGGATCTCAGTTCTGTCTAAGTGGTTTTATTGCAATGGTTAAACAGCAGACTGAAGTCTAGCTGGAGGATGTACACCTGCACTGACCCTACTAAATGTCAACATGACTTAGTGTAATCATATCATCATAATAAGATATAAGACATAACTGTAGATGTTTCTTCATAGTTATATGCAAACACAAATGGTTAAGATGAATCATATTTTCCTTCACAATTAACAGACACAATGTCAACAGAAGACCAAACAGCTTCTAATAAACTGTACATTATAATAACTGCACCTTATAATAACTGCACATTTTAATAACTGTACATTATAATAACTGCACCCTATTGCTCCCAACAATACTTGAACTAATGGTGGCACTGCCTTGACTGCACTAACTTAATGCCCCCCAAATTTCTTTACTCTAACTTTTACTGAAATCGGTCCTTTGTCAAAATGATAATTAAAATACAAAAATTGTTTTCTAACTCTCTGGATCATTGCAAATTCCTGCAAATGAAGTGCTTTCTCAGTTTCTGTTCTGAGGAACATGGGTTGGCATGTGGGTGCCGTAGTGGTTACAGTGTTGGGCTGTCAATCAGAAGGTTGGAGTTGGTTGTGAAGTTACCAATGTGGGTCCTTGAGCAAGACTTTTAACCCTCCAGTTGATCCAGGGTGATCTAAATGAATAAATGTAATGTAAATGTAGATGTATGTAACATCTTACGGGTCAGTCCTTCAGCAGTGACTTCATTGCTATATGTGTAATTGCTGAAAGTCTTGAGGTGCACAGTGTAGATCTTTCCAGGTGTCAATCCCTGGAACAGATAACGTTTGGTGCCGGCAGTAACGGAGACATTAACCACCACTGTGTTCTCATCAGAGAGCTGCATGCTATAACCATCGAACACTCCGACGGGCGCTTCCCAGCTAACTGAGAGGCTGTCGGTGGTATGTTCACTATCTGCCTGAAGAGCCTTTACAGGAGAAGGAACTGTAACACACACACACACACACACACACACACACACACACACAGTTTATTGCTCAGCATACAGACGGCAATACAATAATAACATTCACCTCCTTTCATTTTAGCCACTGAAAATCCTGTTTAGACTGAAATGACTTCTGTCATCTATAACAGCCGTACAATCTTAATCATAATCCATCCATCTATTATCCTTAATTCATTCATTATCTTCCGCTTTATCCTATATTAGGGTCGTGGTGGGGTTCCCCATGCCCATCCAAGGGACAACGTCTCGGGCGCTGGGCAGATACACCCAGGACAGGGCACCAATCTATCGCTGGGCACCATCTATTATCTTCTGATTTATCCTATATTAGGGTCGCGGGGGGGTTCCCCATGCCCATCCAGGGTAGAACATCTCGGGCGCTGGGCAGATACACCCAGGACAATGGACTATTATATGGGGCAATTTAGAGAACTCAATTGACTTGATTCATGTTTTTGGACTGTGGGAGGAAACCGGAGAACCCGGAGGAAATCCACGCGGACATGGGGAGAACATGGAAACTCCACCCAGATGGGGATTCGAACCGGAAATCCCTAGCGCTGAGAGGCGAACATGCCAAACCACTAAGCAACTGTGCCGCCCCCTTATTTATAATGTAAATGTTAAATAACTGTGAGGTTTTTGTTAAACTTTGTAAATACTTTTTCCTTTGTTATGATATTTTTGTAATTTACGATAATGTGAAAACTGCTAAATGGCTCCAGGGAATAGAGAGAATGACCAGGTGGGGGATTAGTGTGTGTAAACTGTAGGAATGACCATTTGTTTTATGAGTGTGAGAAGGAGTCAGAATGTCTGGTCTCAAGATGACCTGTCAAAATGTTTTATTGGGACTGGGGGCTCAGGAAGTCCCCACCATATATGGAAGGTCACAGTTAACCACACAGAAGAAGGATTTAAATGGACGAACTAGAGGACTTCGGTCAGAGCTCTCGGAGGATAGCAACAAGTTGTTATAATCCATATTTTTATTGTTTGATATTTACTCTGGCGGCACGGTGGCTTAATGGTTAGCACGTTCGCCTCTCAGCGCTAGGGATTCCCGGTTCGAATTCCAATCTGGGTGGAGTTTCCATGTTCTCCCCGTGTCCGCGTGGGTTTCCTCCGGGTTCTCCGGTTTCCTCCCACAGTCCAAAAACATGGATCAAGGTCAATTGAATTCTCCAAATTGCCCCATATAGAGTGTGTCTGTGTGAGTGAGTGTGTGCCCAGCGATGGATTGGCGCCCTGTCCTGGGTGTATCTGCCCAGCGCCCGAGACGTTCTCCCCTGGATGGGCATGGGGAACCCCACCGCGACCCTAATAGAGGATAAAGCGGGAGATAATGAATAATGAATTAATATTTACACTGTATTTTCAGTATTACGCATTAAATATTTTTGAGAACATCCGCTGGCTCCTGGCCGCTTATTTGAACACAACAATAACCCTGACAAACGAGGTATCGTTTTTACCTGTTCGACTGCTGATGGTTCTGTTGTTGGTCAGTGTTCCACTCACTGTCTCCACGGTAACTGTGTACAGCTGACCGGGAACAAGATCCACCAGATCGGTTTTGTTGTCCTGCTTGGGAATACGACGTGTGAGCTCGAGGTGGGCGTTCTGGAGCAGATAGACTGTGTAGTAATCCATGTCTCCTAAACCAGGCGTCCAGGAGACCCTCAAAGAGCCAGGGCCAGGGATGAGCAGCAGATGTTCAACTTGACTGGGCACTGTATTAAAAAAAATGAAAATGATCGTATAGCATTAAGATTAGTGTTTTACTTTTCATGTTAGAAATTTGACAAAAAAGGGGTGCTGGAGAGGGAAGGTCACTGGGATATAAATATACCTTAGATAGTTTAGCACTAAATTCAGTTACTTAGTTTTTAAATTCAACAACCATTAACATCGAAAAAGTAGTTTTTTTTTTTGTATAAATAACAAAACCATAAAATATCATTTAAGATCTTTAAATATAACATTACCGTCGTCTCATAGTGCAATCCTATGTATTACCACAAGGTGGCAGCAGTGAGTCGTTTAAAATCCATTGAAGTCACTGGCAGATTCATTCATTCATTCATTCATTCATTCAATATCCTCTATTAGGGTCGCGGGGGGGGGGGGGGGTTCTCCATACCCATCCAGGGGAGAACATGGGCAGATACACCAATCTATCACTGGACACACACGCACTCACACAGACACACTCTATATGGTGCAATTTGGAGAACTCAATTGACTTGATCCATGTTTTTGGCCTGTGGGAGGAAACCGGAGAACCCAGAGGAAACCCACGCGGACACGGGGAGAACATAGAGACTCCATCAAGATTGGGATTCGAACCAGGAATCCCTAGCACTGAGAGGAGAACATGCTAACCACTAAGCCACCGTGCCACACTGGTAGATTGTGATGTTAATATAACAAAAGTACCCTCGAATATTTAGGTTTTCAGATTAAATTAAAATTTGTTTATTTATTAGATCGGCGGCACGGTGGCTTAGTGGTCAGCACGTTCGCCTCTCAGCGCTAGGGATTCCCGGTTCGAATCCCCATCTGGGTGGAGTTTCCATGTTCTCCCCGTGTCTGCATGGGTTTCCTCCGGATTCTCCGGTTTCCTCCCACAGTCCAAAAACATGGATCAAGTCAATTGAGTTCTCCAAATTGCCCCATATAGAGTGTGTCTGTGTGAGTGAGTGTGTGCCCAGCGATAGATTGGCATCCTGTCCTGGGTGTATCTGCCCAGCGCCCGAAACGTTCTCCCCTGGATGGGCATGGGGAAGCCCACCGCGACCCTAATAGAGGATAAAGCGTAAGATAATGAATGAATGAATGTTTATTAGATCTACATAGATTTTTGAAGTGAGCATAAAGTGTCAAAACTTTACAAAACAATGTACATGTCTGTAATATACCATTATTAATTTATATGACTTGTAAAACACTCTCACCAGTTCGTCCCTCTATGATCTGGGACTTTAGGTCCGAGCCACTGTGTGTGGACACGACTATCTTGTAGAGGAACCCGGGGTTGAGCGGAGAGAAGCAATGCCGCCGGACTGTGCTGTTGAGCTGGCAGCTCGGTATCACCGGTTTGTCATTGTAGAGGATCTGAAGCTGGTAGTGGTCCATGTCACCTGGTGGACTTTTCCAGCTCACACACAGATGTGAGGTTCCAGTCTCGGTCAGAACCGGATCTCCTACAGCAGCAGGAACTGTGGGTACAGATATCTCACCATCATTTCATTATAATACTTTATAATCCTTTCATTACATTCAGTAAAACTAAGAGACAGAGGCATAGACAGGAACTGTAATCACTACAGATAACGGGACAGACAGATATCACTCACGTGTTCGTCCCTCGGTGGAAATGCGAGACTCGTACTTTCCACTCCAGGTACCGATGGTCAGTGTGTAAAGACGTCCAGGAACCAGACCACTGAACACACACTCATTCTGGCTTCTGACCACCGTCTGGTTCTGCAACACTGTGTTTTGGTGGAGAATTGATACGATGTAGTGGTCATAATCCCCCGTGGCGTGGTTCCAGTAGACCTTCAGGGCATCTTCTCGGGCTGAATGGATGGCGGTGGGTTTCTGCACTGAGGAGGGCTCTGGATTTTGGAGAAATGTGTATTTATTGTAAAATTTGCCATAAGAAGGTGCTTTTAATACTATAATTACTACTTAAACTAATACATAACTACTAGTAATACTTCTACTAATAACTACTAATACAACAACTTATACTACCACTAAATAATCATTATAATAATATTACTACTAATAATAATACAATGTCCACAAATACCACTACATTTATAAATACTAATACTACAATGACCATTAGAACTACTACTAATACTACTAACTAATATTTATAAATAAATAAAAAATACTACAATGTTTACTACCACCACTACTACTACTACTACTATCACTACCACTAATAATGTTAATAATCTCAGTGTATATAGTCTAATTTACTTCCCAAGTAAATAGTACACAAAAAAAAAAAAATTAGATTAAAGGGGGATTTGGGAAAATCGCTTAGTAAAAAGAAAAGTAAATATGTTTATATTATTGTATAGTTAAATAAACAAATTTAAATAATATTATAATATTGGTGTCCATTGAGGGCGGCACGGTGGTTTAGTGGTTAGCACATTCGCCTCTTAGCACTAGGGATTCCCGGTTTGAATCCCAATCTGGGTGGAGTTTCCATGTTGTCCCCGTGTCCGCGTGGGTTTCCTCCGGGTTCTCTGGTTTCCTCCCACAGTCCAAAAACATGGATTAAGTCAATTGAGTTCTCCAAATTGCCCCATATAGAGTGTGTGTGTGAGTGAGTGTGTGCCCAGAGATAGATTGGTGTCCTGTCCTGGGTGTATCTGCCCAGCATCTGAGACGTTCTCCTCTGAATGGGCATGGGGAACCCCCTGCGACCCTAGTAGAGGATAAAGCGGAAGATAATGGATGGATGGATGGTGTCCATTGGAACAATGTGTGAGCATGGCTGTCATGTTGGTCAGAGAAAAGGTATTCACTGGTTGCAATCTATAAATTCACTACAAAATCCCGTTAAATTCAGCATGCTACTTCTTTAAAAGCCTGAGCAGATGCTTGTGCAGTTTTTTACATGATACTCAACATACAGTAAGATTTAGTATAGAGCCATGTAATGTAACATGTGTAGTTTAGTATTGTGTATAATTATATTGTATGATAGTGTCCTGTTGTGTTTGGTGGAGTTCACTCACGTGTTCTTGCTTGCACTACAGTAGCGTTTTTATAAACGCCACTGCAAGTGCTGACCGAAATGTTATAAAGTCTGCCAGCCACGAGGTTGCTGAATTCTGAGTTCAGCCTCGTTACAATGAGCGTGTGCAAAATCCGCTCCCGGTCTTTCAGGATGACTTCGTATCTCTCCACGTTTCCCGCTGCGGCCGTCCAGGAGATGTTCAGGAAATCGGGCCGCCCGTTGTTTGTGACCGTTACTCCTGCAACGGACGCTGGAACTTAATGAGAACGAGACAAAGAAAGTTTACAAAAAAACACTAATGACTATTAAATGTGCAAATAGTTGTTCAAATAAAAATACAATCAAATGTCAAATAAAACTGTGTTTGTGTGTGTGTGTGTGTGTGTGTGTGTGTGTGTGTGTGTGTGTGTGTGTGTGTGTGTGTGTGTGTGTGTGTGTGTGTTTGTGTGTGAATTTCCAACCCTATTACAACTGTTATTATTCTGTAGTCCACCCACGCCCACGTTTGTAGTTTTTAAAAAATGAGGTAATTCATTGTTAAGAACCCAAAAGGTTTCTTCTTGTGTACATTTTTGTCCCGTACATCAGTGTATCATCCTAATTACAATATTCATTCATTCCTCCGTGGCGGCACGGTGGCTTAGTGGTTAGCATGTTCTCCTCTCCATCTGGGTGGAGTTTCCATGTTCTCCCCGTGTCCGCGTGGGTTTCCTCCGGGTTCTCTGGTTTCCTCCCACAGTCCAAAAACATGGATCAAGTCAACTGAGTTCTCCAAATTGCCCCATATAGACTGTGTGTGTCTGAGTGAGTGTGTGCCCAGCGATGGATTGGCACCCTGTCCTGGATGTATCTGCCCAGCGCCTGAAACGGATGGGCATGGTGAACCCCACCTGACCCTAATATAGGATAAAGCGGAAGATAATGAATGAATGAATTCATTCCTCCATTATCTTCCGCTTTATCCTCTAATAGGAGGCCCATCCAGAGGAGAATCTTTCGGGTGCTGGGCAGATACACCCAGGACAGGGGGGCAATCTATGACTGGCCACACACTCACTCGCACAGACACACTCTATATGGGGCAATTTGGAGAACTCAATTGATTTGATCCATGTTTTTGGACTGTGGGAGGAAACCGGAGAAAACCCACGCGGACACGGGGAGAACATGGAAACTCGGAATTCGAAGCAGAATTCCTAGCGCTGAGAGGCGAACGTGCTAACCACTAAGCCATATATATAAAATTCTGAGGTTTTTTTTTTTGCCATTGACCATCCATCAGCAGGTGACTTACTCATGGCTTAATCTACTGGCCTTACTGAGTGGAAAGTTGTTTGAAAGTGTATTTGCTTCCCCCTATTGTTTGAACTCTATATCTCGACTTTGTTAACGGTGGAAGTTCATGGCTGAAAATAGCTCGACGGTTTCATGGGAAAACAGTTGGGTTCAGCGAGCAAGGCTTTGATAACATCCTACTCTCCTCCATACAGAACTTCCTGAAATTTCTCAGATTCCCTTTGTAATGAAGCACTATTGTTTTACTGGCATTTCAGAACACAATTCACTTTCTGAGCCAAGCATAACTCCACTCTCTCATGAGCAGACACGTAGCAGACGATACAGCTCAAGTAATCGCCAAGATGGGTTTTTATATAATGTAATACCACTGTTGGAGTTAAATACTAAAAGAAAAGCTTTTTATTTATTAAAAAGAATACATTTTTTACAATTTTATTTATTTATTTATTGGGCAGCACGGTGGCTTAGTGGTCAGCACGTTCTCCTCTCAGCGCTAGGGATTCCCAGTTCAAATCCCCATCTAGGTGGAGGTTCCATGTTTTCCCCGTGTCCGTGTGAGTTTCCTCCGGGTTCTCCGGTTTCCTCACACAGTCCAAAAACATGGATCAAGTCAATTGAGTTCTCCAAATTGCCCCATATAGAGTGTGTATGTGTGAGTGAGTGTGTGCCCAGTGATAGATTGCCCCCCTGTCCTGGGTGTATCTGCCCAGCGCCCGAAATGTTCTCCCCTGGATGGGCATGGGGAACCCCCCCGCGACCCTAATATAGGATAAAGCGGAAGATAATAAATGAATGAATATTTATTTATTTATTCTGGTCCAGATCTGGCCCACGTCTCATTTTTTATTGGGCCAACGTCCTGCGTGGACTGACGGCACTCGGGTGGACTCGTCTCTGTTTTAGGATGTGGGCCACGTCCTCAGCAAATTAGGGCCATGCATTGTGAAAAAGTGGCTCACATGTAGGTGGCACATGTAGCTGTGCAAGCTTAACCATTTCTTAAATATATGCGTCACATATGGGGATGGCATGGTGGCTTAGTGGTTTAGCATGTTCTCCTCTCAGCGCTGAGGATTCCCGGTTCGAATCACAATCTGGGTGGAGTTTCCATGTTCTCCCCGTGTGCGCATGGGTTTCCTCCGGGTTCTCCGGTTTCCGCACACAGTCCAAAAACATGGATTAAAGTCAATTGAATGCTCCAAATTGCCCCATAGAGTGTGTCTGTGTGTTTGGCGCCCTGTCCTGGGTGTATCTGCCCAGTGCCCGAAACGTTCTCCCCTGGATGGGCATGGGGAACCCCCCCGAGGCCCTTATAGAGGATAAAGTGGTAGATAATGGATGGACGGATAGGTCACACATGGCTTAGTCATTGAAAGCATCCAAGTTGAATTGACTGCTCCAAATTGCCCCTATATAGTGTGTCTGTGTGAGTGAGCGATAGATTGCTGCCCTGTCCTGGGTGTATCTGCCCAGTCCCCGAAACATTCTCCTCTGGATGGGCATGAAGAACCCCCCCCCACACACACACAGTAAGCACAGTCAGGTGTGTAGGTACCTGTATAGCAGCTGGCTTCAGCAGGTTGAGACAGCTGTACACCACTAACTGTAGTCATCAGCACTTTATAGGATGCTCCAGCTCTGAGGTTGGGGAAGTGGAGGCTGGTGGTGTTTGCTGGAACGGTAACGTTGTAGACGCTTTGTTGATCATATAAAAGCTGAACTTTATAAGCGTCCAAACATCCATGTGGCTTTTCCCACGTTGCGGTTAAGGAGTCAGTGCTTTCCATGTTGCTCAGTCTCAGGTGATTCACTTTCATAGGCACTAAAGAGAATTCAAAAAATAGAATTACAAAATGACAACAACCAAAAAAGGGCCAACAACCGATATGATGTGGGATAAAAACACAGGGTTCATCCCACAAGAGACAAACAAGGAGACTTACACGTTCTTCCTGTGATGGAGACGGAGCTTTGGAAGTCTCCGCTGGTGCTTTGCACAGTGATCTTATATGAACTCCCAGGTTCGAGCACATTGAAGGTGCACTCTCTCATGTCGCGGTCTAAGCGCCGCGTTTTGATGGCGGCTGAGTCATTAGCGTAGTGAAGCTCCACAGTGTAGCCATCACGAGAACCTGAGCACAAACTGTGGTTCCATAAAGCACTGAGGGAGGTTTCATCGGCATGACGGATGTGCAGCTGGGATACAGGAGGTGGGCCTGAGGGGGAGGTGGACTAATTTAATTTACAATTAATTTACAATTAAATTAACAATACAGCCATTTACGTTTGATTTGAACGGCATTGGAATTAAATTGTATTTATCTATTAATATTAATGAAGTAGACATAAGAGAAATGGGTACCTATTCCTGCACGGCAGTACGTGACACTCTCCTGGCCTCCACTTCTCACCTTCACCGCTGCTTGGTACACCCTCCCAGGGTGAAGGTTAATCCCAGAAAAGACAAACTCACTCACGGATTTATCTAAAGATTTATTAAACAGCATCTCGCTGCCATTAAGTAGCATGACATGATACTGTTCCCATTCCCCCTCTGGAGGCTCCCAGCTGATCTTCAGGTCTCCATAAACAGCCATGGTCTGGACCTTCAGCTGCGAGACCTCACCTGGACCTGCAGCAACAGAAACCCACGAACATTAAGTTTAACTTAACTTTTAACTTATAAGACCATTTTAGTTCATATCTGTTAGTGCCATAATTGTACAGTTCTCTTATTTTTAAATTTCCATTTGCACAGTGTAAATGCATAGTTCATTCATTCATTCATTCATTCATTCATTATCTTCCGCTTTATCCTCTATTAGGGTCTCGGTGGGGTTCCCCATGTCCATCCAGGGGAGAACGTCTCGGGCGCTGGGCAGATAGACCCAGGACAGGGCGCCAATCCATCGCTGGGCACACACTGACTCACACATACACATTCTATATGGGGCAATTTTGAGAATTCAAATGACTTGATCCATGTTTTTGGACTGTGGGAGGAAACCGGAGAACCCGGAGGAAACCCACGCAGACACGGGGAAAACATGGAAACTCCACCCAGATGGGGATTCGAACCGGAAATCCCTAGCGCTGAGAGGCGAACGTGCTAACCACTAAGCCACCGTGCCGCCAATGCATAGTCCAATTTTATTTTATTTTTATTCTATTTTTCCTATCTTCTTAAACAAATTTTAACTTCATGTGGAGAAGTCAGGAAAGAATTTCACTGCTGGCTGTACCATGTATATCTACGTATGTGACAAATAAACCTGATTTGATTTGATTTGATATCACATGCTTTGATATGTAAACAGTGGTCTATGATGTGATCTATAAGCAAACAAACATATAATATTGCCAATGTGTAAGAGCGTGGACAATGCACTGATATCATATATTTTGTGTTTTTAGTAAATTAATAAACGTGTTTTAGTCACAGGTTCGACTATCTTAAAAGATCCATCCATCCATTATCTTTCGCTTTATCCTATATTAGGGTTGCGGGGGGGTTCCCCATGCCCATCCAGGGGAGAACGTTTCAGGCGCTGGGCAGATACACCCAAGAAAGGGCGCCAATCTATCGCTGGGCACACACTCACTCACACAGACACACACACATACACACTCTATATGGGGCAATTTGGAGAACTCTATTGACTTGATCCATGTTTTTGGACTGTGGGAGGAAACTGGAGAACCCGGAGGAAACCCACGCGGACACGGGGAGAACATGGAAACTCCACCCAGATGGGGATTCAAACCGGGAACCCCTAGTGCTGAGAGGAGAACGTGCTAATCACTAAGCCACTGTGCCGCCCCTACTTTAAAAGATCTCACATAATATTTAACAAGATCAGAGTTCAATTAACTTAATGATACTCGTTAGGAAAGACCAGGTGTTATGATGTTCCCATTAAAGGCTGTATTAAACAATTAGCAGCCATGTTGCTTTAGTAATACTCACAATTACTTTTCAGTTTAATTAAGAAAGAGCAATAACAGGTGAAGATGAAAAGCAGATCAGCTTCTCTAACCGGATAATGATCCTAAACTCACCTTAAACTCTTAATGACTCTCATTAAGACTCCTTAATGAGGAACAGGGTTTTAAAGACCCTAACACTGTGCAACAACCTGACCTATGTAAATTAACTCCTATAATTATTCTATGTTTTTGTTTTATTTTTTGTGTAGCGACTTATTAATAATATATAGGTTTTGTTATGTTCCTTTGGTATGTTGTTTCCCTGTTTTTAGATATCATCCATAAACGGTCGATAAACAGGCAGTACAAGCCTGATGGTCCAAACTTCATTTTCTTACATGGACAAATAAAAAAAAAAACCTAAAGATGTAAAGACTGGTTTGCTAAAATACTTTTAAACTGGAATGTTACTGAGCACTATCAATTGTATGATTTAAATGAATTCTAGAAAATTATTAAAAAGCTTTTATGGGTTGAGGATGAGAGATGATGTTACTTCTTTTAGATTGTAGTGATGATGATGTATTATTAATGATAAGAATATAATGATAAATTATGTTTTTCCGGGCCTTAAATCTAATTGGCTGAACTGTTTGTCCATCTGTGACATTATTGGCAATAACACACACCTCTGACCGCTTTACATTCAAATCAATGAGTGACATACTATACATTATTTTTCAGATGTTTTTTATGAACTGTGTTCTGTAATTGGTTAGTTAGATAAACCGGAAACCTGTTTCTGAGCGATCAGTGTTCACATAAAAAACTGGACTAGATTACGTAGTGGAAAACCAGATTATTAACGACTTTGAGTATAAGTATAGCGATCAGTACTTGTTTGCACTAAGACGGAAGTAGAGTTCCAGCCGCCCGCCGCCTCAGTGATGATGCTGACGTTGTAGAGACGTCCGGGAAGCAAGCCTGTCATGACGTAGGAAGAGGTAATGTTGTCTAGTGTAGCATTCCAGGTTAAGCCTTGTCCCTCTGTGTCTCTGAGCAAAATTCGGAATTGCTCCGCTATTCCAGGGCCGTGTTCCCAAGTCACTCTTAAGGTATCCGAATCGCTGAACACCCGAACATGCTGGACTGCTGACGGCCCTGACGAACAGAACAGAACAGAACATAACCAACGTGTCCAATGAATTTGGGTTTTATAAATTGAGGGATAAATACATTCATTCATTATCTTCCGCTTTATCCTATATTAGGGTCACGGGGGGGTTCCCCATGCCCATCCAGGGGAGAACGTTTCAGGCGTTGGGCAGATACACCCAGGACAGGGCGCTAATCTATCGCTGGGCACACACTCACTCACTCACACAAACACACTCTATATGGGGCAATTTGGAGAACTCAATTGACTTTGATCCATGTTTTTGGACTGTGTGAGGAAACCTGGAGAACCCGGAGGAAATCCACGCAGACACAGGGAGAACATGGAAACTCCACCCAGATGGGGATTCGAACCGGGAATCCCTAGTGCTGAGAGGAGAACATCCTAAACCACTAAGCCACCACGTCGCCCTGGATAAATACATACATACTGATATACATTCTGAACATCGTGTACTGCAAGTACAGTTAGTTATTAATATGGAGCATGTAATACATCCTCCTCGAGTTGAGTAGATTACTGGAATTTTTTTATGTTAATTACATAATTACATGTTACATAACACTTTAGGGAGGGTGCGGATCAACCCGCCACGGTTCTCTTTAGTTCTTTATTATGAGAGCACATTAGGTCATTCAGTGGAGGTGATGTGTGAGTGAGATAAGATTGTTCTGGAATGTTTTAAAAAGGCCAGCGCTGGCGGGTTCCCGAGCTGCCTGTGGAGAACACATGGAGGGAAAGTGAAGGGACGACGGGAGACCTTTAAGGAAGAATGACAAGGCCAGATAGCTCTTTTTTTTTTTTTTTTTTTTTTTTTTTTGGGGGGGGGGGATTAGTCAGGGCTGTACTCCCTACATCTTCGATTTTGGTTACATTAGTGGACCACGGCTGTACCTTTAATACCTGTAATGTGTATTTTATAAAAGAATCTCACTACACCGGCACAGTGGCTTAGTGGTCAGCACATTCTCCTCTCAGCACTAGGGATTCCCGGTTCGAATCCCAAGCTGGGTGGAGTTTCCATGTTCTCCCCGTGTCTGCGTGGGTTTCCTCCGGGTTCTCCGGTTTCTTCCCACAGTCCAAAAACATGGATCAAAGTCAATTGAGTTCTCCAAATTGCCCCATAAAGAGTGTGTCTGTGTGAGTGAGTGTGTGCCCAGCAATGGATTGGCGTCCTGTCTTGGGTGTATCTGCCCAGCGCCTGAAAATTTCTCCCCTGGATGGGCATGAGGAACCCCCCCCTCCCGCGACCCTAATATAGGATAAAGCAGAAGATAATGGATGGATGTTTAATGGGTTCCTTTTTCATTCCGTATTAACTCTTCCGTTTCAGACCCTTTGTGCATGCTGTGACTGTCATCACAGTGTTGTCTCCTGGAATTAACAAGGTATCAGGACATTCACAATCTGATGACCCTAATATAAGATAAAGCGGAAGATAATGGATGGATGGAACTCACTACACCGAGGGCCATCAGGCTCTATAATACAACTATGTTGGGCCGGAAAAACAAATAAAACAACAGGACATTTAAAAACTGTCTATTTTATTTTGCACAGTACCACTTAGGTCTCCATCCACACTGGACTCTTTATTTTATTTTTTATTTTAATACTTTTAATATTATTACACACTTGACACTTTATAACATTAAAGGTAAATATATTTTTTAAATTCATTCCCTCTATTAAAATACTGTCTATTTTTTATTGTACTGTTACTGCTACCGGCTACTAAATAAATAAAGTATTCTATCTCACTACACTGCCACCCAAATATTTTACTCTGAACTAGTAATCAACACACAGTTTTCAGATCCCTTTTAGCACGAAAAAGGCTTTGCATGCCACATATGTTGCATTTACTGTATATGATCCATCCATTCATTATCTTCCACTTTATCCTCTATTAGGGTTGCGGGGGGGGGGGGGGTTCCCCATGCCCATCCAGGGGAGAAAGTGTCGGGCGCTGGGCAGATACACCCAGGACACGACGCCAATCTATCGCTGGGCACACACTCACTCACTCACTCAAACGTACTCTATATGGGGCAATTTGGAGAATTAAATTGGCCTTGATCCATGTTTTTTGGACTTTGGGAGGAAACCGGAGAACCCAGAGGAAACCCACGCGGACACGGGGAGAACATGGAAACTCCACCCAGCTTTGGATTCGAATAGTGGTGAGAGGAGAACGTGTTAACCACTAAGCCACCTTGCCGCCCTGTTGCATTCATATGCCCCCTCAAAAATATAATATATATTATATTTTTGAGTAAGGATGCATATTTTATTCAATATAATTAATCCATTTGACTTTGTGCTTTTGAATTTAGATGACATTATAAGATAATTATATATCAGCAGGTGATATTTTTAGTACAATGTCATCATGGTGTAAATATCAGACATTCTGTGGATACAATCAGGTAATGCAATGGGAGGGTGAGGAGAAAAAGGCCGCATAGATCAACCTCCCTATCAAAACAGGGTAAAACCCCCCAGACCCCCCACCCCATTTCCTTTTGCACAGAAGAACAATGGGGTGGAAAAGGGCAGGGGAGAGGCCAGAACAGTCTGGAAATACTTCAGGTCAGACTGCTGTTCTGGAGGCAAGCCAAATAGCATAAAGACACGCATACACTTACACACACACACACAAGAAATTTAGATAGCATCTTGTATGTAATGTTTCATAAGTTATGATTATTTTAAGCTGTAACACTTCTGCACAACCTGTACCTGACACCTGTCAGGCCTCAGAACAAGAACCACTGATTTTTCCGTTTGTTCTTCAGGGTTTTAGGCTTAGAACATTGTAAAGCCGTTTAATGGCAATGTTCTTCATCCATATACCCATTATCTACCACTTTATCCTCTACTAGGGTCGGGGGGGTTCCCCATGCCCATCCAGGGGAGAACGTTTCGGGCCCTAGGCAGATACACCCAGGACAGGACGCCAATCTATCACTGGACACACACTCACTCACACACACACTCTATATGGGGCAATTTGGAGAATTCAGTTGACCTTCATCCATGTTTTTGGACTGTGGGAGGAAAATGGAGAACCCGGAGGAAACCCACGCGGAGTCGGGGAGAACATGGAAACTCCACCCAGATTGGGATTCGAACTGGGAATCCCTAGTGGCAATGTTGTAAAAAAAAATCATTACAACATTTAATAAAAGGCAATACAAACCGTTTGTCATGTCTCAAATCCAAACCTATGGTTTTCTATGTGATTATTGTTAAACATTCTAAATCTATTAGATAAAAGATAAAAGAGATAAAATAATCTGTACATTTGAACTACAAGAGTACTGCATCATGCTATCAAAAATCTGTAAAATAAAATCAAATTGCAATACCTCTGTCACAGGTGCCTGTGGCACCTGTCCCTCGTTTGGTCCTTAATTGTTTCAGTTGGATGATTGGTTTGTTTTGTGCACGTGTTTAGTTCGTTTTGTATTTAGTCTTCGTTTTCCTGTCAGTCGGCGCACGTCTTTGTTTGTGGTTTTATTACCCAAATGTTAGTTTGTTTGTTCTGTTCCCCCCTTTTCGTTGGTGTCCCATCACCAATTTTTATTAAATTCGAGTTTGGATTTTATCCCGGTGTCTGTTGGACTCTCCTTCCGTGTGCAACCACGGTACGGCGCTGCGCATTGTCTCCGCATGGGTCGCACTCGTGGGAGTGCTTTCCGTGGACCGGCGCACACTTTATTCCCCGCGTGGTCGGTACCCGGGGAGCGCTCACTAGGCGCGAGCGGTTGAACGCAATTCCTCCGCGTAGCCGCCCTTTCCCGGGGAAAGACGGACATTTCTAACAACCTCCACCCCCATGCGATAATAAGATAACATTAATATCAACTAGTAATCCTACTTTTAATTTAAACCCTTATACTATGTAATTGTGCCAAATTCTATCTACCATAGATCAGAAATTACAATCTGATTGGGTGAGGGTGCGTTCCCTGAGACATGTGGCACCAGCCGACCTGATTTTTGTATTAAGGTTTCCGTTATTAACCCATTTTGTCTCACCTAAAATATAGAGCTGCGCTCCCTGTTTGTGTACATGAGCTCACAGATGCTTGTGATTGTCTAGTATGTGTATTTGTAATTAGACTTAGACTTAGCTTTATTATCATTCAAATTTACACCCTCCAAAGCGCATAAAAACAAGGTTTTGTCGCATCAGTGCAGTTGTGTTAATGCAGTTAACTTCACCACAACTTACTATAAACAAAAACACAAATTTTCAGGATGTTTATCTCTTGACCTGTTAAAGATCTGAATTCTAAAGAATTTAGAATTTTGTTCAAACTTAGCGCATTGTACTAGAAATAAAAAAAATAATTAAGTTAAAGGTAGACTTTGAGCTGCTGCAGACGTTTAACAGCAATATACAGTATATAATATAATATAATTAATAATTAGTTTAAAATTGGCGGCGCGGTGGCTTAGTGGTTAGCACGTTCGCCTCTCAGCGCTAGGGATTCCCGGTTCGAATCCCCATCTGGGTGGAGTTTCCATGTGCTCCCCATGTCCGTGTGGGTTTCCTCCGGGTTCTCCGGTTTCCTCCCACAGTCCAAAAACATGGATCAAGTCAACTGAGTTCTCCAAATTGCCCCATGTAGAGTGTGTGAGTGTGTGCCCAGAGATAGGTTGGCGCCCTGTCCTGTGTGTATCTGCCCAGCGCCCGAAACGTTCTCCCCTGGATGGGCAAGGGGAACCCCACCGCGACCCTACTAGAGGATAAAGCGGAAGATGATGAATGAATGAATTAATTAGTTTAAAATTATTTGTTTTCTTCTGACATAATTTCCATCATTTTTTATGTAAGAATATTTTTAAAAAATGATATCTTTTGAGTCTTTTTAATATCATCAGTCACATTACACATACAGAGCATCTTGAAATCCTAAATTATCCTTTAAATGTTTGAATTAACAAATTTTAACGAAATACTTATCGTGTAGTTTTATGTTGGTGTAGTTTTTAATAACCAAAAATTGGGGTATTAAACAACCTCCTTATACGCTTTTCAGTAATATTAGGGTGTGGTAGCTCAGTGGTTAGTGCGTTGGACTAGCAATCTGAAGGTTGGCGGTTCAAATCCCATGCCACTGAAGTTACCAGTGTGGGTTGTGATTAACCCTGTGTTCACCTTGTAAGTCGTTTTGGATAAAAGCATGTGCTAAATGACCAAATGTAATATTAATTGTATTTAAATACTGTATATATTATTGGATTTTTTTTTACTCAGCAGTGTGATTTAGTTTAATTTTTAGGTATATAAAAATGTATTTAAGTATTTTGGTTTAAGAACCAAGAAAATATTTGTGTTATGAATTTGTGTTATTCATAATGCATAATAAATACATGCATAAATCATGCTTTAATTATATACATAACTCAGAATGAGCCTCTAAAAAATAACATATAACATAAAATACCAATATATTACCATAATATTATAAGACAAAGTGATTTTTTTTTTTTTACTATTATTGACTAACTTGAGAGAAAAGTGTTACATTAATAATCATTATTAATATTGATTATTTGTGGCATAATGAAAGATTATAAGAGTTATAAGTGCACATAGGTATCAGATAAATTCTTAAGACGATGACTTAAATACTAACACATTCAGACCTATTACAGATCAAAATGTTATCAAAATTATTATTGTTTTTATTTTTTATTTAAACAATTTTATATTAGTTTTTTTTAACAAACTATTAGCGCAGCAAATGTTAAGTGTCAACAGAAGATCTTTCGGAATTGATTTATTCATTTAAAAGCCTGATGTTACTGTTTTGGATTTAGAAGTCTAACCCTAGATTCATTCAGTTTAAATTAAAGTTCAATGTTAATTTTTAATTTTGAGGTGATCTGGTTTAAGAATCTGTTTAAAATAAGATTTAAACAAATATAATGCAGAAGGAAAAATATTATGAAAATAATAATAATAATAATTTAGACATTTGAAATGATTACTTATGCAAACAACAAATAAAGTAAATACTGCGATTAACTGGCAGATAAACATTTCATAGGTATTTTCAATCGTGGATGATGTATATTGTTTTTTTTTATGTAAATCAATCGCCCTCAACGATTGTTTAAGAGCCACAGTATTTTTAAACCAAATTTTCCTTGTGACATAAAAACACAAGATTCAAAGGTTGCATCAATAAAAGAGTGTACAGCTTCACGTTACTTACTGGTTGCCAGAGACACATTTTGCTGATACCCATCAGTTTCTGAGAATACGTTCAGGTGGTACCATGTTCCAGGGTCCAGATTCCCAATTTTACACACAGCTACATGACTATTCCCTCGATCCTGATGACAGTCTGCAGATTGAGTGGGTCTGTCTCTGAGCATCACTCTAAAGCGGCAGTCACTATTCGACACGTTCAAGGTGAGTTCTATCAAACTGCTGTGAATCGATGAAGCTTCAGGAGCTTCAATGCTACATGGCTGGCCGTTAGTCAACAAAACACCCTGAAAATCACATGAACAATGATGGTATGAGATAATAACAAAGATTCAATATGAATAAACATGAACAAGATGCTCTTACCACAACTCCACATGCTACCCAGATGGCTACGGGAAGAGCTCTCAGCATTTTGATTGTTAGATTATTAGATGATCTTGGTTAATAAATAGAAATTTAATTTAAAGAGACACTTGAAAACATAATCCAAGGGTTTTGGGGATGAGTGAAAAAGTAGTCTCCCCATGCGTTAGGTATGTTGGTCTGTAGACGTGGGGGGGGTCAGCAGAAGCCTCAGTCGGAGCCTTGGATCAGCTGTATCTCAGTCATCGACCAACGATGGTCCAAAATCATGGATCAGGATTCTTCAAACTCACACAGTCCGGGTTTCAGAGTTTACCTTTTTTTTTTTTTTTTTTTTTTTTTTAAATCCAAGGTCCTGGTTCGGTTTGGATGATGGTTTACCGGGTTGTAAGTGCAGGATTACGGCTTTTCCTGATGAATGTTAACTCTGCTTTGTTGTCTGCAAAGCCTTTCAGGCAGTCCACCCCTTTCCTTCCTGATTGCCCACAAAGCAGCCTGGCGGTTAAAGTCACAATGATTTTCATAACAATAAAAGGGTTGTAAAAAGGGCACGTGTATTAAAAGGTAGGTATTTTGGTTGAAACAAATTATTTTAGAGTATTACACATGCCTGTGTTTAATCAAAAAAACAAAACAAAAAATAAATAAATAAATTCAACTTCAACAGCCGTAAATGCAATATATATATATATATATATATATATATATATATATATATATATATATATATATATATATATATATATATATATATATATATACGCTAGCCATGTTTAACATTATGACCACCTTTCTAATATCATGTTGGCCCCAATGCTGGACCTGACTGAAGATGAGCTGTGGCATTCGGCACCAAGATGTTAACATCAGATTTACTTTAACTTCTGTCAGCTGTAAGGTGGAGTCTGTACGGATAGGACCGGTTTGTCCAGCACATCGTCCTGTTTAATGTCAAAGCGAGATTCTTGTGGATTAAATGATCCAAGGCTTCCCAGCAGAACATTAAGCCCAAAGCATCAGACAAACTTTGAGAATGAAATGTCGACTTGCTGCCTCATATAGCCAAATATCAGGTGCGGTGATGAAGAGATCCATCCATCCATTATCTTCCACTTTATCCTCTTCTTGGGTCGCGGGGGGTGCGGGTTCCCCATGCCCATCCAGGGGAGAACGTTTTGGGCGCTGGGCAGATACACCCAGGACAGGACGCCAATCTATCGCTGGGCACACACTCACTCACACAGACACAATCAATATGGGGCAATTTGGAGAACTCAATTGACCTTGATCCATGTTTTTGGACTGTGGGAGGAAACCGGAGAACCCGGAGGAAACCCACACGGACACGGGGAGAACATGGAAACTCCACCCAGATTGGGATTCGAACCGGGAATCCCTAGCGCTGAGAGGAGAACATGCCAACCACTAAGCCACTGTGCCGCCTTGATGAAGAGATCCATCCATCCATCCATTATCTTCCGCTTTATCCTATATTAGGGTCGCGGGGGGGTTTCCCATGCCCATCTAGGGGAGAACGTCTCGGGCGCTGGGCAGATACACCCAGGACAGGGGGGCAATCTATCGCTGGGCACACATTCACTCACACAGACACGCACGCATACACATTCTATATGGGGAAATTTGGAGAATTCAATTGACTTCATCCACGTTTTTGGACTGTGGGAGGAAACTGGAGAACCCGGAGAAAACCCACACGGACACGGGGAGAACATGGAAACTCCACCCAGATTGGGATTCGAACCGGGAATCCCAACTGCTGAGAGGAGAATGTGCTAAACCACTAAGCCACCATGCCGCCTTGATGAAGACATGATCCGCGTTATTCACTTTACCCGTTAGTGCTCACGATGGGCAACCTCGTTGGTTTAAAGCTACACTGTTCAATACAATTCACACATTGTAAGAACTACAAGACGAGTTCCAGGATTCAGACAATCGGTTTATTTGCTGCCAAGTAACAGAACCAGGAATACAATCAGTTAAAGGACAGCTGGTCAAATGTGTCCAATAAACACACCGTTTCACAATATAGGTTCTCATAAAGCTATTAGAGGAATGATAGAGTGAACATACAGTATTTATTACCTCAGCATTAGATCGATAGTATATTTTTAAAACTCTCCTTAACAAGAATACAGCAATGACAGATGCCTCGAGTCAACAACGTGGTCTTATTTTATTATATGGATTAGGATGACCATATAAAGAGACCTAACGATAATAGATGGAAACATCCGCCGTGTGACAAGTATAGTTCATTTCAACATTCATGTTTATTCACGGTAAAGAGAGAGAAGGTCACGGATGCAGTACTTCTTCCAAATAGTGGAAAATAGATAGAAACAGTGAGGCAGTAGACACACAAAAACCATCGACATGATCAGGATTAGTACCATGTGCTACAGACATCTAATCTCCATCTAAATATAATTAGTCAACCTCTGTATCACAAATAATTGCAATTTAAAAAATCCAACGATACAAAAATGTAAGAAACAGTAACTGCCACGAACAAATCCACCTCTACAAATTAAACAGCCATCATTTTAGGCAGCGGGAGCTGAATATAGTTCAACGAGGTTCATATAGTTCTTTTAACACATATTTACACCATACCAGCGTACGCCTGTGTGAGAACCAGAAGTGCTTTAACTATAAATCATCTGAGACATCATCCCAATATTGCACACGCAGCTGATCTGAAATCAGTTCAAAAATATATAATCTTTAGTCATTCTGAGGAGCATTCATTTGATATTAGCTGTTGTCTTTAATGTTATGCTGTAATTAACTCATTAAAAGGTTGAATATGGATTTTATATTGCATTATGAGCAATAAGACGACAGTATCCGAGTCCAGATGACTCCAGATGAAACATAAAGGATGCCAGCATTGACTCCTGAGTCTAAGTAGGATGTTTAATAGTCAAAATAAATGGGCTTTTATATAAATCACCATCTAAATACATCACGTTCTGTGGTGAATAAATATTTTCAGAACCAGATGTGTGTTGTTCTGGGCACATTTCCTCCTCTACATCACTGGATCCTCTTAATTACGAGGTCCGTTAGGAGTCTTAATGCTAATTTTGCTGCATGCAAGCTCATGTAACTGCACATCGGTTAGACATCAGTAAGTTACCGCAGGGTAACGCGGCGCTATGGTGGTGAAGGTACCATATGGTTTGTTTTCCTTTTTTATGGACATACAGAAAAGTATTAAAGGAGTAATATAATTGTACAACAACAAATCTACATGCAGCATTATTAGCATTATGACTCTTTAAACCACGTCCTGGCTGAAGCAGTGCCATATATGGAGATGACAGGATGACATGACTTCGGTGGTCTACATTACATTTACCAGACAGATTTATCCAAATAGAATTACAAGTGCGAGAACAAGAAAGGTCTATAGAAAGGTCTCGAAACGTACTCTATACTTTACACACTACACAATAGTGTAAATCACCACATCCTTCTGTGTAATGTAAACACGTATATAACAATTCATCAGAAGCCAGACAACAGCACATTTTACCTCCAAAGCAGAAAAACTAATATAAGCTTATAGAGAAGTGAGATATTTATATATATATATTTATGTATAAAACCATTCAGGTCTTTCACTTAACAGACGCCTGTCCTGTTTCAGAGTAAACATGTGCACCAGCTCATTCTATGGGTAACTCAGACTACACATGTAATGATGTATAACAGTAATTACTGGCATGTAGTAGAATGAAAACATGATAATGATCCAGATTAAAAGAACAATCCAAGTAAAAAAAATGAAAACAGTAGCAATAAATACAAAATAAACCAAAAATATTATGCAGTATCGTGAAATAATAATATAAAAAAATTACATGTGAAATAAGTTACATATAAACACATTCATAGGTGCAGATGTGGTGTAGAAGTGGTGCAGGGGCATTACGGACAGGCTCCAGTCTAAATCTCTAGTTACTTTTACACGTACACAATAAACCGACGACACAATGACCTGAGCAGATACGAGATACAACCTCTGAACTTAAATTTAGTACTTTATATTTAGTTTATAGTCACATGTTTGAAACCTGAAGCCAGCAGTATGTATGATAGAGGCTCGGCAGCTCATCAGCCCCACTAAATATATCTGCCATCATTAAGATCAGATGGAATGTTGGACCTCTTGTCCAATAGAAGAGTCTAAGCTCATAGGGATTGTCATCTTTGCTGTTCGGGTATATAATAAAAAGAAATGATATTTTGGTAGATGGAGCAAAAATGTGGAATAAAGCTTAGTAAATAGTGCAGAAAGTGATGCACGCAGGTGCAATTATACTTTCATAGAGGTATTTTAACTCAATACTAAACAACTTAATATATATTTAATTTAATATATCCATCCATTATCTTCCGCTTTATCCTATATATGGGGGTTCCCCATGCCCATCCAGGGGAGAACGTTTCGGGTGCTGGGCAGATACACCCAGGACAGGACACCAATCTGTCACTGGGCACACACTCACTCACTCACACAGACACAAACACACTCTATATGGGGCAATTTGGAGAACTCAATTGACTTGATCCATGTTTTTGGATTGTGGGAGGAAACCGGAGAACCTGGAGGAAACCCAAGGGGAGAACATGGAAACTCCACCCAAATGGGGATTCGAACCTGGGAATCCCTAGTGCTGAGAGGCAGACGTGCTAACCACTAAGCCACCATTAATTAATTAATAAATAAGCCATGGAAAGGGCTATAATACTGTGATTATATCTTCTGGCATTTTATGCTGATGGCACAACTTTCCCAAAAGAAAATCACAGTTACACACTAACGTTTAAAGATATTCATTCATTAATTGATTTTTTTATCTTCCCATCTTCTGCTAAATCCTCTTCAACATGCCCAACATGCCGATCCAGGGGAGAATGTTATGGGGGCTGGGCAGATACACCCAGGACAGGCACGGTCACTTACACTGATACTCAAACACACACTATATGGGGCAATTTAGAGCCATTAAAAGATATATTTTAATAAAATGACCTTTTCTGATTGTACTTTGTTGGCAGGCTACATGATGACAAGGTGGACGACCTGCACCTGCACAACATGTTTGTATCATTCTTTTTAAATGAGATATCTTCACTAATTCATCTCACAGCTTCTAACCAAGTCCAGTCAGGGCTGCCTTGATAAGGACAATGAGCAGCCCATGCTTTTTGTTTATTGTGATTATACAACAATCGAGACTTCTGAAATGCATTTGTAAAACCTGCTGGAACAACGATTAGGGAAACTTTCATAGGCAGGAAGGGGGGAATGTTGCAGCTGCATTGTTCTCAGGTCAGCGGTCAGTGGTTATTTATTTAATGTAATGTAATTGTACTATATTCTCGGTATTCTGTATCGTTTTAAAGCTAAAAGTTTTGGAGCGTCAGAAAAAAAGAACTGAAGGGGGCCACGTCCTGCCAAAGTGGAGCCGTCTGACCTCATTTGTATCATCTGAAATGAAAGGGAGGTGGATTCTGAATATTGATTATTTAGTGTCTCTGATGACAACGGATTATTTATTTGTTGTTATGATGAAGTGAAGTCACTGTTTTCGTGATGCAGTTAACAGCCTTTGAATGCCTTGTGCAGGTAAACTGATGGATTTGGTACAAAAAGAGGTGACGACAATATGAAGCACAACAGTTCAATAAAGTGATTAGATCCAAACGTGAAAGTCAAGAGCAACTTCAGCTGCAGAAAGGCTTGTGTTAAAGTCGACAGGGCAAAACACGAGAATCGACACAAAAACATCCCACCAGCTGCAAACTTTGGGATTCTTAAAGAGGTATCATCACTTGTTACCATAGTTACAGCAGAAGTTTATCAGGATTTGTCTTCATCTCGTATCTACCAGATTGTCTCTCTTTGGACGCTCGAGTGATCACTTGACTCATTTGAACCTCTGCATCGCCTCATGTTCAGTTCACTGGCACTGGTCTGCTGACAGACGACCTTCGTAGAGACTCAGAGCATGGTGAACGAACTCGTACTGTTCTCCGGTCTGGATCATTCCACCCCTGAATGAAGAAGAAAGGATCTCAGGGTTCGTGTCGTATGTGAAAATAAGTGAAAATACAGGCACATGTTCGGTGTCACTGCAGAACAAACGGCCCTGTTTATTTAGGCCAGCCAGACAACTTCATTTGACATAATTAAGGTCAATAAAATCAATCCAGCCAAATCTAGACCAAGCAGAAATCAACCCATGTGACCAGCACTATGTTAAGTGCACCTGTATGTTACACCCCTAATTGGCTGGAACAATTTAGTGTCTTTAATTCACCTATTCTTAGTGGTTTAGCATGTTCTCCTCTCAGCGCTAGAGATTCCCTATCTGGGTGGAGTTTCCATGTTCTCCCCGTGTCCGCGTGGGTTTCCTCCGGGTTCTCCGGTTTCCTCCCGCAGTCCGAAAACATGGACCAAGGTCATTTAAGTTCTCCAAATTCCCTCATATAGAGTGTGTTTGTGTGCCCAGTGATAGATTGGAGCCCTGTCCTGGGTGTATCTGCCCAGCGCCCGAAATGTTCTCCCCTGGATGGGCATGGGGAACCCCCCCTATTGGCATATCGTTAGATGTGGAGGCAACCACACCAACCAGCAGTTCGAACAGTCACATCATATACAAATATATTTAGAATAAATTGACCCGACCAAGTCCCTAAATTCGATTGGCTAATCCAGAACAAAAAAATATCCTAAATCCTAGATCTACTCCAGGTTTATTAATTTATTCATTGTAGTCTACTACACTCCTTCTACTAGTGTAGTGTGTGTGTGGGGGGGGGGGGGGGGTACCCAATGCCCAACTGGGGTGGGCAGATACACCCAGGACAGGGTGCCAATCTATCGCAGGGCACACACACTCACACAAATACACTATATTCCAGAGGAAACCAAAGAAACTACAGGGGAGGACATGGAATGCCCATCCAGGGGAGAATGTCTTGGGTGCTGGGCAGATACACCCAGGACAGGACGCCAATCTATCACTAGGCACACACTCACTCACACAGACACACTCTATATGGGGCAATTTGGAGAATTCAATTGATTTGATCCATGTTTTTGGACTGTGGGAGGAAACCGGAGAACCCGGGGGAAACCCACACGGACACGGGGAGAACATGGAAACTCCACCCAGATTGGGATGCTAACCACTAAGCCACTGTGCCGCCCTACATCACAATTCATGATAGACCAATTCACATTAACCTAATATACTTTAGTCTAAATCAGACCAATCCAGTCAATTCATGCACTTTAACCGTGTCCTGTCCAATCTATACTAATCCAGAATTAGTCTAATCCAGCCCTGTTTAATCACGCTCCAATACCAAACCCCATCCCGGCCAACAACAACCACATGCACCAATTAATCAAACTTTAGTCTAATCCAACCTCTACATCGGATTCAGAACATGTACCGGTGTGCTTATACCTGTCTGATCTCAGCTGGCATACAATTTTCAGAACATCCACCACTTCCTCCAGCCGCAACTGTTGGCAGCCTATGGTTGTGGCAATAAAACAGCCGGTACGACCGATTCCAGCACTGTCCAAGACAAGAGGGGGTTAAACGTTACACCACTCAAACATATGTTTTAAATGAATGAGTACTGTGCAGGAACATCCTAAAAGACAAGAATATAAAGTGAGCTTGGGTTGAAGGCAGTAGGGAGTGAAGTGCGCCACTAAAATCCAGCGTTTGGTAAACATGGAGAGTAAATTATCTCAGATGGTTCTGTTGTTTTAAATTAAATTGATTCTTTTACCTGCAGTGAACAATGATGGGGCCGCTGTACCCAAGAGCTGCTTTACTTTCCTCCACGTCACTCATGAGCTGCAGCAGAGGTCCGGTGCTCTCCGGCGTCTTGTGATCCGGCCATGACGTGTACCAGTAATGCTGGATTTTGCGACTCTGGCTGCCTTGCTAAAATAATGCAAATAAAATTTTGGTAAAACCTTGAACGTACCATCATTACATTTACACTTAGTCATTTAGCAGACGCTTTTATCCAAAGCGACTTACAAATGAGAACATCACAAGTCAGAAGCTATGCAGAAAACCAACTATACTGTAAATACAACAAACCTGATGGTTATTTGATGCTGCACCCCCCCTCCCTTTTTTTTTACAACAGGTATTTGTTAAAAAGATGCGTCTTCAGTAGTTTCTTAAAACTGCTTAGTTATACTGCCTTACGGACAGAGTTGGGAAGATCGTTCCACCATTTTGCAGTGGCGAACGCCACGGAGTGAGAATGAGCTACTCGGTGAGGTGGAACCACCAGGGGGCGATCATCACTGGAGCGAAGTGAATGAGTCGTAGTGTATTTTGAAAAGTTAGAGTGAAGGTAAGAGGGGGTAGATCCAGAAATGGTTCTGTAGGCCAGAGTCAGTGACTTGTACTGAATGCAGCAGCTACAGGGAGCCAATGGAGGGAAGTGAGTAATGGAGTGACATGAGTTCGCTTGGGCTGGTTAAACACAAGCCGGGCATCATCCTATACAACCTATAGCAACATCCCAACAGTCAGTTCGTTACACACCATCAAGTCCAGATTTAAAAGGAAAAGAGTACGTACTTTAAGTGTAATTGAGCGGACGGCATAATGCTCACATTCCCGGACACCGGTGATGAGCACCTCCACCTTTCCGTAAATCCCTCTTTTCTCAGGCCAATACAAAACGCATTTCTGTGGCGGCAAAGAGAACATGTTAATTTTCCTCATTTCATAAGGCCGTGTGTAAAATAGAACCCTTTATAATGCATCACCTCGTTCTTCTCCTTAAGTTTGGTGATCATGACGATGACGGGCGAGTCCTCCTGCCAGGCCATCTGCCAAAAGTCATTCACCGTGTTGATCATGGGTCCTTGAGTTGCAATGAAACTCTTCTCATGTCCATGATAACCCTTTGAAATTAGGAAACGTGAAACAGGAAACAAGAACCCATCAGCAATCAGTCTCGCGGCGAGTGAGGGAGTGTGTTTCCTCATTTCCATGTTTCGGGGGGGTGGGGGGGGTATGGAGATTCTAGTTGTCATACCTCAAAAACCTTTGATGTTTAATTACTTAAAGTCTTAAACAAAAATCAAAAATAAAAAGGTTTTCGAGGTCTGACATTATGCCATTTTAAAAAAACAAATAGGGTGGTTTGGTGGTTAGCATGTTCTCCTCTAAGCACTGGGGATCCAGGTTCGAATACCAATCTGGGTGGAGTTTCCAGGTTCTCCCCGTAGCTAGGTGGGTTTCCTACGGGTTCTCCCACAGTCCAAAAACATGGATTCAAGGTAAACCGAATGCTCTAAATTGCCCCATATAGTGTGAGTGGAGTATCCATGTTCTCTCTGTGTCCGTGTGGGTTTCCTCCGGGTTCTCCGGTTTCCTCCCACAGTCCAAAAACATTGATCAAGTCAATTGAGTTCTCCAAATTGCCCCATATAGAGTGTGTTTGTGTGCATGTCTGTGTGAGTGTGTGTGTGTGCGCCCAGTGATAGATTGGCGTCCTGTCTTGAGTGTATCTGCCCAGCGCCCGAAACGTTACCCACTGGATGGGCATGTGGAATCCCCTGTGGCCCTAGCAGAGGATTAAGTGGAAGATAATGGATGAATGAATGAAAAAAAACTAATAACTTAGGAACTAATGTGTTTCCAAAAACTACAAAAATATATAGTACTTATTAGTAATACTAATTAATTAATTTGTGATTTACAAGACAATATTTAAAAAAAAAATCATTTATTCATTGTAATAAACAGCCTGCATAGGCCTAAAGCGCCACATATGGACAGAATAAGGTCTACAGAATGACATCACCTCAGTGAGCTGTATTCCGTCATGAAAAGTCATAATACAGTAAATGATCTTACTCGTATGTAGTTGGCGTTGATGTAACTGCTCAGAAGATCACAACTGTTCCTGCCTTTCAGATGAACCCGCGAGTGTGGATCTGTAAGAGAGGATTTAATATGAAATTCAGAGAAAGGTATTATTTAATCCCAGGTCCACTGCAGTTACCAGTGTGGGTCCTTCAGCAAGGCCCTCAACCCTCATTACTCCAGGGATGTCGTGATGAACCCTGTGCTCACTTTGTAAGTCGCTCTGGATAAAAGGTATAATAGACAAAATGAGTTCATTAGAGCGGCACGGTGGCTTAGTGGTTAGCACGGGGGATTCCCGGTTCGAATCCCCATCTGGGTGGAGTTTCCATGTTCTCCCCGTGTCTGCGTGGGTTTCCTCCAGGTTCTCCGGTTTCCTCCCACAGTCCAAAAACATGGATCAAGTCAATTGAATTCTCAAAATTGCTCCATATAGAGTGTGTCTGTGTGAGTGAGTGTGTGCCCAGCGATGGATTGGCGCCCTGTCCTGGGTCTATCTGCCCAGCGCCCGAGACGTTCTCCCCTGGATGGGCATGGGGAACCCCACCGCGACCCTAATAGAGGATAAAGCGGGAGATAATGATAATGAGTTTATTAGATGGACAATTTTGTAGAATGTTATGAAGACAGAGTAACAAAAGATGTGGAGAAGCAGATGGACTAACGGTAAATATATATGTTTGTATAAATTAGTGGTGGACTGTCAGAGCCTTTAAAGCCTAAATATATCTCAATCACAGACTGATGTTAATTACATTTTGTCCATTATTAATAATTTTAATAATTTGTCCATTATTTAATAATTATAAATGCTGTGCCCTGCTTCCAGAGGTGGATTTTCTTATTAAAGCATTTAACCAATCACATTTCAGCATTGGTTGTTTTTCGACCATGCCCTCAGAATGAATTTAGTTGTATATATATATATATATATATATATATATATATATATATATATATATATATATATATATATATATATATATATCATTCATTCATTCATTCATTATCTATGTTAGGGGTTCCCCATGCCCATCCACGGGAGAACATCTCGGGCGCTGGGCAGATACACCCAGGACAGGGCGCCAATCTATCGCTGGGCACACACTCACTCACAGACACACACTCTATATTGGGCAATTTTGGAGAACTCAACTGACTTGATCCATGTTTTTGGACTGTGGGAGGAAACCGGAGAACCTGGAGGAAACCCACGCGGACACAGGGAGAACATGGAAACTCCACCCAGGTGGGGATTCGAACCGGGATTCCCTAGTGCTGAGAGGCGAACGTGCTAACCACTAAGCCACCGTGCCACTTATATATATATGGCAAGACTGAGGTGTGCAATGGGGGGGTGAGGTAGCGATAAGGTGAGTCCACATCAGTTAAAACCATAACTAAAAAGACCGAAAAGCCGCTGTGACAAACGGTGTTGTGGTTTAGCAAAAATTGAAAAGCGCTTTGTGTAACATTCTCTAAATGTTTATCGCTCCTGATGAAAGCCGGAAGGACTACAGTCCTGCATGTATGGATAACGCCGACCCCGCCTAGTCTCTCAAAAGACTGTTCCCAAAACAGGAAGCTATTAGCAGGGAAAAGACCTTGTGTGTTATATAATGCAATAAAAAGCTGGAAAGCTTCAAGGAACAGGACTAATTGCATTGTTTAAACGGAAAAAAGGAAAACATGGGAACGAATGATTTCTCAGGCGGCAGGAAGAGACAGGAATGTCACCTCAGGACAGGACAGAATTCAACACGGGTACATTACTGACGGAGGGTCTGATTTAAACATATGACAGACTGCTTTACTCGGGGACGTTCTCCTCCTACGACAATGTAGGCTTTACATGTCTTTACCCCTCTGGTCTGGGTTATGGTCCTTGGGGCGGCTTAGGGACTTAATTTGTCCTTAGAAGGACCGGAATAGGTCCTGCACTAAGGTTTGATCCCTGTGTTTAAGGTAACACGTCCTGTGATAATCCTGTTATCATGTAGGGAAGCACATTGTCCTCAGTTGAAACTTTTTTTGACCATGCATGTTCTTCAGGTCAGACACTGATGAACAGGACGACCTGTCTCAAAAAGATCAGTAGTAGTAGTTCATCCCAAAAAGGTTGGGGTCAGCATTGGGGTCAGGATTCTGTGCATTCCGTGATTACGAGGCGTCTTCTAATACTTTTTACATTTACATTGAGACATTTGGCAAAGATTTTTTTTTTACGTGAAGTAAAGCAAAAAAATATAACCTTATACGGCACGGTGGCTTAGTGGTTAGCATGTTCTCCTCTTAGCACTAGGGATTCCCAGTTCGAATCCCAATCTGGGTGCAGTTTGCATGTTCTCCCCGTGTCCACTTGGGTTTCTTCCGGGTTCTCCGGTTTCCTCCCACAGTCCAAAAACATGGATCAAGTCAATTGAATTCTCAAAATTGCCCCATATAGAGTGTGTCTGTGTGAGTGTGTGCCCAGTGATGGATTGGCGCCCTGTCCTGGGTGTATCTGCCCAGCGCCCGAGATGTTCTCCCCTGGATGGGCATGGGGAACCCCACCGCGACCCTAATAGAGGATAAAGCGGGAGATAATGAATGAATGAATAAATAGAACAGTATAAATTGTAAATACAGTAAATTGTAATTTACCATCATGCCGGAACCAAATTTCTTGTGTGTGTAACATACTTTGCAAAAATAAAACTGATTCTGATTCTGTTAAAGTGAATGTTGGGAAATCGTTTTTAATATGAACAGCAGGTGGCGCCAAAGTCTATTTTATCTCTTACAACAAACTCCAGAAAAGATTGTGTTTAAATTTTTATAAAATATTCGTGATGAGTAAACTTGGAGCTGAGCTTTAATTTTGACAAAAACAAACTCTTGGAAATTTACTAAGTTAAACTGCAAACATATCTGATTCTTGACAGTGAAATAAAAAAATGCCCAAACATTTGTATCTAACTTATTCATTCATTCATTCTCACCCACTATCACACTCACTCACTCAAACACACTCTATATGGGGCAATTTAGAGAACTCAATTAACTTGATCCATGTTTTTGGACTGTGGTAGGAAACCGGAGAACCCGGAGGAAACGGGGAGAACATGGAAACTCCATCCAGATGGGGATTCAAACCGGGAATCCCTAGCGCTGAGAGGTGAACGTGCTAACCACTAAGTCACCGTGCCGCCCTATCTAACTTTAAGCAGTTAGATAAGACCTGTGTTAAGCAGACACAGGTCACGTGTACTGATAAAGCAGATGATGCATTTTAAAATTTATAGAAACATTATTATGTGGCACGGTGGCTTAGTGGTTGGCATGTTCTCCTCTCAGCGCTAGGGATTCCCGTTTCCATGTTCTCCCCGTGTCCGCGTGGGCTTCCTCCGGGTTCTCCGGTTTCCGCCCATAGTCCAAAAAAAACATGGATCAAGGTCAATTGAACTCTCCAAATTGCCCCATATAGACTGTGTGTGTGTTAAGTGTTAAGTTAAGTGATGTTAAGTTGTTAAGTGATGGGTTCTGGTTAAGTTAATTTGTTCGTTAAGTTAAACAGGAGGTCGTGCAGTTAATTTGGGCTGAAGGTAAATGTGATGAGAATCATGCAAGACGTAAAGAAACAGAGCACTAACTTGGTAAGATTGTCTTGTATCTGTTCTTTGTACCCAGACTCGGGATGTCCAGCTCCTTCGGATCAACGAAGTTCATCGGGATTTCCTGTGAACGTCAGAGTGAACAGAAAGAAAGAACATGAAACATAAACATTTCAAATCCATCCATTCTTTATCTTCTGCTTTATCCTCTATTAGGGTCGTGGGGGGGTTCCCCATGCCCATCCAGGGGAGAACGTTTCAGGCGCTGGGCAGATACACCCAGGACAGGGGGGCAATCTATCACTGGACATGAACACACTCACTCACTCAAACAAACTCTATATGGGGCAATTTGACCTTGATCCATGTTTTTGGACTGTGAGAGGAAACCGGAGAACCCACAGGAAACCCACGCAGACACAGGGAGAACATGGAAACTCCACCCAGATTGGGATTGGAACCGAGAATCCCTAGTGCTGAGAGGAGAACATACTAAACCACTAAGCCACCGTGCCCAGTTCAAATACATGGAGAATCAATGAGCAGTCATTCCATCCACATGTGAATGTAGGGGGTTGTCCTTCAATCAGAATGAACCTGATTAATTAATTAGGCATTGTGTTGTAATTTACCTTAATCAGATGCACTTTTCAACTTAAGCCTGAGGTTTGTAACAATTATCATAATTTATGTAAAAACACAGATTTAAAGGGCAAGAACAAACTTAATTTAAATACTGTTGTTTAATTGCATCTTTTAACTGAGAACTACAGATACATCATCATCATCATCATCATCATCATCATCATCACATCGGTACTGAAGGGCACCTGCAGCTTTTTAAAGGATTTACAATTAGTTTTTGGTTTATTTATTAGTTTATTAGTTCTCGTCTGGGTGGCACGGTGGCTTAGTGATTTGGCATGTTTTCCTCTCAGCGCTGGGGATTCCCGGTTCGAATCCCAATCTGGGTGGAGTTTCCATGTTCTCCCCGTGTCCGCGTGGGTTTCCTCCGGGTTCTCCGGTTTCCTCCCACAGTCCAAAAACATGGATCAAGGTCAATTAAGTTCTTCAAATTGCCCCATATAGAGTGTGTGACTGTGTGAGTGAGTTTGTGCCCAGCGATAGATTGGCGTCCTGTCCTGGGTGTATCTGCCCAGCGCCCGAGACGTTCTCCTCTGGATGGGCATGGGGAACCCCCCCCGCGACACTAATATAGGATAAAGCAGAAGATGATGGATGGATGGATGGTTCTCGTCTTTCCTTGAACAGTTCATATAACCAAAGCCCGCCTTTTTGGAGCTCCATTGCTGTCAAACCAGGTTCGAATCCCAATCTGGGTGGAGTTTCCATGTTCTCCCCGTGTCCTCCAAAAACATGGATCAAGGTCAATTGCATTCTCCAAATTGCCCCATATAGAGTGTGTCTGTGTGAGTGAGTGCATGCCCAGCGATGGATTGGCATCCTGTCCTGGGTGTATCTGCCCAGCGCCCCGAAACGTTCTCCCCTGGATGGGCATGGGAAACCCCCCCGCGACCCTAATATAGGATAAAGCGGAAGATAATGGATGGATAGATGTTCAACTAATAAAACACTGAAGTCATGACCATATGACAGTCCAGTCTGTGCTCATGGTTGTAATGGATGCTGGATGACCGTGCTGTCCACTGTTTTTACAACATGTCTTCAGGATGCTGGTGTCCTGCAGCTCTTGAAAAAATATTTTTTAAAAACCATCCCTATATCATGTTTAATTACTTCATCCTAAATAAATTCTGCTTATGAAGTATAACATTTAATAGAAAATGGCCAATTTATCCTTAGAAATCAGTTAATTCATTGCTAATTTTCTTAATTGATTCATGTGTTGTCACCGACGATGAACAATTGTGCAAAGTTTCAGCTTAATCGGATAACGGGAAGTGTGTGAAACAGCATTTGCAAACTTTTTACCAGACGCACAGACACAGAGACAAACAGAAGAAGCTGATATAGGGGCGGTAAAAAAAAAACAATAATAAAAACACCTCTGGATCTCCATCACCCCTGCAGAGGGGTAAGTCCCCTCCGTCCCACACCAACTTACGGCAAACTCTCTGTGCAGTGCCTGTGTGTTCAGCGTAGAATCCCGAAGCTGCTGGCGTGACAGGATCCGGCTGGCCGACTGTAAGTACTCCCGGGTGGCTCCCTGAGACGTGTTCACCTCACAGTTCAGAGGCTCCACTGAGCCGAGTGCGCTCATATCCAGCACCAGAGAAACATTTGAACCTCGTCTGGACAAACACAAACATCAATCCTGACACGCTGCACTACTGGCCATTTACAGGAAAGTCCTAACGGCAACAAACGTCTCTTTAAAATGCCACTATAAGCCTGTGCAGCTACAGTGTAGGAACATATTTACATTTACATTTAGTCGTTTAGCAGACGCTTTTATCCAAAGCGACTTACAAATGAGAACATTACAAGTCAGAAGTTATGCAGAAAACCAACTACACTGTAAATTCATCAAACCTGATTGTTATTTGAAGCTGCGCCCCCCCCCCCCCCTTTTTTATTTATTTTTTTTACAGCAGGTATTTGTTAAAGAGATGCGTCTTCAGTAGTTTCTTAATACTGCTTAGTGATACTGCCTTACGGAAAGAGTTGGGAAGATTGTTCCACCATTTTGCAGTGGAGAACGCCACATATATACAGATCACTCATGCAGAACACTGATGGATGCCCCACCCATCAGCCTGGGCACCATGCATTAAAGTCAGACTTTTTTCGAGTGGGATTCAAAAAAAGATTTCGAGTTAGATGGAGTTCTGAGCCCTCACCTCTCTTGCAGACCGGCTGCAGGCTTCATCTTAAAGGGTGATGGGCAGGAGGGCAGGCAGGGTTTGAGTTCAGTCACAGGAGGGCATGGAGGCCACGGCGAGCGCTGTGGCTCAAGATTCGCGATGCTGGTCAGAGTAGAGGAAACGCTGTGGTTGATGTCGTTGGGTGTTATGTTAGTAGCAGTGGTGCAGGGTGGTTTGGGGGTAGGGTTGGCCTGCACCATGCTGCTGGTGAGAGTTAAAGGTGGCTGGGCGCCATGCACAGACACCGGCACACCAAGCCCTTTCAGCTGACCCTCTGAGTACTCCGCCTTCTCCTTGATTCGGTAAAGCACCTGAAACGAACGGGAAAGCACCGAATGATTAAAAAAAAAAAAAAAAAAAAACTGGGTTCTGAACTGACTACATGAAGGCTATTCATTTATGCCATTGAACAGTCAACGTGCCAAATATGGGCATAAAGAGGACTACGGAATAACAGCGGGCTGGTTTACATGACATCTGTTGTATGGAGTTAAAGTTTTAGCAAATACGACATTTAAAACAAGCAAAATGTTTTTTACAATTATTTTTTAAAAAACATCCCTATATCGGGTTGAATTAAATAAATTAATAAATGAAATAAATTAATAAATGAAATAAATTCTGCTTGTGAAGCATGAAATTCAGTAGAAAACGGGCAATTTATCCATAGAAATGAATGAATTAATTGCTAATTTTGTTAATTGATTCATGTGTTGTCACCGACGATGAGCAATTGTGCAAAGTTTCAGCTAAATCGGATAACGGGAAGTGTGTGAAACAGCGTTTGCAAACTTTTTACCAGACGCACAGACACAGAGACAAACAGATGAAGCTGAAATAGGGCGGTAAAGTAAATAAATAATAACAATAATAATTAAAAACCCCTAACGATCTCCATCACCCCTGCAGAAAAGCAAATCCATCCCACATTAAAGCTCCAGCTCCGGCTCTCCTCAGATTGTCTTTTGATTGGCTTACCAATTAAATCGATTTACTCCTTAATCTCTTTAGCCAATCACAGTAGGAAAGCAGCCCCGGCGTGTCGGCGGTGCACAGCTTCAGCGCGAACGTCTCGCGGCGCCCGTTCGGGCAAGCCTCCGCCGGCAGTCCACGTGAAAGCAGGAGGTTAAACGTGGACCGTCTTAAGGCTCCGCTCGCATCACGGCACAGTATGAAAGGACACTCTCGTTCACTCCCCCCCCCCCCCCCCCCCCCCCCCCCCTCCACCCCCCCCCCCCCCCCCCCCCCCTCTCTCTCTCTCTCTCATTCTTATTGACTCAAATCTGACCGCTCATTTCCTTTTTGTCTTTCTGTTTCCTTTTTGTCTCTCTCTCTCTCTCTCTCGTCGTATCTCCCTCTCCCTCACTCCACTTCTGCTTTGGCTCGCCGATTTGCACATCCCTGATGGGTTCTGTTCCGCTCCCACCCGCCCCGTGTCCCGCTGCATTTCACCGTTCACTCTGGACAACGTCCCCGCTGGGGGAGAACTCGGCTTTGGCCCGGAGCGTTGAACAGAGCCTGATTTTGGATTTTGCACCGAAACGGTTCAAACGTCCCTCGAAGACGAGCATGCATTAGTCATGTGAAGCAGGAAGTGGTGGAGGTGCAACGCGTGGGTGGATGTTCGGCGTCTTAGGCAACGTCTGACACGAGGCCACGCCACACCTTCGCGCTCAGACTTGTAGAAGTCAGATCCGGCCGTGCCGCTCGTGGCAACGGCTGTATGGACGCAACGTGAGAGAACGAGAGGAGGCGACCTACCATCAAACAGGTGACCAGGAGGACGAAGACCGTGAGGAAGATGAGCACGCCGAAGAAGCCCTCTTTGCTCCACACGTCATCGCGCCCGTGCTGCCCTTGAAGCACATTTTTCTGTCGGTGGAGACGAGATGGAAAAAGGTTACATCATGCAGATCATTCGTTCTCACCCCCTAAAAACAGGAAGGCTGATCAAGACTGAAACAACCTCAGCCTCCCAAACCAGTTCAGACGAGCCGATGAGCCTCGACTCGCCCTCACACACTCCCCCCCCCCCCCCCGAGGAAAGCCCGCACTGCCGCCTGCACTTGCATTTACAGGTGATGTAAGGATTACCATGTGCAGCGTTCAAGCAGCAAATCCGTCCTGACACATGGCAGAGAGTCAGAGGGCTTTGCTCCACCCACAGGCCTCACATCACATACACAACTGCAGGCAACGACCCATTCAGAAAACTCTAACATCCAACTCGTATATTTATCCATAGAAATGTACATCCATCCATTATCTTCTGCTTTATCCTCTATTAGGGTCGCGGTGGGGTTCCCCATGCCCATCCAGGGGAGAACGTTTCGGCCGCTGGGCAGATACACCCAGGACAGGACGCCAATCTATCAATGGGCACACACTCACTCACACTGACACACTCTATATGGGGCAATTTGGAGAGGGAATCCTAGGGATTCCAGGTTCGAATCCCAATCTGGGTGGAGTTTCCATGTTCTCCCCGTGTCCACGTGGGTTTCCTCCGGGTTTTCCGGTTTCCTCCCACAGTCCAAAAACATGGATCAATTGAGTTCTCCAAATTGCCCCATATAGAGTGTGTTTGTGTGAGTGTGTGCCCAGGGATAGATTGGCGTCCTGTCCTGAGTGTATCTGCCCAGCAGCCGAAACGTTCTCCCCTGGATGGGCATGGGGAACCCCCCCGCGACCCTAATATAGGATAAAGCGGAAGATAATGGATGGATGGATGGATGGATTATTATTATTATTATTATTATTATTACAAATAATATTGAAATTTGGAATTATATTAATGCTTACACACAAATGAATGAATGAATGAATACCTCAGCTGAGACCTCGATGATGCCGAAAGACTGGAGGCGACGGTGCAGAGTGTTGATGTTGAGTGAGCGGATCACTTCCTCGGAGGACACTGGTTCCGACACCCCCATCCTCTGCGACGACACGTACAGCTCGATGCCATTCTTCTGCTCCTGAGGAATGCAAAGAGTTGAAATGGGAGAGGCTGGGAGAACCCATCCAGGCAGGGGGAGGACATGCAGACTCCAAACGGAAATGACCCCCAGAACTTCACCCTTGTTTTGCCATATTATCATTTGGAAAGGCTCTTTAGCGCCCCCATAATGCCCACATTGATAAAACTATCCATCAATTATTTTCCGCTTTATCCCCTAGTAGGGTCGGGGGGGGGGGGGGGGGGGGGGGGGGGGGGGGTTCCCCATGCCCATCCAGGGGAGAACGTTTCGGGCACTGGACAGATACACCCAGGACAGGGGGGCAATCTATCACTGGGCACACTCACTCACACAGACACACTCTATATGGGGCAATTTGGAGAACTCAATTGACCTTGACCATGTTTTTGGACTGTGAGAGGAAACCGGAAAACCCGGAGGAAACCCACGCGGACACGGGGAGAACATGGACACTCCACCCAGATGGGAAATTGAACTGGGAATCCCTAGCGCTGAGAGGAGAACATGCTAAACCACTAAGCCACCTTTGATAAAACTAAAAATAATAATACATAATAAGTTTTGATTTTAATATTCAATGAAGGGTGGCACGGTGGCACGGTTTAGCATGTTCTCCTCTCAGCGCTAGGGATTCCCGGTTCAAATCCCAATTTGGGTGGAGTTTCCATGTCCTCCCCGTGTCCGTGTGGGTTTCCTCCGGGTTCTCCGGTTTCCTCCAACAGTCCAAAAACATGGATCAAGTCAATTGAGTTCTCCAAATTGCCCCATATAGAGTGTGTGTGTGTGTGTGTGTGAGTGAGTGTGTGCCCAGTGATAGATTGGCGCCCTGTCCTGGGTGTATCTGCCCAGCGCCTGAAACATTCTCCCCTGGATGGACCCCCCCTCCCCCCCGCGACCCTAATAGAGGATGAAGCCGAAGATAATGGATGGATGGATATTCAATGAATTATTTAATAAATAAAAATGAGCAAAGTGAGAAAAAAAAGAACTGAACAAGTAAACACACATCACCTGAGAGTGAAGCTTATTAGAGACTTAATTACATGAAGAGAACATGATCACACAGCGAGTCTACCGGTCTGAACAGACAGCTGATGGAGACGTGCACCAACAAGCACGTTTATCATTCACCGCAACATCAGCTGAACCGGCAGCATTCTCCCGTTCATACTGTGAGAATTAGGGGTGCGAATCTCTCAGTGTCTGGCGATTCGATTTGATTACGATTTTTGAGATCACGATTCGATTCCGAATTGATTTTCGATTCAGAATCGATTTTTTTCAGTTCAAATACTCTTTAAATTTTGTTTAAATGATGTGATTGACGAGATGAAACGACAATGTAAACCAATAGATCATTTATTTAAAACAATACTTTCAGGTTCCGTCCTGCATCAAATCTTTTTGCATCATTTTATATTTATACAAAAAATAGGATTACGCTAAATTAAAATGAGCAGTGTTGGGTTCGCTCAGCTGCCTGGCTTTTTCTAATATAAAAAACATCTATCAGTGACGTTCGCCTCTCAGCGCTAGGGATTCCCAGTTCGAATCCCCATCTGGGTGGAGTTTCCATGTTCTCCCCGTGTCTGCGTGGGTTTCCTCTGGGATCTCCAGTTTCCTCCCACAGTCCAAAAACATGGATCAAGTCAATTGAGTTCTCCAAATTGCCCCATATAGAGTGTGTATGTGTGCATGTCTGTGTGAGTGAGTGTGTGCCCAGCGATAGATTGGCGCCCTGTCCTGGGTGTATCTGCCCAGCGCCTGAAACGTTCTCCCCTG
Organism: Corydoras sp. C115; assembly: GCA_019802505.1. Taxonomy (NCBI): domain Eukaryota; kingdom Metazoa; phylum Chordata; class Actinopteri; order Siluriformes; family Callichthyidae; genus Corydoras; species Corydoras sp. C115. Next base: position 630,227 of record JAFMOC010000177.1, on the reverse strand, counting down.
GATGGGCATGGGGAACCCCACCGCGACCCTGCTATAGGATAAAGCGGAAGATGATGAATGAATGAATGAATCTATCAGTGAACAAATAATTCAAAATATATTAATACCAAAGTTTCCCATGGTGCATTAGCCTTTAATCGAAACTAAAATACAGACTTTACAGTCATAGTGCATTTAGATTTTGCAAATCTTTAAAACGTAGCATTAAAAAATGAAATCCATACTTCTGTCTTTTTAACTATATTGCAACAACATTTTAAAACTTAACTTTAAATATGAAATATATTTTTCAACTTCTTTTATCTCAGAGTGATGTCGCGACAAACGGGCTCGCACATTTGTCGTATTTCCAAACTACCTCAATGTCATTTTACACTCGTTGTAAACACTTGCGCTCATGTCGAGCTCTCTCTCTCTTCCTGGCTCTAAAAGCCAAACACCGGCTTTCGACCGAATCGCGCTCTCCCTGCTCCATGATCGTGAAATACAACGGGAGCTGGTTAACAAGCACGCCGCATGGCGGCCGAGCGGATCCGTAAGGCGATATGCAGTACGCTCGGGAGGGGGCGCCAAAAAATAAAACTTAAAAACATTTTTTAAAAATCGATTCTTGGGCATTTTGAATCGATTCCGAATCGCCTGGACTACGAATCGCGATTCTTTGAAGAATCGGTTTTTTTCAGCAACCCTAGTGAGAATGTCACCTTACATCAATCAGATATCACACATTACCCACAATCCACTTTGATGAGGATCTATATTATTAAAGATGCTGATTCTGTAGGTTTAACATTTCAAGCCAAGCACTAAATAAATGAAATCCGTGGGCTCTCTTTACGCACAAAGACAAAAAGTTCAATGCACAAAGTTTAAGAGAGTTCAGTTCTTACATTCAGACGCTTGATGTGAACTCGTCGTGGCGAGACGTCCAGCGCAGCGGCCACACCTTCCCGAAACAAACGCAGCAGGCTTCTGTTTAACTGCCGAACATCCACCTGCACAGCCTGCCAGCGAGAGAGAGACAGAGAGAGAGAGATGGACAGAGGAGGGATGGATGAGAGTAGGATAAGGGATGGGAAGAGTGAGGGGGGGTGTACAGTAGAGCGCGAGAGCAGGAAAGGGGCGAGAAAAGGTACAGATAAAAAGAGAGTAAGCAAGAGAGAGAGAGAGAGGCAGAAAAAACAAAGGAAGAGGGAGAAACAACGAGAACAAAAAAGAGGAAAATGCGAGAGCAAAAGAACGCCGAATGAAGAAACGAAAAGAGAGAGTGAGAAAGAGAGAGAGAGAGAAAGAGAGAAAGCAAAAGAAAGAATGTGAGAGAGAGGGGAAATCAAAAGGCAAAGTGAGAGTAAAAGAGAAAAGGGATGGAGAAAGAGAGAGAGAGATGGACAGAGGAGGGATGGATGAGAGTAGGATAAGGGATGGAAAGAGTGAGGGGGGGGTGTACAGTAGAGTGCGAGAGCAGGAAAGGGGCGAGAAAAGGTACAGATAAAAAGAGAGTAAGCAAGAGAGAGAGAGAGGCAGAAAAAACAAAGGAAGAGGGAGAAACAACGAGAACAAAAAAGAGGAAAATGCGAGAGCAAAAGAACGCCGAATAAAGAGACGAAAAGAGAGAGCGAGAAAGAGAGAGCGAGAAAGAGAGAAAGCAAAAGAAAGAATGTAAGAGAGAGGGGAAATCAAAAGGCAAAGTGAGAGTAAAAGAGAAAAGGGATGGAGAAAGAGAGAGAGAGAGACAGAGAGAGAGAGAGAGATGGACAGAGGAGAAAGAAAGGAAGAAAGGAAGACAGAGAAACAACGAGAAGAAAAAAGAGGAAAATGCGAGAGCAAAAGAACGCCGAATGAAGAAACGAAAAGAGAGTGAGAAAGAGAGAGAGAGAGAAAGCAAAAGAGAATGTGAGAGAGAGGGGAAATCAAAAGGCAAAGTGAGAGTAAAAGAGAAAAGGGATGGTGAAAGAGAGAGAGAGATGGGCAGAGAGAGAGAGAGAGATGGACAGAGGAGAAAGAAAGGAAGAAAGGAAGACAGAGAAACAACGAGAAGAAAAAAGAGGAAAATGCGAGAGCAAAAGAATGCCGAAGAGAGAGAGCGAGAAAGAGAGAGAGACAGATAAGAAGCATAAACGTGAGAAAGCAAAAGAAAGAATGTGAGAGAGAGAGAAATCAAAAGGCAAAGTAAGAGTAAAAGAGAAAGGGATGGAGAAAGAGAGAATGAGAGAGAGAATGGGAGAGAGAATGAGAGAGAGAATGAGAGAGAGAATGAGAGAGAGAATGAGAGAGAGAAAGAAAGTGAGAGACAGACAGGTAAACATCACCATGGAAACGGGCTCTGCTCTGCACATGCCTCTGTTGTTGAGGTGGAGCAGTGAGGGAGGTTCGAGGTTCGTGAGGTTCATCACTGAGTTTGTACTTAACATCATTTAACAGAGAATTCCTGACCATCCCAGTCTTTACATCCATCACATCCACCTCCTCCACCACATCTACATCCATCACATCCACATCCTCCTCCACATCTACATCCATCACATCCACCTCCTCCTCCACATCTACATCCATCACATCCACCTCCTCCTCCACATCTACATCCATCACATCCACCTCCTCCACCACATCTACATCCATCACATCCACCTCCTCCACCACATCTACATCCATCACATCCACCTCCTCCACCACATCTACATCCATCACATCCACCTCCTCCACCACATCTACATCCATCACATCCACCTCCTCCACCACATCTACATCCATCACATCCACCTCCTCCACCACATCTACATCCATCACATCCACATCCTCCTCCACATCTACATCCATCACATCCACCTCCTCCTCCACATCTACATCCATCACATCCACCTCCTCCTCCACATCTACATCCATCACATCCACCTCCTCCACCACATCTACATCCATCACATCCACCTCCCCACCACATCTACATCCATCACATCCACCTCCTCCACCACATCTACATCCATCACATCCACCTCCTCCACCACATCTACATCCATCACATCCACCTCCTCCACCACATCTACATCCATCACATCCACCTCCTCCACCACATCTACATCCATCACATCCACCTCCTCCACCACATCTACATCCATCACATCCACCTCCTCCTCCACATCTACATCCATCACATCCACCTCCTCCTCCACATCTACATCCATCACATCCACCTCCTCCTCCACATCTACATCCATCACATCCACCTCCTCCACCACACCTACATCCATCACATCCACCTCCTCTTCCACATCTACATCCACCTCCACAACCATCACATCCCCCTCCACATTCATCACATCCACCTCCTCTTCCACATCTACATCCACCTCCACAACCATCACATCCCCCTCCACATTCATCACATCCACCTCTACCTCCACATCTACATCCATCACATTCACCTCCACCTCCACATCTACATCCATCACATACACCTCCACATCTACATTCACCTCCACATCCATCACATCCACCTCCACATTCATCACATCCACCTCCACATCTACATCTACATCCATCACATACACCTCCACATCTACATTCACCTCCACATCCATCAAATCCACCTCCACATCTACATCCACCTCCACATCTATCACATCCATCACATCCATCTCGACCTCCACATCTACATCCATCACACCCACCTCCACACACACATTTACATCCACCTCCACATCCATCACATGCACCTCAGCCTCCACATCTACATTCACATCAATCACATCCACCTCCATCTCCACATCTACCTCCACATCCACCACCTCCACCTCCATCTTATCCACACATCCACCACATCCACATCAATTACATCCAAATTCACATCCAACTCCATCTTATCCACATCCATCACACCCATTACATCCACCTCCACCTTCACCTCTATATCTATATCCACCTCCACATCCCCCACACCCATCACATCCACCTCCACATCCAGCACAGACAGCTGGTTTATGTTCCAATATGTAACCATGCCTTAATGTCCATGTTCTGTTAATGTCCATGCTCTCCTAACGTCCATGCTCTCTTAACGTCTATGCTCTCTTAACGTCCATGCTCTCTTAATGTCCATGCTCTCTTAACGTCCATGCTCTCTTAATGTCCATGCTCTCTTAATGTCCATGCTCTCTTAATGTCCATGCTCTCTTAACGTCCATGCTCTCTTAATGTCCATGCTCTCTTAACGTCCATGCTCTCTTAACGTCCATGCTCTCCTAATGTCCATGCTCTCTTAACGTCTATGCTCTCTTAACGTCCATGCTCTCTTAATGTCCATGCTCTCTTAACGTCCATGCTCTCTTAATGTCCATGCTCTCTTAATGTCCATGCTCTCTTAATGTCCATGCTCTCTTAACGTCCATGCTCTCTTAATGTCCATGCTCTCTTAACGTCCATGCTCTCTTAACGTCCATGCTCTCCTAACGTCCATGCTCTCTTAACGTCTATGCTCTCTTAACGTCCATGCTCTCTTAATGTCCATGCTCTCTTAATGTCCATGCTCTCTTAATGTCCATGCTCTCTTAATGCCCATGCTCTCTTAATGTCCATGCTCTCTTAATGTCCATGCTCTCTTAATGTCCATGCTCTCTTAATGTCCATGCTCTCTTAATGTCCATGCTCTCTTAATGCCCTTGCTCTCTTAATGTCCATGCTCTCTTAATGTCCATGCTCTCTTAATGTCCATGCTCTCTTAATGTCCATGCTCTCTTAATGTCCATGCTCTCTTAATGCCCTTGCTCTCTTAATGTCCATGCTCTCTTAATGTCCATGCTCTCTTAATGTCCATGCTCTCTTAATGCCCTTGCTCTCTTAATGTCCATGCTCTCTTAATGTCCATGCTCTCTTAATGTCCATGCTCTGTTAATGTCCATGCTCTCTTAATGCCCATGCTCTCTTAATGTCCATGCTCTCTTAACGTCCATGCTCTCTTAATGTCCATGCTCTCTTAATGTCCATGCTCTCTTAATGTCCATGCTCTCTTAATGTCCATGCTCTCTTAATGTCCTTGCTCTCTTAATGTCCATGCTCTGTTAATGCCCTTGCTCTCTTAATGTCCATGCTCTGTTAATGTCCATGCTCTCTTAATGCCCATGCTCTCTTAATGTCCATGCTCTCTTAACGTCCATGCTCTCTTAATGTCCATGCTCTCTTAATGTCCTTGGTCTCTTAACGTCCATGCTCTCTTAATGTCCATGCTCTCTTAATGTCCTTGGTCTCTTAATGTCCATGCTCTCTTAATGTCTATGCTCTCTTAACGTCCATGCTCTCCTAACGTCCATGCTCTCTTAATGTCTATGCTCTCTTAACGTCCATGCTCTCCTAACGTCCATGCTCTCTTAATGTCTATGCTCTCTTAACGTCCATGCTCTCTTAATGTCCATGCTCTCTTAAAGTCCATGCTCTCTTAACGTCCATGCTCTCTTAACGTCCATGCTCTCTTAATGTCCATGCTCTCTTAATGTCCTTGGTCTCTTAATGTCCATGCTCTCTTAATGTCCATGCTCTCTTAATGTCCATGCTCTCTTAACGTCTATGCTCTCTTAACGTCCATGCTCTCTTAACGTCCATGCTCTCTTAACGTCCTTGCTCTCTTAATGTCCTTGCTCTCTTAACGTCCTTGCTCTCTTAACGTCCATGCTCTCTTAACGTCCATGCTCTCTTAACGTCCACGCTCTCTTAATGTCCACGCTCTCTTAACGTCCATGCTCTCTTAATGTCCATGCTCTCTTAATGTCCATGCTCTCTTAACGTCTATGCTCTCTTAACGTCCATGCTCTCTTAACATCCATGCTCTCTTAATGTCCATGCTCTGTTAATGTCCATGCTCTCTTCTGCCCCATGTGTTCAAAGCTTCAGCAGCTGTGATTTAATAGTTGGCTTTTTATACTTTACTCTGAACCTGAGTGGTCTCTCTCTCTCTCTCTCTCTCTCGTTTGTAATATCTTTCTGTCTGAACCTGAACGGTCTCTCTCTCTCTCTCTCTCTCTCGTTTGTAATCTCTTTCTGTCTGACTCTCTTCCTCTCCGTTTCTCTGATTACAGAGTCGAACATTTCCTCTAGCATAATTTGATTGGATGTGGGTACTCTGTCTGCCAGATGATGCTCCGGCTCCTTTATGAGGAACTCTCTGGTCTGCACTGATAGGTGAACCTGCTCACAGGAGACCCTGCACTGTTCTAATTTAGTGCTGCAGCATAAAGACATCAACATAATGCAGAGTTCGCAGGAGAGCTGCCTCCATCATCAAAGACTCAACACCCCCCCCCCCCCCAACACGGACTATTTACATGTCTACCATCAGGTCGGAGGTACAGAAGTGTGAAATGCAAATCCAGCAGATTAAGAACTCTTTTTTTCCCATTAGACTGCTGAGCTGAGCTGATGACCACCTCACAGACTTAAAGCAAAACTCTACCCCCCTCCCCCCACCGGACTACTGCACTATAATGTAACTTTGCACAACGTAAATAATTTTTTTCTTCCTCACAAGATTATGTAAATAGAGTGTGTGTAATTTTTTATATTTATATTTTCACTATTAAATTTACGAGCGGCACAGTGGCTTAGAGGTTTAGCACGTTCTCCTCTCAGCTCTACTGGTTCGAATCCCCATCTGGGTGGAGTTTCCATGTTCTCCCCGTGTCCGCGTGGGTTTCCTCCGGGTTCTCCGGTTTCCTCCCACAGTCCAAAAACATGGCTCAAGGTCAATTGAGTTCTCCAAATTGCCCCATATAGAGTGTGTTGGTGTGAGTGAGTGTGTACCCAGGGATGGATTAGGGTCCTGTTCTGGGTGTATCTGCCCAGCGCCCGAAACGTTCTCCCCTGTGCATGGGGACCCCCCCGCGACCCTATAGGATAAAGCGGAAGATAATGATGGATGGATATTATATTTACTTTTTCTTACTCATCCAGGGCGGACGGCAAAGTAAGAATTTCACTGCACAGGGAAACGTGTTTCTTTACTGTGTATATGACAATAAAAGCTTTGAATCTTGAACACACACACACACACACACACTCTCACCCCATTGCTCATGGGGGTTGACTCCATACTCTGGCCCCCAAACCCAACCCCCGAGTTGGGACATTTGTAACTCCCTTTGTATGAACGCATACAGTACAATGCTAACGTAAGCTTCTGCTGTGCTGTTATTTCGCTTTTACGTCATGGTGACACCCAGTGTTCAGGTCAAGTATTGCATGTTTTTAAACCTAGCGTAGCCTTCTACCTTATATTTTAAGAGCTGGCAGCCTGTTCACTAACAGAACTTTAACTCAAATCAGCTCACTATTAACAGTATTGACTTGACCACAGAGAAGAACTACAGTGGAGAACTATCTTTCGGCCTTTTAAAAACAAATAGACCAAAACAGAGCTTAGACCTTCAAAGAAAACAACACAATTCCTACAGTTAAACATGGTAGCGATGTTTTTTAATTTAATTTTATTATAGGTACTGGTACTAAATGCCTACACTGTGTGCATAACCATATTTGTATTGAGGGGTGCACCATATATATATATATATATATATATATACATACACCATTTAACATCAGAACACCAACCTCATCACTATAAAGTCATTACAAACACCGGTTTCTTTCTTCGGCAATAGTGTCGGTCTGGAACTTCCTGTTTACAATCAGTCTATCCTTTCTGATGAAAAACATCAAGATTCTGTTGTGCAACCCTTGACACCAAGAGCAGAACACCAGACCCCACATCGTACATGTAGCTGTTTTAAATATTCTTTTTTATGGTTTATTCAAATGATACAGTTACTCAGCGAGGAAGGAAATGAGCGGCTGGAGGGGTAAAAGTTAGAGGCAGGAGAGCTGCAGAGGTCACAGCGGTGATGTTACAAACATACACCATCCACCACCCACACTTCTGCTTTGAGACCTGATACTTGGTTTTCTTCCTCTACCCCTTCAAGCAACTTTCTGACCAAACAGACACACACACACACACATGAAAGACACACACGTACATACACACGTACATACACACATACCCGCACACACACACATAAATACTAATGTGCCCTATAGTTTCTTCAAAAAATCTCACATGTTAACCAGAAACCAATAATCTTATTTCAACCTGTTTGTACTTAATAAAAACTGTGGCTGTATTTATCCATCCATCCATTATCTTCCGATTTATCCTATATCAGGGTCACTGGAGGGGGGGGTTCCTCATGCCCATCCAGGGGAGAACGTTTCGGGCGCAGGGCAGATACACCCAGGACAGGGCGCCAATCTATCGCTGGGCACACTCACTCACACACACATTCTATATGGAGCAATTTGGAGAACCCAATTGACCTTGATCCATGTTTTTGGACTGTGGGAGGACACCGAAGAACCCGGTGGAAACTCACGCAGACACGGGGAGAACATGGAAACTCCACCCAGATGGGGATTCGAACCGGGAATCCCTAGTGCTGAGAGGAGAACATGCCATTCACTAAGCCACCGTGCCGCCAGGGCTGTATTTAGATCTATTTATATTTTAAATGTTTTATATAACAAACTCAAACACAAGCTGAATAAATGGCATGCTATTCATTTCTCCTAGTTGCCATTCTAACAATTTACATTAATAATTAATCAAATAATTACACTGAGATTATGTCATTTCATCTCGAACGCTAGAAGCATTAATGCCGTTTTAAGTATTCGGACACATCTGGACAGCTGAGGGACCAGAAACACATTAAGATCCCGAAAATGATCCTTTTAGTGACTTTAAACCCGTGTAATGTTGACGGGATTAGTGGATGGATGTGCAGAGGACGTTAAAGCTGGAAGTCCTTCATCATTAATAACAGTGTAAAGTGGAGCAGTGGGGGAGGAGGGTGGGCAGAGCGAGCTCTCCTGCCTGAACCCAGGTCCCTTTGAGACTGATTTAGCACAATGACTCACTTCCATAATGGTGGTGGTGGTGAGGGGGGGGGTTAAGAATTATAGAAAATAAATCATTGACACACAGTGTTCATGCCTACAGTCTCACACACACACACACACACACACACACACACACACACACACACACCCCTTAGTGGTTAATGCATTAAACTAACCGCACAATATGATTTGACTTGAAACTGAATGATTTATATTGCGAGGACCAGAATGCAGTGCGCAGAATTACACAAGGTCCCCACAGTGTCTGTGTTAACAGGTTTTGCTTCACACAGCAGGTCATCACTCTCACTGACAGGAACTATAAAGCTTTTGGTTGCTTCAGTGTAATATTTGCTAACTATTTCATAACATCTGCTAATGAGTTAAAGATGGCACAAAAAAAGATTTTTAAAAATCTCTCGGATAAATTTGGGGCGGCACGGTGGCTTAGTGGTCAGCACGTTCTACTCTCAGCGCTAGGGATTCCCGGTTCGAATCCCCACCTGGGTGGACTTTCTATGTTCTCCCCGTGTCCGTGTGGGTTTCCTCCGGGTTCTCTGGTTTCCTCCCACAGTCCAAAAACATGGATCAAGTCAACTGAGTTCTCCAAATTGCCCCATAAAGAGTGTGTATGCATGCATGTCTGTGTGAGTGAGTGTGTGTCCAGCGATAGATTGGCGTCCTGTCCTGGGTATATCTGCCCAACGCCTGAAACGTTCTCCCCCCCCCCCCCCCCCCCCCCCCCCCGAAATAAAATAAAATTACCGAAATAAAATAAAATTTCGGGTGGCACAGTGACCTAGTGGTTGGCATGTTCTCCACTCAGCGCTGGGGGGGTCATGTTCGAATCCCAATCCGGGTGGAGTTTCCATGTTCTCCCCGCGTCCACATGGGTTTCCTCCGGGTTCTCCAGTTTCCTCCCACAGTCCAAAAACATGAATCAAGGTCAATTGAATTCTCCAAATTGCCCCATATAGAGTGTGTCTGTGTGAGTGAGTGTGTGCCCAGCGATAGTTTGGCGCCCTGTCCTGGGTGTATCTGCCCAGCGCCCAAAACGTTCTCCCTTGGATGGGCATGGGGAACACCCCCCCCCCCCGCGCGACCCTAATAGAGGATAAAGCAGAAAATAATGGATGGATGGATAAATTTGTGGGGAGACAAATGTCAGGAGAGAAAAGTCAAGCACGTGAAATGAACCGGGAGAGGTTCTCACCGAGATTAAAACAGACAGAACTGCAGATATTAAACGAGTAACCACCGAAAAACATCATAAGTCACTGATACAGATCATTATCACAGGCATGAAGCAAACAGAGGCTTAGAGAATCAGACAAAACAACAATAACCAGATGCTCCTGCCTGCGAGTCATTAAGGAAGACGAAATTCATCCAGCGAGACCGTCTTACTGGAGCCGAGGCAATTTTGCGACTGATTTTAGGAGGCAGGAGCGGAATATTCAGCATTATTAAAGCGGAAAGTCGGCCCGGTGCACACACGGAGGCGCAGATGCTCTCGGCAGTGAATTAGTTTTTATCGTTAACGCTTCTCTTTCTAATGATCCGCTGTTGTACCCATTAAAGGTTCAAGTGTTTTTCTTTCTTTCAGCCTATTTTTTTTTTTTCGCACTAGAGTTTACAGCCATTTGCAAATTTGTATGTGTAGCTAAAAAGCCAAACAAGTCTGGTGTTTAAAAAATAAAAGCCTGAGTTTTAAATGGGGTTAGAGGTTTGGAGGTGAAGCTGCCTGCGCTAATGGATAAAAAGAAGCATTAGAGGGAGAGTAATGCAACGGAGTGTTTGTGTGTGTGTGTGTGTGTGTGTGTGTGTGTCTGTGGATGTGTGACTGATAAAAGCACAGCGCAGACATCAGCAGCTGTATCCAGGCAACCATTACCTGATAGAATCGAGGACCCACAGAGGCATCATTATAATGAATAAATATAATTTAATGCACTATAATTAATAAAAAATAATTCTATAGAACTCATAAACACTGTTCACCTTCCTTCATCATCACTTTATTGAATACACACTCATCTTTTATTCACTTTATTATGTTTACCTCTTAGTTTCTGACCGATAGATGGACCGTAGTCCATCTGTTTCTCTACATACGTTGTTAGTCCCCATTACACTGTTCTCTAATGTTCCCCCACAGGACCTGGTGATGGTGTCACTTCAGTCACTAGTGTCTCCGCTAGACTGAGATTAGTCCATTAATGTCCAGAAAAATGTCCAGCCATTATCATCCTATCTACAGCATCCTGCATCACTGATGGAGGATTAGAGGATGACCTACTGTCTCTGATTCTACATCTACAAGGTGACGCAATAAGACCCCCAGGTGTCTAATAGAGCATACTAATACCAGCACAACACACACACTGACACACCCCCATATCATCCACCACCCTAATAACACCTGCTCTGTGAGGGTTTTGACCACCAGAGAAAAATAAAGCGCATTGATATAAGTAAAACTAATGAAATAAACAATTAGTGTTAAAACAAGGAGGTTGGACTTATTAAGTCACTGATGAGCATACATTTTTGCGGGGGGGGGGGGGGGGGGGGGGGGGGGGGGGGTTCCTGGACTACGATAAGCTCCAACACTTGCTTTAAATTATGTAATTATGAATGAATATATAATTTTAGAAAATTCAACTTGCGATGTGTTTGTACAGTCAATGTGTTTGTAGAAATGTGGACCGGTGATAATGGAGTTCTTGAAGAAGGTTATGACTGTTGTCCTTGGCTTGTTCTATGGATTCGCAGGTTTGGCTGTAAGTTCAGTAATTCATTCATTCATTATCTTCTGCTTTTATTATCTATTAGGGTCGCGGGGGGGGGTCCTCATGCCCACCCAGGGGAGAACGATTCGGGCGCTGGGCAGATCCAATCCATCGCTGGGCACACACTCACTCAGACACACACACACACACACTCTATATGGGGCAATTTGGAGAATTCACTTGACTTGATCCATGTTTTTGGACTGTGGGAGGAAACCGGAGAACCCGGAGGAAACCCACGTGGACACAGGGAGAACACGGAAACTCCACCCAGATTGGGATTCGAACCGGGAATCCCTAGCGCTGAGATGCTAACGTGCTAACCACTAAGCCACCGTGGTGATGGCTCATATTTTAGTTTTATGCTCAACCATCACACATTTGCAGTTTAAAAGCACGGCCTGTTTCACAGCTGGCCTGCAGAACCGACTCCTGGTGAGTTGTGTAGTGTCTTCTGTTTAAATATGTAAATGTAATGCCTTGTGAGACCACCAGATGGAGTAAGAGCGCTAAATTACTTTTTTATTTATTTTTTTTCCAGTTCCGAGTAGCGTCTGCGCAGATGAGCGCTTCCCGGACGCGTGTTCTGCAACCAGCTCAGGTCTCAATCAATACTCATCTGTCTAATGACGACACTATCATCTTTAAAACCCTTATAATAAGGAAACGTAATAAGGAAAATCTATGACACAGTCTCATCTCTTCCTTCAATATGACCTCCATCAGTTCAGCTCCATCAGTCTGACTGAGTTTAATGCATATTACCCATCATCACACTTCAAATCCGTGGATAATCTAAAGCTGGCCTCTTTAAATGGCGAAATAGTCTTAAATACACACATTAAAACCAACCACGCTGCGCTGGAAGGATGCTTTTAAAGTTATTTTAGGCTGAGACCTTAAATGTAATTGGATGACAGCAGGGAGAGCAACGCTGCTCTGTGCTTTAATTCCATTAGTAGGCATGGATACAGGGATGCTGAGGGGAAATGAGAGAATGCTACAGAACAAGAGGGATGGAGCACAACACCTTAGTTTTACTGTGAGATTAATAAACCACCAATCAGCATCCCATCCCAAAGACGTACACGTATTCCAATTTGATGGTTGGGGTCAAAACAGGGTAGGGTCATGGTGCAGCCCCCATGATCCAATGAGGGTTATGGGTCTTGCTTAAAGATCTACACTGTTATTCAGTGGACCTGGCATTTAAACCTTTAGATTAACAGCCCGGCACTCTAAGGTTAGATACAGTACAGTAAGGATGTGACCGAACACCTACCCAAATAATAAAGCATTAGTTTAGTCCTTTTAATAAACCATACATGAATAAAGTCTGGGTGGCTTAGTGGTTAGCACGTTCGCCTCTCAGCACTAGGGATTCCCGGTTCGAATCCCCATCTGGATGGAGTTTCCATGTTCTCCCTGTGTCCGCGTGGGTTTCCTCCGGGTTCTCCGGTTTCCTCCCACAGTCCAAAAACATGGATCAAGTCCATTGAGTTCTCCAAATTGCCCCATATAGAGTGTGTCTGTGTGAGTGAGTGTGTGACCAGCGATAGATTGGCGCCCTGTCCTGGGTGTATCTGCCCAACACCCAAAACTTTCTCCCCTGGATGGGCATGGGGAACCTCCCCGCGACCCTAACATAGGATAAAGCGGAAGATAATGAATGAATGAATGAATGAATGAATAAAGTCTCAATTTACTAACATACTCAAAGTAAACACTCTACATAAAAAGGGTGGAGACGGAGTAATGAGCCAGCAATGATGTCCATCCATTATCTTCCGAACGTTTCAGGCGCTGGGCAGATACACCCAGGACAGGGTGCCAATCTATCGCTAGGCACACACTCACACACAAAGACACACTGTCCATCCATCCATTATCTTCCGCTTTATCCTCTATTAGGGTCGCGGGGGGGTTCCCCATGCCCATCCAGGGGAGAACGTTTCGGGCGCTGGGCAGATACACCCAGGACAGGGCACCAATCTATCGCTGGACACACACTCACTCACACAGACATGCACACAAACACACTCTATATGGGGCAATTTGGAGAACTCAATGGACTTGATCCATGTTTTTGAACTGTGGGAGGAAACCGGAGAACCCGGAGGAAACCCACGCGGACACGGGGAGAACATGGAAACTCCACCCAGATTGGGATTCAAACCGGGAATCCCTAGCGCTGAGAGGAGAACATGCCAACCACTAAGCCACCGTGCCGCCCTCAGCAATGATGTCATCAATATTAATTATATGCCATCATCCAAGTGACATCATATCCTGTCAATACAGAAGAGATTCCTACCATGGTGACGATGTGACGAGATGATATCAGCGAGTTGTCCACATGCTGCTCGTGCTCACTCCAAGCGAGGAGGCCAAGCTCCGGGTGATCGCGAGGGACCTGCCGGAAACGTAACCCGAGAAACGGTGAGGGAGGAAGTCCTGGAAAACCGTCAGGAGACGAGGAGCGGAAAGTCGCCCTTCTGCTGTTCGGCTGCGGCTCCGGAGTGTTGATGCCATCATATTCCAGAGCAACCGGCGTCAGGTGGCCAAACTGCCGCGCCTCACTGTCTCCAGAGAAGCTTTCTGCAAACGGGAGTTCACAGCATGAGGAGATCATGAGGTGGTGGAAATATTCAGGTTCTTTAATTAAATAAAAGTATCAATACAGCAAGGGTGGCACGGTGGCTTAGTGGTTAGCATGTTCTCCTCTCAGCGCTAGGGATTCTCGGTTCGAATCCCAATCTGGGTGGAGTTTCGATGTTCTCCCCGTGTCCGCGTGGGTTTCCTCCGGGTTCTCCGGTTTCCTCCCACAATCCAAAAATAAGGATCAAGTTAATTGAGTTCTCCAAATTGCCCCATATAGAGTGTGTTTGGTTGTGTGAGTGTGTGTCCAGTGATAGATTGGCGTCCTCTGTCCTGGGTGTATCTGCCCAGCACCCAAAACGTTCTCCCCTGGATGGGCATGGGGAACACCCCCGCGACCCTAATAGAGGATAAAGCGGAAGATAATGGATGAATATATATATATATATATATATATATATATATATATATATATATATATATATATATATATATATATATATATATATAGGGCGGCACGGTGGGTGTGTCCATTAATACAACATGTCCTGTTCATGCACTATGATACAGATCGGGGTTTCCTGCACTTTAGTACACTAGAGCACTTAACACCAGCAACCCATTCTGCTGATGGAGAAAAATGCAGGCTCAGGATTCTTAGTATGAACATTATGGCAGAGGCAAATATATCAAGTAGGCCATTCATGAAGGAGACAGTGAGGAAAAAATGTGAAGAGTAATTATTTTTGCTGATTGATGAGAGCTAACAGTAATGTGGTAGTGTGGAAGCTCAGTGGTTGGGCTATCAATCATAAAGTTGTGGTATCAAATCCCAGGTCCACTAAAGTTACCAATGTGGGTCCAAGACCCTTAACCCTCATTGCTCGAGGGGTGCTGTATCATCCCTGTGCTCTGACCCCAACCAAGCTGGGTTACTTGTAAGTCGATTCATCCATTCATTCATTCATTATCTTCCACTTTATCCTCTATTAGGGTCGCAGGGGTGTTCCCCATGCCCATCCAGGGGAGAACGTTTCGGGCGCTGGGCAGATACACCCAGGACAGGGCGCCAATCTATCGCTGGGACACACTCAGTCACACACACATACACATACAGACACACTCTATATGGGGAAATTTGGAGAATTCAGTTGACCTTGAATCCATGTTTTTGGACTGTGGGAGGAAACCGGAGAATCCGGAGGAACCCCACGCGGACACTGGGAGAACGTGGAAACTCCACCCAGATTGGGATTCAAACCGGGAATCCCTAGCGCTGAGAGGAGAACATGCCAACCACTAAGCCACCGTGCCGCCGTGCTTACTTGTAAGTCGCTTTGAATGAAAGTGTGGCTAAATGACCACATGATCAAATTAAATGACCAAATAAGTTTGAACTTACGAGCTGATTTTAATTTTCAAACATTTTCTTAATGTTTGGCTGTAAAACTACAACTTTAATTTTTTAGATTACACGACAGAACCTCAGACGGAAACCCAGAGGAAACTAAATAACATAATAACATTATGTCGCTTTAAAGATAACAGGCGCGCAGGATGTTGGCCACGTTACCATAGGACGCGCTCCCCGCCGCCGTGTGCAGGCGCATCGGATCTGCAGTACATACATGATGTAAACACACACTAAAGACCTGCAATTATAATTCATTCATTATCTCCCGCTTTATCCTCTATTAGGGTCGAGGTGGGGTTCCCCATGCCCATCCAGGGGAGAACATCTCGGGCGCTGGGCAGATAGACCCAGGACAGGGCGCCAATCCATTACTGGGCACACACTCACTCACCCACACACACTCTATATGGGGCAATTTGGAGAATTCAATTGACTTGATCCATGTTTTGGACTGTGGGAGGAAACCGGAGAACCCGGAGGAACCCCACGCGGACACGGGGAGAACATGGAAACTCCAACCCAGATTGGGATTCGAACCGGGAATCCCTAGCGCTGAGAGGAGAACATGCCAACCACTAAGCCACCGTGCCGCCGTGCTTACTTGTAAGTCGCTTTGAATGAAAGTGTGGCTAAATGACCACATGATCAAATGAAATGACCAAATAAGTTTGAACTTACGAGCTGATTTTCGTTTTCAAACATTTTCTTACTGTTTGGCTGTAAAACAACAACTTTAATTTTTCAGATTACACGACAGAACCTCAGACGGAAACCCAAAGGAAACGAAATAACATAATAACATATTGTCGCTTTAAAGATAACAGGCGCGCAGGATGTCGGCCACGTTACCATAGGACGCGCTCCCCGCCGCCGTGTGCAGGCGCATCGGATCTGCAGTACATACATGATGTAAACACACACTAAAGACCTGCAATTATAATTCATTCATTATCTCCCGCTTTATCCTCTATTAGGGTCGAGGTGGGGTTCCCCATGCCCATCCAGGGGAGAACATCTCGGGCGCTGGGCAGATAGACCCAGGACAGGGCGCCAATCCATCGCTGGGCACACACTCACACACTCACACACACTCTATATGGGGCAATTTTGAGAATTCAATTGACTTGATCCATGTTTTTGGACTGTGGGAGGAAACCGGAGAACCCGGAGGATTCGAACCGGGAATCCCTAGCGCTGAGAGGAGAACATGCCAAACACTAAGCAACCATGCCGCCCTTATTTGTAAGTCGCTTTGAATGAAAGTGTGGCTAAATGACCACATGATCAAATTAAATGACCAAATAAGTTTGAACTTGGGCGGCACGGTGGCTTAGTGGTTAGCACGTTCGCCTCTCAGCACTAGGGATTCCCGGTTCAAATCCCCATCTGGGTGGAGTTTCCATGTTCTCCCCGTGTCTGCATGGGTTTCCTCCGGGTTCTCCGGTTTCCTCCCACAGTCCAAAAACATGGATCAAGTCAATTGAATTCTCAAAATTGCCCCATATAGAGTGTGTGTGGGTGAGTGAGTGTGTGCCCAGCGATGGATTGGCGCCCTGTCCTGGGTGTATCTGCCCAGCGCCCGAAACGTTCTCCCCTGGATGGGCATGGGGAACCCCACCGCGACCCTAATAGAGGATAAAGCGGGAGATAATGAATGAATGAAGTTTGAACTTACGAGCTGATTTTCATTTCCAAACATTTTCTTAATATTTGGCTTTAAAACTACAACTTTTCTACAATTTTTCAGATTACACGACAGAACCTCAGACGGAAACCCAGAGGAAACGAAATAACATAAAAACATTATGTCGCTTTAAAGATAACAGGCGCGCAGGATGTCGGTCACGTGACCATAGGACGCGCTCCCCGCCGCCGTGTGCAGGCGCATCGGATCTGCAGTACATACATGATGTAAACACACACTAAAGACCTGCAATTATAATAATTAACGAAATGATATACACACATCCCGGCAGCAGGGGCGGTGAAAAACACATGGCGTGTCAAACCCAGTTCAAGTACAGAGCATTGAGGACTATCCCATCACATTTGAAAATCCTGTTCTGTGGATGGTTTCTGTAGAATGCTCGGAAGATCAAAGAGAAGGCACTCGGCTCGTTTGCAGACGCGTTTACCTGAGACCTGAACCGCAAGCAGCAGACAGACGCAGAGCAGGCGGGCGTCGCTCGGCGGCTCCATGGCTCGGTTGCCGGGGCAGCCCCCCATCAGCATCCGCACCCGCGTCCTCAGCGCGAAGACACGCCCTGCGCCCGGCGCTGACCCTCAGGCTGCTCGGAGCATCGAATAAAAGCCGCTTTAAATCCCGCAGACGTCCGTCGTCAGGTGCGGCTCCTCGCAGGGACGCGCTTTGCCCCGTCTGCTGCTCTGCTGAGGGTTTCTGCACCTCCTGCCTCCTAAGCGCCCTCTCTCGGGAGCGCGCACCAGGCTGTTCAGTGACTCGACTCATTCGAAGCTCTTCGCTTGAACGATTCGGCCAAATGATTCGTTCAGTGGGAGACATTTTCGTCTTCTTGCCTTTTTTTTTTTTTTTTTTTTTTTTTTTTTTTTTTTTTTTTTTTTTTTTTTTTTGGCCTGTTCCCGTTAAAGGTCGCCAAAGCGACGGGATGGCAGTTTTACACTGCCCTTGGCAGGGTGGCAGTTTTTTTTTTAGATGCCTTTCATGTTCCGACCCTGTCACTATTTAGACTGAAACTACGAGTGAACCAAAAAAAAGTACACCCCTAAAGGGTCCTACAATTTAGTAACTACATTTTACCGAACCATGGATTTAAAAGAGTCTAGAAAAAAAAATAGGCAGTCACAAAAAAGGTTAGACACGAAACAGAACAATTTAAAAAAATTATTTATATATATATATATATATATATATATATATATATATATATATATATATATATATATATATATATATATATATTCATTCATTATCTTCTGCTTTATCCTATATTAGGGTCGCGGGGGGTTCCCCATGCCCATCCAGGGGAGAACATTTCGGGCACTGGGCAGATACACCCAGGACAGGGCGCTGTTAGGTTTTTATAATACTTTTAAACAATTTAGTAAAAATAATAATGTAAAGTAAAACTCATGATGAGTTGAATAGTTAAGGGAACAAAGAAAATGACTATTTAATGAATGAGCATGGGAAAGAGTATGAATGTCCTGTTGCAGGGTCAGCGGAGAGATTTGAATAATGGGACTGTCAACAAGAACCTGTCATAAATTCATACCCCTGAGGGGGGCAGAAAGCAGGACCAGATGGGTTAGAAGATAGAGATGTTTTGGTCAATGTACACATGAGAAAAAAAGACTGTTGTTTGGAGGGGGCACACACACAGAAGAAGCAAGTCTACATGACATCACTGAAGCAAGTTTACATGACATCACTGAGCACAGTCATCCAGGCACATGGTTTCTCTTACCACTGCTATGCTGATGACACTCAACTTCATCTGTCTTTTGCCCCTGTTGACACCACCATCTCAAATTGGGTATCTGCATGCCTCTCCGACATATCTGTCTGGATGAAGGCCCGTCATCTCATTTCAAAATACACTCCGACTCGTTCACTTCGCTCCAGTGATGATTGCCGGCGATTCCACCTCACAGAGGAGCTAATTCTCATTCTGTGGCGTTCACCACTGCAAAATGGTGGAACGATCTTCCCAACTCTGTCCGTAAAGCAGAATCTCTAAACGGTTTTAAGAAACTACTTAAGACGCATCTATTTAACAAATACCGGTTATAAAAAAAAATAGAAAAAAAAAAAAAAAGGGGTGGGGGGGCGCAGCTTCGAATAACAATCAGGTTTGATGAACTTACAGTATAATTGGTTTTCTCCATGGCTTCTGACTTGTGGTGTTCTCATTTGTAAGTCGCTTTGGATAAAAGCGTCTGCTAAATGACTAAATGTAAATGTATGTAATGTAAGTCACGCCCTCCTAAAGGACTTAAATGGACGAACTAGAGGACTTCGGTCAGAGCTCTCTCTCATCAATCGTGGTTGCCTGCTATTGAAGATTTTTCTGTACACTTGGTTGTCTATTCAGTAACTTGCATTTAAATCTGTTTGGAACAACCTGCATCTCCGAGGCCGTTTATTGAACATCTAATAGCGCCAATCTATCGCTTGGCACACACTCACGCACTCCATATGGGGCAATTTGGAGAACTCAATTGACTTGATCCATGTTTTTGGACTGTGGGAGGAAACCAGAGAACCCGGAGGAAACCCACGCAGACACAGGGAGAACATGGAAACTCCACCCAGATGGGGATTCGAACAGGGAATCCCTAGTGCTGAGAGGCGAACGTGCTAAGCCACCGTGCCGCCCTATATATATATATATATATATATATATATATATATATATATATATATATATATATATATATATATATATATATACATCCATCATCTTCCGTTTTATCCTCTATTAGGGTCGTGGGGGGGGTTCTCATGCCCATC
>JAFMOC010000177.1:462500-607500 GCA_019802505.1 Corydoras sp. C115 | reverse complement strand
TAAAAGCCACGCCTCGTGTGTGTGTGTGTGTGTGTGTGTGTGTGTGTGTGTGTGTGTTGGGTTCTTCAGATCAGAGATGCTGAAAGCAGCAGCCGCATCGCGTCGCGTCGTAGCGTCAAAGATCGCAGACATGAAGACGATCAACCCCTGTCTGAAAAAGACCTTCGTCTTCTTTAACGTCCTGTTCGCGGTGAGACGCTTCTTTATTCCCGTGTTCGTTGTCATGTCCTGCCTCCAGTCGTCGTTTGCAAAATGTATCGTTTTTTTGATAACATAATTTTAATCTTTACTTTTCATTTCTGCTATTTGCTTTAGATTTTTGGAATTCTTCTCTTTGGTTTCGGTTTGTTCGCCAAATCCTACGTGGATGAGGTGAGAGTTTTAAAAACACTTTCCTTCCACGAAAACTGACACAGACAGACCTGTTTACAGAAAAGTATAAACGGGAAGCACAATCTGGGTTATGGTTTGCACACACACACACACACACACACACACAAAGTATTCTTTAACAAACTATAAACACTTATTACTCTGAATACAGTTAAAATTTAGTTTTTGTTATTTTATTAATTGTAGTAAACAAAAAGTTATCTGTGTATTTAATAATACAAAAAGTTTGGGTATTCCAAACAAGTTCTGGTGTGCTTTGTCTGTGGTAAGAATGTGATCTAACCTCGGTCCAACCTGACGATCAGATCTATACTGAGACACATCATCTTTCCAAAACCACAATGTGCACACACATTTAATTTGGCATCCTGTGTAGCTTCAGTCAAGTGAGGCAATGTATATTTCATTTCATTTTTGCAGTTCGACAGGTCTCACTCTTACTTTCTCTCTCTCTCTCACACACACACACACACACACCAGAGGTAAGCTGAGTTTTTTGTGAGCACAGCAGAGTGAAAACAGTAGGTTTTGAGTGGACATGTTGAGAGATCAGAAAACACACACACACACACACGAAGTATTCTTTAACAAACTATAAACACTTATTACTCTGAATACAGTTAAAATTTGGTTTTTGTTATTTTATTAATTGTAGTAAACAAAAAGTTGTGTATTTAATAATACAAAAAGTTTTTTTTACAGTAATAACTGCAAATGCAAACTTGTTGCTAGACAGAAAATAGACATAAAGAAATAAAATCACCAAAATTCTAAACAGACATTCACTGATCCAAAGACAATACATTATGTGGGAGTTGTGTGTCTGTCCTATTCGTTTATACAGCACTGTTCTCCATTGTTCCATTGTCTCAGTTACAGCTTAGTTACAATTTTCTAATGTACAATCAAACTGCACAGTCTGGAAAAAGCAGCCGTTTAATATTTAAAGAAATAAAATAACTGAATGTTGTTTATATGCCATATTGTGGGCTCTAAGCTGTATCCTATCTAAAAGACGATTGGGTAAATAACAAACTTAAATGTATAAATGATCAGTATATTTGTAAAATCTTAACACAAAGCAAAAGGAAACGGAGTGTGTATTGTTTGTTAGGATGAACAGGTGCGTGATGGCATTCACTTCTTTTATACCTGTGGAACCATCACCTTCCTCCTGTCGTGTCTCGGTGTGTATGGTGCCGTGAAAGAAAAGAAGTATGTGCTGATCACAGTGAGTATGCGAAGCAGCAGATTAACTTTAACTGTAATGCACTTCATCTGTTAGTTGTCAGGAAGAAACACCTAAGTACGGTGGGGGTCGTAAAGGTTAACCATCTTAAAAAAATTAAAAAAGGACATTAAAGCTTCATGACAGACTATTAGCAGTTTGTTTTTGTGCAGTTTTAAGAAAATATTTTGCAGTCATGGTGTGATACATAGTGATTTCTTT
The DNA here is from genome assembly GCA_019802505.1 of Corydoras sp. C115. Taxonomy (NCBI): domain Eukaryota; kingdom Metazoa; phylum Chordata; class Actinopteri; order Siluriformes; family Callichthyidae; genus Corydoras; species Corydoras sp. C115. The sequence continues at coordinate 605,657 of JAFMOC010000177.1, read as the reverse complement.
CATAAGTGTTTATTTTAATTGTAATACATGTTATGTACATTATTCTATATTGTACTTTTTATTCTTATCTTATGCAGTTTTTAAACTATATCTGATGTATTTTTTTTATTTAAATACCTTTATTGAGTACTATATACAGTCCCTAAGTAAATTTCCTCATGGTTGGACCAATAAAGGCTTATCTTATCTTATATTTTTTTCCTTTTTTATCTCATATTATCTTATCTTTACACAAATGAAATTGGATCCAGTTCTGAACAGGTTTATTTATAGCAGACCCTGACAGAACATTTATTATTTTTGCCATTTTATTTTGCCTACATTTGAATTCCTGATGCATATTTTCTTTTACAGTTCGCTGTGATCATGTTCCTGGCTCTCTTTATTCTCTTGTTAACGGCCGTTCCAAGAACAGTGGCATTTCCAGAGGTAGATATTTCTTTAAAGTAGCAAATAAACTTCTTATTAAATACTAAAATGATTAAAGTATCTGCTTCATTGTAAGAGCAGTTATTAAATAACACATACAGTTTAATGTGTCTTTATTATCAAGCATAATTGGTCTAAACTGTTTTTACCCACCCCAGGAAATGTCAAACTTAAAAAATGAAATAAGTTCAATGTCACCTCTGAATACGGCCAGTACGCACGTTCAATTCGCCATCAAAACCATTCAAACACAGGTATTTGTTCATCTGCATGTCTGTCAGCACAGTGCACTGTGTTCAGGGTCCAGGTTGTCACTATCATTTCTCTGTCAGATCGGATGTTGCGGACTCTTTAACGGCTACGAGGACTGGGGTGGGGACATACCTGCATCATGTGACTGTGTCCCTGAATATGACAAACCTAATATGTGCCAGCAGGTTACCATTCGCGAGGTATGAGTTCAGTTCCTTATTTATGTGATTTCCCATATTTGGTGTGATGTGATCTCATCGTTCTATTTGTCGTGCAGTCCTACTTTCTGAGCAACAGACGAGTACGAACCATCTTCACACAGGTGACAAGAATGGAATTTTTTTATATTTCATATATGAGCAAGTTTGTCGTTGTCAATGCATAAACACAATACTGTCTTGTCAATGTGTTTGTAGAAATGTGGACCGGTGATAATGGAGTTCTTTAAGAAGGTTATGACTGTTGTCCTTGGCTTGTTCTATGGATTCGCAGGTTTGGCTGTAAGTTCAGTAATTCATTCATTCATTATCTTCCACTTTTATTATCTATTAGGGTCGCGGGGGGGGGTCCCCATGCCCATCCAGGGGAGAACGTCTCGGGCGGTGGGCAGATACACCCAGGACAGGGTGCCAATCTATCCCTGGGAACACACTCACTCATACAGATACGCACACATACACACTCTACTATATGGAGCAATTTGGAGAACTCGATTGACTTGATCCATGTTTTTGGACTGTGGGAGGAAACCCACGCGGACACGGGGAGAACATGGAAACTTCACCCAGATGGGGATTCGAACCTGGAATTCCTAGCGCCGAGAGGTGAACGTGCTAACCACCAAGCCACCGTGCCGCCTCTACAGTAATTAATTCATTCATTATCTTATGCTTTATCCTATATTAGGGTCGCGGGGGGGGGGGGTCCCCATGCCCCATGGGCAGATACACCCAGGACAGGACGCCAATCTATCACTGGGCACACACTCACTCACACAAACACACTCTATATGGGGCAATTTGGAGAACTCAATTGACTTGATCCATGTTTTTGGACTGTGGGAGGAAACCGGAGATCCCGGAGGAAACCCATGCGGACACGGGGAGAACATGGAAACTATAAGAACACTAATCTTAGTCTCCAACGGAAGGAGAGCCTGCAACATGCGCACCATGCAAAATAAAATATCGCAGGGCAAGTTCCATTAATGTAGTCAGTTGTTGGAAATGGGAGGTTGTTGTCTGTTGGTGAGATCATTCATTGGAACGGGTTCTCCGAGTTCTACATAAAGCAGATTAAAAAAACATACCGTTTGTGAATCATCACTTTAATGTGTGATCACGGAACGTTTGAAACTTTCTGGTGAGCAGGAATTCAGAGCAGCTTCACGCCACAGCCAACAGGGATCAACAAAGTTTCTTATGTTCAGTGGATTCAATTTAATTCAGTACTGAGTAAGAACATGAAAACATGCGCCAGATAACCGGCCCATGATGCAACAGCTGGGAAAACACCTGTACCAACAACTGGATTAATACTGCTCAGCCACAGTCTTACCTTCCTCTTCTTCCCGTGTGTCTCGGTTTAGATTCATTTCAGATTTTAATTTCTAAACAGGGCACCGGCTATTTTTCCAAACCGAAATGGTTTACAGACCACACATCCATCCATTATCTTCCGCTATATCCTCTATTAGGGTCGCAGGAGTTTCCCCATGCCCACCCAGGGAAGAACGTTTCGGGCGCTGGGCAGATACACCCAGGACAGGACACCAACCTATCACTGGGCACACACTCACTCACACAAACACACTCTATATGGGGCAATTTGGAGAACTCAATTGACTTGATCCATGTTTTTGGACTGTGGGAGGAAACCGGAGAACCTGGAGGAAACCCACACAGACACGGGGAGAACATGGAAACTCCACCCAGATTGGGATTCGAACCAGGAAACCCTAGTGCTGAGAGGAGAACATGCTAAACCACTAAGCCACCGTGCCGCCCTACAGACCACACAGTAACGGGAAATTAGTGTCTCCTGTTGATCTGTCAGCATTTCTTTAGCAGTGTATGGTTTATAGAAAAAGGGGGTGGAGTTAGAGTTTAGGATACGGACAGTTGTGATGTTATGTCTAAACGTATTGTGTTTCTGTCTGCAGTTCCTCGGAGCCGTGCTCTCCCTTACAATGGCGTTCCAGATCAGGCCTCTGGTCAAAAAACAACTACAGATCTATTCCTTCTGTGATATGCCACCAAAATACTCAGAGCTGGTTGATGTTTCTTAATTTAGTGGTTTGATCGTGGAGGTTTTGTTAATTAGGATTAGATTCCTGCTCTTCTGCATCACTGCTCATACCAGCACCTTTTCTGATTTAATCATCTTTTGCTTTTAATTAATTGAACATTGTCATTGGATTTCACTTCTGGGATTCAGCTTTCATTGCGTCTGTCCAGCGCTTATCTGACCCTTGAACGTTCGAGGCGTTTTAATTTTTGAGCATTGCACTTTAACATCTGTATTATTTTCAGACCATAGTTTATTTAAAAAAAACTTAATCATGCAACCAGCGAAAAAAAAACGTGAAATGAATATCTATTTTTGTATAATCTGGTGATCAAATGGCTTTTACGGGAAATAAAGAGCGCTTTTAATTAAAGTCTCGTTGTCGTCCTGTAGTGTGCACCGTGTCCGTTTTGCTCGTATTTGGCATTCTGGATTTGAACAGATCTAAATGTGGAGGACTGTGGATTCCACTGTGGACAAAATAGATCACTTTTTCACTTTAAAGACACTCAGGAGGCATATCTGAGTCCTGGCAGTGCATAAATAGCCCAAATGGCCCATGTTCCAAATGACAACGGTCGCCCAATTTCTGTTGATCTATGTGGCATGCAAGTCAAATCTGGGCCTGAATAAATTTGCTATCTTACAATACTTACAGGTGGCACGGTGGCTTAGTGGTTAGCATGTTCTCCTCTCAGCACTAGGGATTCCCGGTTCGAATCCCCATCTGGGTGGAGTTTCCATGTTCTCCCCGTGTCCGCATGGGTTACCTCCGGGTTCTCCGGTTTTTTCCTCCCACAGTCACCAAAAACATGGATCAAGTCAATTGAGTTCTCTAAAATTGCCCCATATAGAGTGGTTTGGTGTGAGTGAGTGTGTGCCGCAATGGATTGGCACCTGTCTTATGCTAATATTGAAACCTTAAAAGCTCTCGTCATCGTTTACAGCCTCCCAGTCAGGTGCCTCCTTCACCCGGTCATAGTTTACTCAAGAGTTTTAGAGTCAAACTAAAACACACACACACACACACACACACACACAGATTAATGTTTTAATTAAAGTCTTGTTGTCATCCTGTAGTCCGCAACGTGTTAGTTATGCTCATATTTGGCATTCTGGATCTGAACAGAATCTGAGGGCAAGGTAGCTCAGTGGTTAGGGAGTTGGGTTATCAATCTGAAGGTTGGGGGTTCAAATCCCGGGACCACTGAAGTTACCAGTGTGGGTCCTTGAGCAAGACCCTTAACCCTCATTGCTCCAGGGATGTTGCGATTAACCCTGTGCTCACCTTGTAAGTCGCTTTGGATAAAAGTGTCTGATAAATGACCAAATGTAAATGTAAATGTAACAGAAGGGCGGCACGGTGGCTTAGTGGTTAGCACGTTCTCCTCTCAGCACTAGGGATTCCCAGTTCGAATCCCAATCAGGGTGGAGTTTCCATGTTCTCCCCGTGTCCGTGTGGGTTTCCTCCGGGTTCTCCGGTTTCCTCCCACAGTCCAAAAACATGGATCAAGTTAACTGAATTCTACAAATCGGCCCATATAGAGTGTGTGTGTGTGAGTGAGTGTGAGCCCAGTGATAGATTGGCTTCCTGTCCTGGGTGTATCTGCCCTGCGCCCGAGACGTTCTCCCCTGGATGGGCATGGGGACCCCCCCCCCCCCCCCGCGACCCTAATAGAGGATAAAACGGAAGATAATGGATGGATGGATCTGAACAGATCTAAATGTGGAGGACTGTGGATTCCTCTGTGTGTAAGCACTGTAGACAATATAGATCACTTTTTCACTTTATGAGTTTTAGATTTAGCTAAAACACACACACACACACACACACACATACACACACACACACACATGGATTAATGTTAATGCTGGACGTAGAGAGTAACAAGGGTAAGGACTGCATGCAACAGGGAGGCAGCAACCATGCTGCATTCACTTACCACAAATACCAGAGAAGTAGGACACAAGTGTTTTCATTCATTCATTCATTCTCTTCCGCTTTATCCTATATTAGGTTCGCGGGGGGGGGTTCACCATGCCTATACAGGGGAGAACATTTCGGGCGCTGGGCAGATACGCCCAGGACAGGGCGCCAATCTATCGCTGGGCACACACTCACACACACAGACACGCACACAAACACATTCTACATTGGGCAATTTGGAGAATTTTGGCCCTCACAAGAGTTTTATTAATGTACATTCAGACAGAAGCTAATGGCTATGACGGCATTGATGGCATTGTCACAAAGCAGCTTTACATTACATACATACATTACATACATTTGGTCATTTAGCAGACGCTTTTATCCAAAGCGACTTACAAGGTGAGCACAGGGTGCATCACAACATCCCTGGAGCAATGAGGGTTAAGGTTCTTGCTCAAAGACCCACATTGGTAACTTCAGTGGACCTGGGATTTGAACCCACAACCTTCAGATTGATAGCCCAACACCCAAACCACTGAGCTACCGCTCCCTTTACAGAATGAAAAGCCTTTAAACCCCCAAAGAGCAAGCCGAAGCGACAGTGGCAAGAAAAAACTCCCTGTTATTTTGTTATTTAAGGAAGAAACCTTGACCAAGACTCAGTGGGCGACTCATCCTCCTTGAGCGGCCAGGTTCCTGAATTCCTTCCACAGTCCACTGGACGTTTGCTTCTCCACATTCATCAAACCAGGTCTTTATTCAGCTTATAAGTAAAGCGAAGAAAGCAAAAGTTCCAAAAGCTTGTCCTCGGTGTCAAACGGAGTCGGGCAAACCACATTGAAGACAAACTAGCTCATCGCAGATTCAGTTGCAACCTCATTTGAAGTTTCCTCTTTCACAGCTTCCTTCTAAACGCTATTTAAATTCTTCTCTTTAACCAACAGAATGGTTTTAAACCATGAGGTAAACCTGCAAAAAAAACCTGACCTTTTTGCTGTAGGCTGGAAATGCTTATTATTGTGAAACTGTGACACTTTCACAAACCAACATCATTCTGTGACCTACATCCCACTCTTGTCTGGTTTTGCACGCATAGTGAGAATAAGGAGGCACAGACAGTGAAATTGGAGCAGGTGGTGGACTTCTGGACAGAAGAGCCCAAACACCTGTTCAAGAATTAAAATCTAGAACCTTATGCACAAAAAAATGCAGTCACCTCCCACATGCAGCCGAGAAGAGAGACAGGCACTGGAGTCGTGTCAAACCTGTTTACACACAAAGATTGTTGTTGAGTGGAATGTGGAATGGAAATGAGCATACCGCAAAACTTTTTGTGACAAACCCAAAATAAATCAGCGTTAGCTTTTCCAACAAACTCAGACGCTCACTCTTGCTTCCTCTTATGGTTAACACGGGGCATTCAAACTGACCACACACACACACACGCCTCAACCAGTCAGTCTTGGTTCCACTTTGATTGTCTAACTTTAACATAGAACATTCAATCAGAACACACACACACCATAATCGGTCATCTGACATGTCTGTGCTCTTTTAGTGGGCAGTGTTATATTCAGCTCTTTGTGTGCTCTCTGTTGGCCGGTTGCCCTCATGTTCACTCAAGTTCTTATTCACAGCTGAAAAAAGAAAAAGTGAAAGTGAAACTACAAACAAGTTCAAAACGGTTCTATGCATTTTTTTGACAGAGGACTTATTGGGATATGAGGGTGGAGTTGTTAATTATAAATATTGTAATTGTTGAACTATAAAAAAATCTAAGAGTAATAACTGTAATCTGACAGCAGCCTCACGAAAAGCTGTGAATAAAAGGTTGCCCTGGGTTTGATTCCCAGTTGGGGAAACGAAAAGGTTCATCCTGTGTCTGAATGGGTTTCCTCCCACATGGCAAAGACATGATGGGTACATTTTAAGTACCATCCGGATATTACTGTTTGGAAACTATGGTTGAGGAAATCATAAAAACGTCACACAAGAACGTGATGGATGTTGGGAAGTTAAAAGTGGGTGGGGTCAGCCTGGTGAAGAGGTAAAAGTGGGTGGGGCTTGTCAGGTGCAGATTTACAAGTGGCTGTAATCACTCCCACCTTGTTCCCAACCATCCATCCATCTTCTTCCGCTTTATCCTCTATTAGGGTCGGGGGGGGGGGGAGGGGTTCCCCATACCCATCCAGGGAAGAACGTTTTAGGCGCTGGGTAGATACACCCAGGACAGGACGCCAATCTATCGCTGGGCACACACTCACTCACACAGACACACTCTATATGGGGCAATTTGGAGAACCATGTTTATGGACTGTGGGAAGAAACCGGAGAACCCGGAGGAAACCCACGCGGACACGGGGAGAACATGCAAACTCCACCCAGATTGGGATACAAACCAGGAATCCCTAGTGCTGAGAGGAGAACATGCCAACCACTAAGCCACCTTGCCACCCCGTTCCCAACCAACATGACAACTCAGGGCATCAAAGATCAAAGACCAGCTGACAGTGGACCAAGAGATCCATCCATCCTTTATCTCCCGCTTTATCCTCTATTAGGGTCGCAGGAGGGGTTCCCCATGCCCATCCAAGGGAGAACGTCTTGGGCGCTGAGCAGATACACCCAGGACAGGACGCCAATCTATCACTGGACACACACTCACTCACACAGACACACTCTATATGGGGCAATTTGGAGAACTCAATTAACTTTGATCCTTGTTTTTGGACTGTGGGAGGAAAGCGGAGAACCCAGAGGAAACCCACGCGGACACGGGGAGAACATGGAAACTCCACCCAGATTGGGATTCGAACCGGGAATCCCTAGCGCTGAGAGGAGAACATGCTAACCACTAAGCCATCGTGCCACCCTGGACCAAGAGATGATTATTATTATTAATTACATTTTTATATTTGATCCCTTTCCCACTCTCGGGTGTCTGTGTTAATAACACAACCCAATTGTAATCTTTCAGTGAGGTTCTACCTTTTTCTTTGAAGCCCTCAGTCAACAGGAGCCTTGTAGGGCGGTTCCTCCGCCTCAAACACACCTCATTGTTGCTGTACATTTAATTAAGTCTGGACTACGTCTTGCAAACAGTGTTTTAAACCACTTTAATATTAGGAGAAATGTGTATATACAAATCTGGGAGGATGACGGTGCCGATGAAGATGATGATAAAGGTTTGAATACTTTTGTAAGCAACTGGATGTAAGAGTTTCAAAAAAGTTGTAAAAGCAGATAAAATATTAAATGATACATTGTTTTTTTTCTGTACATACAAAGTCCAAAAGACAAGTACAGTTCAAGTTTAATAAAACTTCTGATTAGCACTGAGTCAGGGGGTCAGTCAGGGGGTCAGACAGGGGTTGCAGACTGTGGGTTTAACTTATTAAATAACGTACATCAGCGTTTTAACCGAATGACAAGGAAACTGTCATAGAAATCGATTTAACAAACAGAAAGCTGGATGAACGAGAGAGCGAGAGACAGATGAACGTGCGGGGGGGGCTGAGACAAACAGAACCACCTCCACCCCCCCCCCAACCAATAAAACATTCTTCATGGCGTTTTGGCAGCACTACAGTGAAACACACTTGTGAATAACCAGTAGTGAGGGAAGAGGGCGGCAGGGAGAGGGAAAAATGGGAGGGGGTGTCCTAGCCTGATGAACAGCATCCCCCTGCCGCTGTAGCAGCTTGAGGCTCGTCGTCGACGATCTGAACGCCCCTCCGCCCTGTGCTTGACTGACTCGCTCCATTGCCCTTTGATCTTTCCTCCACCTGCGCAGTCTCCATCATTCCTACACAAGCATCAGAAACACACTGCACATTCAGACTCACACAATCAGACGTCTCATTTACAAATAAGCTCAGGTGTATGTGAAGAAGTATAAAATGGAACATGAATTGTATAGAAGAATTCATTTTTTGGGTCAGGAGTGAGAACGATTTGGTTCTACAGTGTATCTCTATGCACCAGTTTAGTACCCCCTAAACCTGTACTTCAATGGTCAGGACCCCCCCCACAAAGCAGGTATGATTAAGGTGGACGATTCTCAGTATCGAAGTGACATTGACATGGTGGTGGTGAGTTAATGTGTGTTAAGTTGGTACCAGGCAGCATGGTGGCTTAGTGGTTGGCATGTTCGCCTCTCAGCGCTGGGGATTCCTGGTTCGAATCCTCATCTGGGTGAAGTTTCCATGTTCTCCCCGTGTCTGTGTGGGTTTCCTCCGGATTCTCCGGTTTCCTCCCACAGTCCAAAAACATGGATCAAGTCAAATGAGTTCTCCAAATTGCCCCATATAGAGTGTGTCTGTGTGAGTGAGTGAGTGCCCAGTGATAGATTGGCGCCCTGTCCTGGGAGTATCTGCCCAGCACCTGAAACATTCTCCCCTGGATGGGGATGGGGAACCCCCCCGCGACCCTAATATAGGATAAAGCGGAAGATAATGGATGGATTCTCAGTACCGAGGTGACATTGACATGGTGGTGGTGTGTTAATGTGTGCCATGTTGGTACAAGTGGATCAGACACGGCAGTGCTGATGGAGTTTTAAAACTGCCGCACTGAGAATGATCCACCAGTCATGAATGTCCAGCCCCAGCGTAGGGTGAGGGCTGTTGTAGGATCAGAGGATCGCATACTGTGCACAGGCTCCTGATTTTGCCGTACATAATTTAGTGCAGTAATCATGTTATGTTGTTATCACTGACAAACAAACAGGTTTCAACAGAACACATACTTTTACACAGATCCAGGAAGAGTTCTTCAATTCCTTTGTTTAGTTTAGCTGATGTGTGATAGTGTTTTGCTCCGACTGACTCTGCGTACCTACAGGAGAAAGTACACACACACGCCAGTGTGTTAATAAGATGGTAAAACGTACTCCCCTGGATAGGCATGAGAACCCCCCCCCCCCCCCACAACCCTCATCATAAAATGAATTCTCATCTTAATGATCAGGATATTAATAATTATTTTTTTTAAATATTACCATTTCATTTACACAAAATGTAAATTACAACAAGCTCACATTATACATATAATTAATATATGAAAATATTATAGATTTAGACAAAAAAAAATAAAATAAAATAAAAAAAATCATGAATCGTAATGATGATGTTTACGTGGTTGTAAAATACATACGATTCAGCTTCTTCCGATGAAACATTTCTTTCTTTTTCCAGATCTATTTTGTTACCTAAAAATAAGATAAATGAGTCTTGATCACTTTGTTACTCAATAAAGCCCAATATCAAAAATACACTGCATGGCGAAAAGTACAGAAACGTGTGGACTGTCATCACGATCATTCAAATAGATCACATCATGTCCTTTTTCTGGCACTTTGATCCAAAGCCATTTACGACACTGACTCTCTGTCACTGTGGAGAGTCAGCCCTGATACAGCAGCCCTGATACAGCAGCCCTGGTGCAATGAGAGTTCAGGGTCTTGCTCAAGGGCTCACACTGACATCAACAACTTAACATTCTGGATGAAATCTAGTTTCTGTCCTTGTAGAAGACAAACATATTCCTGACTGTCAGAAGAGCCAATCACATTCTGCCTTTAACATCTGATGTGGACAGCATTATACTGTTATTGAGGACAGTTAAATGAGGAGAACATTAATTAATATTACTAAATATGCATGGGGGTTAGCACGTTCGCCTCTCAGCGCTAGGGATTCCCGGTTCGAATCCCCATCTGGGTGGAGTTTCCATGTTCTCCCCGTGTCTGCGTGGGTTTCCTCCGGGTTCTCCGGTTTCCTCCCACAGTCCAAAAAACATGGATCAAGTCAATTGAATTCTCAAAATTGCCCCATATAGAGTGTGTCTGTGTGAGTGAGTGTGTGCCCAGCGATGGATTGGCGCCCTGTCCTGGGTCTATCTGCCCAGCGTCCGAGACGTTCTCCCCTGGATGGGCATGGGGAACCCCACCGCGACCCTAATAGAGGATAAAGCGGGAGATAATGAATGAATGAATGAATAAATATGCATGGGCTCCATGAACCGTCCATTTGGTTCTCTGAGAAAGAAAAAGTTCCACATACACATATGTTGATGGTAAGCTCCCCCTGGTGCTGAACAAAAGTACTGCACTTTAAATAGGACTGAAAGCATTTATTCAGCACAAATTTTATTTTCTCTAATAAAAAACTGTATTCTGTGGCAAATAAAGAATATCATTTCACATTAAAACAGAAACATTATTTTTATTAATTATTGCTTTTATCTATAAACAGCGCACATTGTAAGGTTGTGGTCAAGGAACTCAGTGGTGTAGCAAAGCATGACATTACATTACATTTGGTCATTTAGCAGACGCTTTTATCCAAAGCGACTTACAAGGTGAGCACAGGGTTCATCGCAACATCCCTGGAGCAATGAGGGTTAAGGGCTTTGCTCAAGGAGCCACAATGGTAACTTCAGTGGACCTGGGATTTGAACCGCCAACCTTCAGATTGATAACCCAACACCCTAAACACTGAGCTACCGCACCCTCAGTAGCTCAGTGGTTAGGGTGCAATATCAACAACTCTCAAACACTTTTCCATCATTCTCTAAGTCACCTATTCTCATTAGGTTTGTAGGTGAATGCTGGAGCCCATCCCAACACTTTATAAGGCAAAGGCAAGAATACACTATGGACATGTCAGCAGTCTATTAAAGTGCAGACGCACACTGCAACACATTCATACAGAGGTGTGCTATGGAAGTTTACAGTTCAGGTATGCTCACAGTGCAGAACTTTAACATTAATAATAAAAAAAAAAAAAAAAACAGCTTACCTACTATACATAAGCATATTTCATTCCCCAACATCTTCCTTAATTCTTTCACCCAGTTTTTCACCTGCAAAACAGCACAAAGAGAAAACATTGAATAACAGCGTGTGCACACCTGAACTGTTCAGTCCAGTTAAATGGAACTCTGGTTCATTTTCACCCTCGGTGTGATACAGCAGGACAGGTCTGGGTATTCCAAACAAGTTCTGGTGTGCTTTGTCTGTGGTAAGAATGTGATCTAACCTCGGTCCAACCTGACGATCAGATCTATACTGAGAATCCTAAATGTCAACACATCTTTCTAAAAGCACAATGTGCACACAAATTTAATTTGGCATGCACTATTTTTGTGTGAATTAAACATGATTTTTTAAAGACTAAAAAAATACAACTAAATTCCAAGTAGAAAAATGTGATTAAGGGCGGCATGGTGGCTTAGTGATTAGCATGTTCGCCTCTCAGCTCTAGGGATTCCCGGTTCGAATCCCCATCTGGGTAGAGTTTTCATGTGCTCCCCATGTCCCTGTGGGTTTCCTCCGGGTTCTCCGGTTTCCTCCCACAGTCCAAAAACAAGGATAAAGTCATTTGAATTCTCCAAATTGCCCCATATAGAGTGTGTCTGTGTGAGTGAGTGTGTGCCCAGTGATGGATTAGCACCCTGTCCTGGGTGTATCTGCCCAGCGCCCGAAACTTTCTCCCCTGGATGGGCACGGGTAACCCCCCCCCCGCGACCCTAATAGAGGAAAAGTGGAAGATAATGGATGTATGAAAACTGTGATTAAAATATTTTTTAAAACTTTCTCCATCTCTGTAATAAAACAAAACTCACCTTCTGAAACGAATCTTCATCTGTGACATCATAAACTAAAACAGCTCCATTGGAGTCTCTGTAGTAAATGGGCCCGAGAGCATGGAAGCGCTCCTGTCCCGCCGTGTCCTGCAAACATTACGTAAAGTATTAACAGTATTAACACCAGCATCAGCTACCCATCACTGAAGTCATGTTTAAATGAATCTCCAGTGCTCTACACTGAAATTCAACAGAGTAGCAACAACAAGGGGGTCTAATATATTAATAGATTAAATAGATAGAAAAAGGAAATAAGCTGGTGCAGGGTTAAAGGTCTACTTAAATTACAAACAAAACGCAGCAAATATCCAGGTTTATAAATCACACTCATGTTTTTATACGAAACAACAGTGAGAGTCAGGAGTTCACAGGTGTTTCATATTAAAGAATTAAAGCACATCAACAGTCCAGGGTGTGTGATGCACCTGCAGATTGTCTGAATGGTTTATAGCCTGTTCCTACGGTTTGGCAGCGAGAGGGGAGATTAAACAGAGCAAGCTGCTGAGCGACAGCAAGAGAGAGAGAGAGAGAGAGAGCAAGAGAGAGAGAGAGAGAGAGAGAGGAGATAGACGTGGCATGATCTTGACAACTGTAAGCCGTGAAACACAAATCAGCTACAAAAACAGCTTTCTATTCATTCATTATCTTCCACTTTATCCTCTATTAGGGTCATGGGGGGGGTTCCCCCCCATGCCCGAGAGGAAATGGCCCCTATGGGAGAACGAAGAAGAGAGGGGAGGGGAGAAAGAAACGTTTCGGGGCGCTGGGCAGAGATACACCCAGACAAGGAACAGGGCGCCAACCAAATCTATCGCTGAGGCACACACTCACTCACTACAGACAACGCACGGACCATACACACTCTATAATGGGTCACATTTGGAGAAACTCACATTGTGACCTTGTATTCATGTTTTTTTGGACTGTGGGGGAGGATGGGAGGAACCCCAGGCCAGGAGAACCCCGAAGGAAACCCACACGCAGAACACGGGGAGACAACATGGAAACTCCACCCAGATGGGGATTTGAACCGGGAATCCCTAGCGCTGAGAGGCGAACATGCTAACCACTAAGCCACCGTGCCGGCAAGCTTTCTATTCAGAGTCATCAAAATAATAACGATTATGATGTGCATCTTAATTAAGCAGCTCTTAACGGAGGCGCATTAAGACCATGTGGTCAGAGAGGTCATCGGGGAATAAAGTATATTGTGGTTGTGGACAGACAAATGAATGGTTCTTATTTACTACAGCGGTAACGCAGCACACACTCACCCAGATCGCCAGATTGACTCTTTTGCCTGTGATGTTGAGCTTCTTTGTGAGAAATGAGGCCTGAAACACAAGATCAGAACAAAGTATGTCAGCTCAAAGCTTACTTTAACCTCATCGCTCCCTCCCATTGAACATAATAATAGTGCTCATAATCATTAATGCCTGGAACATTTATTAGGAATTATTATCTGTTTCCCATCACCAAGAGAGAGTCCCAATTCAAGTCATTTAATATTGAGCATCCACCTATATATCCAATATCTAAGACTTGGTTTATACTGTTGCACAATACACACAGGAGTTTTAAGTATTAAAAGCAACTCAGTGAATGCCAGATAGATCAAAGGGTCATGTTTATATATTTTGGAGTTTAGCATCTGGACAGCTTCAATGGCAACTTGCTCAAAAACAGTGACGAGCCACATGCTCAGATGATCAGGATACCGGACTCTGCTGTACCACCATGCAGAAACAGAAAGGACATGCCAACCAGCACAGAAAGAACGTTCACTTATAACCAAGTGGGAATTAAACCCAAGGCCTTCTCGCTGAAAGGCAGAAGTGCTAACGAAAGCACCACCATGCTGTCGCTCTGAGAGAAATGCTTTTACTGAGCTTCATACTTTTCAAGAGTTTTTTTTTTTAATGATCTGAGTACTCACCACTTAAGATCATTAACAAAGATGACCATTATAATAATGATGTAACTAATTAAACTAACTCAACTAGTTTAGTGGATCTTAGTACCACCATGTTATAACAGTACTAATATAGTGTAACGTTGCATGGGGTGCCATTATATTGGAATCAGTATTAAGTACATGAGTACAGTATTGGACTGATAATCAATACTGGTATTGGCAATAAGTAAATCTTTAATTGCAATGATTATATATTACCTTACTTATATTTTCTATTTAAATTTGTATCTTTTAATCTTATTGTATAATAGTGGTTAGTGCGTTCGCCTCCCAGCGCTTGGGATTCCAGGTTCGAATCCCAATCTGGGTGGAGTTTGCATGTTCTCCCCGTGTCCGCGTGGGTTTCCTCCGGGTTCTCCGGTTTCCTCCCACAGTCCAAAAACATTATTATTGTTACAATTTTCTGATTTTGGGGTGACACAGTGGCTTAGTGGTTTAGCATGTTCTCCTTTCAGCGCTAGGGATTCCTGGTTCAAATCCCAATCTGGGTGGAGTTTCCATGTTGTCCCTGTGTCCACGTGGGTTTCTTCCAGGTTCTGCAGTTTCTTCCCAGAGTCCAAAAACATGGATCAAGGTCAATTGAATTCTCCAAATTGCCCCATATAGAGTGTGTTTGTGTGAGTGAGTGAGTGTGTGTCCAGTGATAGATTGGCGCCCTGTCCTGGTGTATCTGCCCAGTGCCCGAAACGTTCTCCCTTTGATGGGCATGGGGAACGATCCTAGTAGAGGATCAATCGGAAGATAACGGATGGAGATATATATATATATATATATATATATATATATATATATATATATATATATATATATGGCTATCAAATCTAATTAACATAAAAAATGTTGATTGTTATACAGAATAAACAAAAGCTGCCACCACTTAAGAGGACCGCAACACCATCACATGTCAAATCAAAAGACCACAACAACCCCGTTTCTTCAGCTCTGGACTAACAGGACTGAAGAGTTGATTAATGTGATTAATTAGTGCGATCACAGTAGCTGCCGTCCAAAGACAAGCACGTTAGTGTGCGGAACAACATGACAAGCTGAGGCAGCTCGGAGCCCATTGGCTAGAACGGGGTGTACGGCAGTGTGTTAGGGACGTTGGGCTGCAGCAGAAGCAGAAGCAGCAGCAGTAGCAGTAGCGCAGTTAGCTTGCCGTTTACCTGAAGAGTGGTGATGTGCTTGTCGTTAAACTTGTTCTCACAATAACGCAGAACCAAGGAGGTCTTTCCCACACAGCCTTCTCCCAACAACACCACCTTGAACGAGAATGTCCTGTTAACGTTTCCTCCGCCGCCGCCAGCCGCCATGGCGAGTCGAGCTGCCGTCAACTCAGCAAAGTAAAGTAAAGCGAACGGCCGCTGCCGAGGCCTCACATCAGATTCCGCGACGCGTCTCGATAATGTCACAATGTCTCCGGCTGTCTCAATGTCCCCGCAGCGGGCGGAGAAGCCGAGGGACGAGACGGGTCTCTGTTTCCGCGTCTTTTACTGTCCTCTCTCAGAGACGGTCTAATGGCGTCCTCTGCTACGTCACTCCGCGGGAATCATATGACAAACAGGAGCGGCCGGGCTGAATTCCTGTGACGTCACCACCTGTCATGTGTTTCCTCACAGTCACGTCTATTTATAATTTATTATTTCATCTATTTATTTTTTTGTAACAAGATCCTATAAGCGAAAAGCCTGTGATGTTTAAGACAAGTGTCAATTGATGAAACGGAGCTGGACTGTTGTTTTTTAAATTTATTTTAAGTAGTTTTATCCATACATCCATTATATTCCATTTTATCCTCTACTAGGGTCGCGGGGGGTGGGGGGGATGTTTCGGTCGCTGGGCAGATACACCCAGGACAGGGCGCCAATCTATCGCCGGGCACACACTCACTCACACAGACACACTCTATATGGGGCAACTTTGGAGAATTCAATTGACCTTAACCCATGTTTTTCGACTGTGGGAGGAAACCGGAGAACCCGGAGGAAACCCACGCGGACACGGGGAGAACATGGAAACTCCACCCAGATGGGGATTCGAACCGGGAATCCCTAGTGCTGAGAGGAGAACATGCCAAGCACTAAGCCACCACCCTTTTCATAGTTTTATCCATCATCTTCCGCTTAATCCTCTATTAGGGTCGCGGGGGAGGGGGGGGGTTCCCCATGCCCATAAAGGGGAGAACGTTTCGGGCGCTGGGCAGATACACCCAGGACAGGACACCAATCTATCGCTGGGCACACACTCACTCACAAAAACACATACTATATATGGGGCAACTTTGGAGAATTCAATTGACCTTGATCCATGTTTTTGGACTGTGGGAGGAAACCAGAGAACCCGGAGGAAACCCACGTGGACACAGGGAGAACATAGAAACCCCACCCAGATTGAGATTCGAACCAGGAATCCCTAGTGCTGAGAGGCAAACGTGCTAACCACTAAGCCACCGTGCCGCCCCTTTCATAGTTTGTCATTTTAATTATGTAAATTTAAAGAGTAATCATAAACAACTCAAGTTTGAATGTTTTAGAGTTCACTTGAAAATATTATGCACTTACATCCTTTACTTAGTTTCCTCTGGGTTTCTCCCACGGTCCAAAAACATGGATTCCACGTAAATTGGCTGCTCTAAATTGCCCCTATATCGTGTGTGTAAATCAATCCAGTGGATTGGCACCCTGTCCTGGGTGTATCTGCATGGGGCCACCTGTTGAATAATCCAGGTCTTATATACATGTTTATTTGGAATTAACCCTGAAAAATTAGACCATATTTGATCAACATGGTGGTGGTGCACTGGATATAAATCTTTTCTTAATAGAAAAGGTCTTATGTTATTTCAAATTTAATTATTTACTTATTATTCTATGAGAAGTTGTTCCTGTACTCCTGCTTTTTAATTTTTATTATAGTTTAAATAAAATTCTATTATTATTATTTCTCTGTGGAGTTTGTATGTTCTCCTTATGAAGGCCTGTGTTTCTTTCAGGAGTTTGGGTCTCCTCACACAATCTAGAAATATACTGGTGGGTGTGTTGTTGAAAAATTGCCCCTGCCAGGACATTGGTGCCCATAGTGTATCTTTTTTGTACCTTTTGCCCAATAATGTAGGAATAACCTGCAACACCCCTGAACAGGGTAAGCAAATAAAGAAAATACGATGACTATTTCCACATCATAAAAGTAGTTTTAAATGTGAGGTTTGGGGCACTCTAGTGGCATGGAGGCCTAACTGCAAAAACAATATACTACATAGAACCTTCAGCTGAATGTGCCACAGAACCACCTGAAACTCCTTTAATTACACCAAGAACCCTGTCAGCATATGCTTTTTGTTTGTTTCTATTTATGATGATTGATCTACAAACTTACAAACATGAAGCAGTCTGTTGGCATAAAACGATTATTTACAAATCCTTCAATTAGAAGCACATGAAACATTTATAAACCACAACACTGAGCATGAATATTAAAAAAAGTCCTGTTAAAATGGTTTTAAATCTTCACATTATTCTTAAATCATGTTCTGAATCCAGTAACACGATGCTGTCTCACTGTCAGCTCAGTCAGCTTTAGGGTGTCGGCCAGAGTCCATATGCAAATCCTGGGAGAAAAAGAGCAATGAGGATGGAGGAGAAGAGGTTGACTCCATTGTTATCCAGGATGGGCTTCCCGCATATCCATTTAACCGAAGCCGACTGATAACTTACAACCTGATTTGTGTTTTCATCATAACCTGTAGGAAGAGGGAAAAAAAAATCAAGGAACTAGTTATACTTTATCAGGGGCGGCATGGTGGCTTAGTGGTTTAGCATGCTCAGTGTTAGGGATTCCCGGTTCGAATTCCCACCTGGGTGGAGTTTCCATGTTCTCCTCGTGATCGCGTGGGTTTCTTCCGGATTCTCCGGTTTCCTCCCACAGTCCAAAAACATGGATCAAGTCGATTGAGTTCTCTAAATTGCCCCATATAGTGCGTTTGTGTGAGTGAGTGTGTGCCCAGTGATAAATTGGCGCCCTGTCCTGGGTGTATCTGCCCAGCGCCCGAAACGTTCTCCCATGGATGGGCATGGGGAACCCCCCCCCCCGCGACCCTATTAGAGGATAAAGCAGAAGATAATGGATGGATGGTTATACTGCTCACAGTTTTGATGGGATGTTCAACACATGCATGCTGCCATCTGATTTAATACTTGCCTGAAAATTGCATGACTGCTCCCAGAAGGGAGTCCAGCATGGAGCCCAGGAGACCAGCCAAAGCACCGTACACAACCAGAGGCCACTGCGGCGCTGCTCCCGAAAGGTCACGAACCAGCAGCAGCTGTGAAAGGAAGTATGCAGTTCCCACGGTAGCTCCACCCAGAAAGCTAGCGACAAGACCCACTATAGTCACGCCTCCATTGGTTCCTGTGTCAAAGCACAAGAAGCTCTGCAGTAAACTCTACAGTGAAGATTATACAGATTACTCAGTAGACTAAATGTTATTAGGACCTTGTAAATCCCACAGCTCACGCTCACTTACCTGTCGGTACTGGCTTCCATGTGGTAATAAGCCTGGGCTGACTCCCGCTCAGGACCGGACCTACTTCTGAAGCCCAAGTGTCCCCTGTACTGCAGGCCAACGCTCCCAGAAGTGCCAGACACATCCAGGATGCAGAATGCTGCATTGCAAAATCCACCGGCATCTCCCCGGGGCCAACTTCTATCATGTACAGTAAAGCCAGTTCTGTGGGCACGCCACCATTACAGAAGACCTGAATCCAGTTCCGCTGCCCGCCTGCAGGGGAGAGAACAAGTTTCGGAATGGTTAGCATTGTGACGTGTCTATTCATGTAAGCAACACAACTTTCTTTTCCTGTTTATTTATACGATATAGATTAACAGGATGATCTTTTGATATGTTAAGCCATCTTCCGCTTTATCCTATATTAGGGTCGCGAGGGGGTTCCCCATGCCCATCCAGGGGAGAACGTTTCGGGCACTGGGCAGATACACCCAGGACAGGACGCCAATCTATCACTGGGCACACACTCACTCACTCACACAGACACACTTTATATGGGACAATTTGTAAAACTCAATTGACTTGATCCATGTTTTTGGACTGTGGGAGGAAACCGGAGAACCCGGAGGAAAGCCACGCGGACACGGGGAGAACATGGAAACTCCACCCAGATGGGGATTCGAACCGAGAATTCCTAGTGCTGAGAGGAGAACGTGCTGACCACTAAGCCACCGTGCCACCCCTGATAAATTCTTGTTTAATAAAAAAGTGGTTTATTTTGCAGACTGTATTTACAAACAGAGGAATTTTGTCCTCCACATGTAACCCATCCGTGCGGTGATCACACAAACACATGTGCCCTGTACTGTATATGGCGCCCAGGGAGCAAATGGCGTTAAGTGCCCTGCCCAATAGCACTTTAGCTAGAGTATTTGAGGGGCCGGGAATCGAACTGGGGACCTTTGGATTACGAGGCTCCTTCCTTAACCACAAGCCTACGACTAAACCCCATGTACAACTAACTAATTTTACTCCAACTAACATCTGCTTACACAGAATGCCAATATCAGAGATATGATGTGGCTCGTATATGGAGAATCGTAAGAAAGCATTTACTTTAAGCAGTATATTTTTCTCACCCTCTTTATATTCCGGGTCGAGACGCTTCTTTATTGCACCCCTCCATTTTGTCAGTTTGGTGGAGGTAATGAAAAAGGTCAGCAAGACTGTGAAGAAGCTCAGGTTCGCCAAGGTGAGAACAAAACCAACCAGCAATGCTGCAACAGAAACATGAAGTCAGGAACAGGTCTTCAATAAAAACAGTTCTGTTCTCTTCATGTAAACCACTGACGGATGAAACCATCCGCATTAGTCTCACTGCAGAACTGACAATAAACAATCCACCACCCAAATAATACCTGCTCTGAGGTGGTCCTGACCAATAGAGAGAACAGGGGAACAACAAAAACCAAGAAAACAGATGGACTACAGTCGGGAATTATAAAACTACTAACACCATCTATATGGTAAGTAAAAGAAATAGACAATGGAGCAATAAGGGGGTGTGTCCAAACTTTTGACTGCTGCCGTATTTTAGATTGATTAGTTACTGATGCAGTTGATGCTGTTAAAATGAAAGTGTCACTGTGAATAACCACATACAGAGCTCTCCAAATGCTCACAGATTATTATTAACATTATTATTTTTACCCTAGAAATAAAGCTTCATTATAACTGAGTGAACCAGGACTTTTTAGGATAATTCACCTGCGAGAGATCCACTTATGTCAAGACTCTTTTTCTTAAAGGCACGAGAAGAGATAATAACAGGAACCAGGAACGAAAACAGCCACCTCCATGGAGATACGGGCTTCAGCGTACCTGTGGGTTTAAAATAAACAGAACTTGATTTGGACAATAAGTGAAGCACAAAGGAGGTGTTTCCATACTTTTTACTACTGTAAGAAAAGCTGTGAGACTGATAACTATCCATCCACCCATTATCTTCCGCTTTATCCTCTATTGGGGTCACGGGGGGGGGGTTCCCCATGCCCAGAGAACGTCTCAGGCATTGGGCAGATACACCCAGGACAGGGCGCCAATCTATCGCTGGGCACACACTCACTCACACAGACACTCTATATGGGGCAATTTGGAGAACTCAATTGACTTGATGCATGTTTTTGGACTGTGGGAGGAAACCGGAGAACCCTGAGGAAACCCACGTAAACATGGGGAGAACATGCAAACTCCACCCAGACGGGGATTCGAACCGGGAATCCCCAGTGCTCAGAGGAGAACATGCTAACCACTAAGCCACTGTGCCGCCCGACTGATAACTAAATGATGTGTATAAAGAAATCAATGGCAGAATTTTGAAATTACATTGAGTTACATTGAGAGGTGTTAGAGCGTGAGCTCACCGGTGTACGTGCTGATGGTTATCGATATGATCCAGAAGGACAAGGAGATAGCCAACGTGAAACACAACACTATTACATCCGTCATCATCTTCACACCACGTCAGCAACAGATCATTCAAACAAATGGGTCGTTACCACCTACAAAGAGAAATGCAAACCATCCTAATTCCCATAAAGTTTCATTTATTTCATACAAGTGGAAACAAACCTGCAAAATGTTACACACAGCAACAATGTAAATCAAAGACAATGAAAAGAAATGATGATGTGATTGATCCATAGAGTACATACAACATAACAACTGTAATTGAGTGGCAAAAAAAAGATTTTAATATCGGAAAAAATACAAACAATAAATGAATTGGTAAATATCCATCCATCCATTATCTTCCGCTTTATCCCCTATTAGGGTCGCGGGGGGTTTCCCATGCCCATCCAGGGGAGAACATCTCAGGCGCTGGGCAGATAGACCCAGGACAGGGCACCAATCTATCACTGGGCAGAATTGGTAAATAGTTTGGACAAAACTTTACAATTTTTGTCAAATAAAATATTATTTATCAAAAACAGACATTAAGCATTTTAGACATGGTGACGGAAACAATAAGAGACACTGATTTTCACACTGTTTGTACTTCACAACCAAAGGTGGCAAACAGAGAGAGAATAAGAGAATGAACCATTATCCATCCATTATCTTCTGCTTTATCCTCTATTAGGGTCGTGGGGGGGGGGGGCGGCGGCACGGTGGCTTAGTGTTTAGCATGTTCTCCTCACAGCGCTAGGGATTCCCGGTTCGAATCCCTATCTGGGTAAAGTTTCCATGTTCTCCCTGTGTCTGCGTGGGTTTCCTGCGGGTTCTCCGGTTTCCTCCCACAGTCCAAAAACATGGATCAAGTCAATTGAATTCTCAAAATTGCCCCATATAGAGTGTGTCTGTGTAAGTGAGTGTGTGTGTGCCCAGTGATGGATTAGCGCCCTGTCCTGGGTGTATCTGCCCAGCGCCCGAAACGTTCTCCCCTGGATGGGCAAGCGGGAGATAATGAATGAATGAAGGGTCGCAGGGGGGGTTCCCCATGCCCATCCCGGGGAGAACGTTTCGGGTGCTGGACAGATACACCCAGGACAGGGGGCAATCTATCACTGGGCACACACACACTCACTCACACAGACACACTCCGTGTCTGGGGCAATCTGGAGAACTCAATTGACTTCATCCATGTTTTTGGACTGTGAGGAGAACATGCTAAACCTCTAAGCCACCGTGCCGCCCTGTACGTTAGTCATATTAATATCATCGTTATTTATGGAGGATCACAAAAACAATCCCACGAATAAACCAAGTGTAACGTGTTTCATTCACTTACTTTGTTCCGATCCGTTTTTCCAACAGAGATTTAATTGTTTCATAGATTTTTATTTTTATAAAAACTGTCTGATTGTTTTTCAGGGTTTTAACTGAGACATGACCTGCCGCAAAACCCAGGCAGTGTCGAAAATAGCATGGCCTGACGCGATTGGCTTTCAGCGACCAGACACTGATCGGATTGGTCGAAGCGCCCGAAGCCCCGCCTCATCGGACAGCCGTCCACGGTAGATATTTAATAATGAAAGCGGGAGAGTTTTGTTCTCGCGGTGAAGCAGAAACAGCGTTTAAACTTTCTGAGTCCGAACTCGAACCCTGTGGTAATCTGCTTCCGCCATAAAAATAGCAAAAATACATTAGGATTCTAAATTAAGATGACGCTCGGAATGGTCACGCCCACTTCGCATCGCGCATGCGCGCACATTCACGCGGCACGCCATTGGCTTATATTATACTCCATCCATTATCTTCCACTTTATCCTATATTAAAGTAAAGAGAACCCGGAGGAAACCCACACGGACACGGGGAGAACATGGAAACTCCACCCAGATGGGGATTCGAACCGGGGAATCCCTAGTGCTGAAAGGAGAACATGCCAACTACTAAGCCTAAACTTTTCCATGATATTGATTTTTTTGGAAAGGGTCTGTATATGGGGGTGGGTTTGGAGTTTTATTTACTTCAAAAGGTGCATAATAAATAAAGTGTTTGATGGCAAATTGCGGTTCCGCTGTTTTCTAACGCGGATAACGGGGTGTTTTGGGGACCTGCAGGGTCTCACCTTGCCCTTAGATCTGTTTTGGATGCTGGGGGCAGCATGGTGGCTTACTGTTTAGCACGTTCTCCTCTCAGCGCTGGGGATTCCCGGTTCGAATCCCCATCTGGGTGGAGTTTCCATGTTCTCCCCATGGAGGGATTCCTCCGGGTTCTCCGGTTTCCTCCCACAGTCCAAAAACATGGATCAAGTCAATTGAATTCTCCAAATTGCCCCATATAGAGTGTGTCTGTGTGAGTGAGTGTGTGTCCAGTGATAGATTGCCCCCTGTCCTGGGTGTATCTGCCCAGCGCCCGAAACATTCTCCCCTGGATGGGCATGGGAAACCCCCCCCCCCCCCCCCCCGACCCTAATAGAGGATAAAGCGGAAGATAATGGATGGATGGAATATTTACCAATTCATTTAATGTTTATATATTTTCAGATATTAAAATCTTATTTTCGCGACCCTAGTGGAGGATTAAGCAGAAGATAATGAATAAATGAATGAAAGTTTAAGTTGTAATGTTGTAAGTATTGTGAGCACAGGGGGCCAGACAGAACAGCTAGAGCTGTGCGATACCAAAAATTTTGGTATCGATCCGATACCAAGTAAATACAGGGCCAATATCGCGATATTCGATACCGATACCGATACTTTTTAATATTTAAGCTTCATTGATCCAAAAGACCTAGTATAGAATTTCGCCAAACATTGTAGGTGACACCAAAATAATGTATCCCAATCGACATCTTTGTTTAGAAACAATGGAACAGTAATAAAACAAAGATTGCTTTAATGTGAGGAAAATATATATTTTTGAGGTACAAAAGGAGAAACGACAATACGGATATAAAGTAAAAAATGCTCCCCTCACTAGACAGTTTTTTCTTTCTTTGTTTCTTTTTTTCAAATAGAATTGTTCTTAGGCAAAACAATAAAAAAGGAATTTTCACACAAAAAACTTGAGTATCGATCTTTTTACGCAAGTATTGTTCAATACCAATACCAGCGTTGGTATCGATATTATCGATATTTGTATCGATCCGCACAGCTCTAGGAACAGCAGCACGTGTGTGTGTGTAGTGGGCGGAGCTTAGCGCCGGTTGCGCGGTAACGGAGCAGCAGATTAAACAGTGACGATCCAGTGATGCCAATGAGCGGTGAGTGTTTTATTAACACATTAAATCCACTCTGTTCCTACGATTTTAAGCAGTTAATAGTCATTTAAATTGATATTATGCGCAGGCGACTGTTTATTTAAATAAAACGTTGTTGTTCAGCAGTTAGCACCCCGTTTATCCCGCTAGCATCGTCAACACATGCTAATGTCAAGTGATAAATATATAACTTATCAATATATTTACAATATATTTCAACACGTTGAATTTCGACTGAGCTGCTTGGTTAGAAGCGGAATATAAAATAAAATTAATTATTCGTGTTTAAAAAACGTTAACCGCATGGCGAGTGAAGTGTCACGGTGTTACGTCCGCTACAGCATTAGTTTTGCTTTCTTTTTGTGCGCAGCATGTGCATTCGGTGTTCCGTACACCGTGGAGAACATCTTCAGATGAACGTGCAGTCACTGTCTGCTTCAAAATTCATTTTATTCAGTGTTTAGTAATAATGACGTACTTTTATTCTATTCTTTGAAGTAGTTTGAATGTTTTAGTTTTTGCAATGACGTAAGGTTTGTGTAAATTGTTGCTCCATACTTTTTTTTTTAATAATAAGGACATTATTAATCTTTCTAATGGATTTGTGTTCCAGTTCATCTAAGACTTTCATCTGAGTTTTTATTTTAACAATGCATCCATTATCTTCCGCTTTATCCTCTTATTAGGGTCGCGGGGGGGGGGGGGGGTTCCCCATGCCCATCCAGGGGAGAACATTTCGGGCGCTGGCAGATACACCCAGGACAGGACGCCAATCTATCGCTGGGCACACACTCACTCACACAGACACGCACACATACACACTCTATATGGGGCAATTTGGAGAACTCAATTGACTTGATCCATGTTTTTGGACTGTGGGAGGAAACCGGAGAACCCGTAGGAAACCCAAGCAGACATGGGGAGAACATGGAAACTCCACCCAGATGGGGATTCGAACCGGGAATCCCTAGCGCTGAGCAGAGAACATGCTAAACCACTAAGCCACCATGCCACCCTATTTTAACAATATCCTAGTTTGGACTTGATGGATTCAAGGTAAATTGAATGTTCTAAATCGCCCCATATAGTGTGTGTGTGTGTGTGAGTGAGTTTTCCCAGTAATAGATTGGCGCCCAGTCCTGGATGTATCTGCCAAGCGCCCTAAACATTCCGCCCTGGATGGGCACCCCCATGCCCCTTGCAGAGGGTTATACAAAAGATAATGAGTAAATGAATGAGTGATTTTTCCAGATATATATTACAAAAAAGCCTGGTGTTTTTTGATAAGTGAGGTGGGGAAGTGTTTTCAATCTCATGGATGAACATCGTCTTGTTTCTTAGTGCGAGCTGAAGAACTTTAAACATCAGCAGCGCCGATGGCCAGCATGCAGGACAAAGGTGTGTGCAGCATTTACATTTACATTTAGTCATTTAGCAGACTAATGAGAACATTACAAGTCAGAAGTTATGAAGAAAACCAACTATCCTGTCAATTCATAAAACCTGATTGTTATTTGATGCTGCACCCTCCCCCCCCCTTCTTTTTTCATTTTCAATCAGCGTGAATGAAGTATAAATGTTCAAGCCAATTTACTTACATAGGGCACTTCCGAAAAGCCTGAACTTATATGGGTCCATATCAGATTCATCAGTAAAACATCAAAGAATAGTGGCCTAAATGTATTTCAGATACTGTAGCCCCAGTTTAAGGGGCTGCAACATACAAATAAACAAGAAACACTGAATCTGAAATTACTTACCACACAGTAGACAGAAATATTAGGTAAGAATAGCTAGTATGTCTGAAAGTGTTAGTGACTGCAGCACACTGGGCTGTTCCATGGTTTAATAAAAGCGTTTGTGATCAAGCTGAAAAAGAAAAACAATCATCACTAGAGCAAAGTGTGTGGAGTGACATGAGTTTGCTTAGGCAGGTTGAATACCTGTCGGGCTGCAGAGTTTTAAATCAGTTGTAGAGGCCTGGTTGTGCAAGCTAGGAGACAATAATGCATGTAATGAGTATTACAATAATCAAGCAGGGATAGGATGAGTGCTTGACCAACAGCTGAGTAGCATGTTCAGTTAAGAAAGGTCTTACCATTTAAACAGTGCTTACAAGATCATATCTGGTACATACTGTTTAGTAGATGATTTTAAATACAGCTGAAGTGACAAGTGTTATAAAAATAATTATATCAAACACATGGACGTGGATCTGGAGGTCAAAACAGAACCTGTTACACTGGTCAGAATCTCTTGTCTTTTAGTGTATCCGACTGACAAACACATTAAGATAAGATCTCAGAGGTCACGTAGCCAATAACACACCTTCTGCGGTTCACGTCTCTCATTAATGGATGTCCTCTGGCAGAAGAGGCTCAAGCTGAGCTAGACTCCGTAGACGCGGAACTGGAGGTGCTGCAGCTGCAGATTTCTGAGCTTCTGGAGAAACAGGCCGCTCTGACTTCCAGAAAAAACAAACTGCTGCAGATCCTGGACGATTCGTTCAACTCGTCTCGGCCCTCTGGATCCGCAAAGTCCGCCAAACCTGCTTTCAGCAAGAAGGACTTGCAGCACTATGAGAAGTCGGGTGAGTGATTCGGATCTGCCCTCCTCCTGATTATCACTGAGCCACACTTTAATATCGCGTCTGTCTGAATTAGCAGATTTCTCCTGGTCAAAAGACGTCCAGGAAAAACTTGCCAACGTCTTTAAGCTCTCCAATTTCCGGCCACTTCAGCGAGCGGCTATTAACCTCAGCATGACGGGGAAAGACCTGTTTTTGGTGATGCCTACTGGCCGGGGAAAGAGCTTATGCTATCAGCTTCCAGCTGTTTGTTCCAAAGGTATGTGTACAGTTCGAGAGGCACTGGCTTAAGGTTGTACAGTGCAGGGTTTAAAATGTACAGTAATGAGATCAAAAGCATATTATATACTCACTGGACATTATTAGGTTCTGCTCTGTGTGGGTCCTGGTTAGTAAATAAAAGAGTTAAAGCTGAATAACAAAGTATGTACAGAAAAAATGGACTACTGTCTAATTGTAGAACTACAAAGTCCATCTGTATTGTCAGTGGAAAAAGCACGCGTTACATTTTCTATCCACTAGAGGGCAGGTTTGCGTCATTAAAAAATACCTTATTCCTGCAGCATGACTACAATGCAACATTATGCAGCTTCAGTTTATAAGTTTATAAAAACAGCGTAACAGGTTTATTGCTGATGTAAATTAATCTGTATTTTAAGATTTAAAGTAATGTATTGTGTATCACGCATTGATACAAATGTATCAGAGGTGTGTGTTCTTGTCAATCATGACTTAGCAATGTTGTAATACCTTTTAAAATAAAGGGCATTGAATAAAATCCTGTACAATTTAATGTGTGTGTGTGTGGTCAGGTTTTACACTGGTCATTGCTCCACTGGTGTCTCTAATGGAGGATCAGCTCATGTATTTGAAGTCCATCAACGTTCCTGCCGTGACACTTAATGCGTCCAGTTCAAAGGTAAAGCTGAACATTGCTGACACATTGTGTGTGTGTGTGCGAGTGAGTGAGTGAGTGAACACCCCTCTCATGCTCATAGTACTGATGATTAATAGAAACCCTTGAGAACTACAAGAACACACGTCATATGATGGAATAGATATGAGTACATTAGAAATGGTTCTTGTACGCCATTGAGTAGGTGACAGGATGGTTCCTGGGTGTGTAACACCAACTGTTAATCACCGAGGAGGACGTCTGGTGGTCTGCGGTTGTTTGTCAGGAACAGGATTTATTAATCTACACAGTGGCTTCCACAGTTCATACAGTTCCCTCTAGTTGGTCAGGGGTTCATGACGATTACACAGAACATACCTCGGGGTTCTGTTAGAACCACCTTAAAGGACTCATCGTAGGTTAAATGCAGCTAATAGAAATAACTGCTGACTTGGGTCTCATATAAGTATTCTCTGCATATTATTTGCTGCTTATTTAAAAGGAAGAACTCTTTCTGTTCATGTTTAAATAATGACCACTCCAACTCCAACAGGAGGATTCTAAATTTGTGATGGGGGGCATGATTGATAAATCCAGCCCCTTCAAACTGCTGTATGTAACCCCGGAGAAGATCGCCAAGAGCAAGCTGCTGATGTCCAAACTGGAGAAGGCATATAATCTGGGTCTGCTGGCGCGAATCGCTGTGGATGAAGTTCACTGCTGCAGTCAGTGGGGTCATGACTTCAGACCAGGTGAGGCTCACGCGCTGTCTAATCTAGACCTTGTTTGTTCCTGAACTCTGTCTGGAAACGACTCTGCTCTCTGATTCAGACTACAAACTGCTGGGAATCCTTAAACGGCAGTTTCCCAAAGTGCCTCTGGTGGGACTCACTGCCACGGCAACCAGCAGCGTGCTGAACGACTGTCAGAAGATTCTGTGCGTTGCAGAACCAGTCACTCTTACCGCTCCATTCAACAGACCCAACCTGTATTATGAGGTATTTATCCTTCACCTCATACCTCCCTGTACCTGCTCCATCCATCCATCCATCAATTATCTTCCGCTTTATCCTCTATTAGGGTTGTGGGGGGTTCCCCTATACCCATCCAAGGGAGAACGTTTCGGGCGCTGGGCAGATAGACCCAGGACAGGACTCCAATCTAACGCTGGGCACACACTCACTTACACAGACACACTCTATATGGGGTAATTTGGAAAACTCAATTGACTTGATCCATGTTTTTGGACTGTGGGAGGAAACCTGAGAACCCGGAGGAAACCCACGCAGACACGGGGAGAACATGGAAACTCCACCCAGATTGGGGTTCGAACCGGGAATCCCTAGTGCTGAGAGGAGAACATGCTAACCACTAAGCCACCGTGCCGCCCCTGTACCTGCAACACAGTAAAATAAGCATGTTTAAAATGAAAACACGTGCTGCACGGTGGCTTAATGGTTAGCATGTTCTCCTCAGCACTAGGGATTCCCGGTTCAAATCCCCATGTGGGTGGAGTTTGCATGTTCTCCCCCTGTCCATGTGGGTTTCCTCCAGGTTCTCCGGTTTCCTCCCACAGTCCAAAAAACATGGATCAAGTCATTTGAGTTCTCCAAATTGCCCCATATAAAGTGTGTCTGTGTGAGTGAGTGTGTGCTCAGCGATAGATTGGCGCCCTGTCCTGGGTCTATCTGCCCAGCGCCTGAAATATTCTCCCCTGGATGGGCATGGGGAACCCCCCCGCGACCCTAATATAGGATAAAGCGGAAGATAATGGATGGATGGAAAATGAAATGGAAATGAAAGTATTTGGGGCAGTCATAGGCTTGTGGTTAAGGAACCAGCCTTGCATCCTGAGGGTTCAGGTTCGATTCCCTAATTACTATAGCTAAAGTGCATTTAAGCAAGGCACCTAACACCATTTGCCTCAGGCACATGATGGGTTAAATGTATAGTAATTATACCACACTATATTAATAATATAATATGAATAATACTGATCATTAGGTGTGTCTTCAACTAAGGATTTTCATAGTCGAATCTGATTCGTCAGATTTTCCCTATAGTCGACTGATAGTCGAATCAGTTGAAATTTCACCACAAGATGGCGCTATAAGAGTGGTTTTTAAAAGTGTTCAACTCTGCTCATTTGGAATGTGCAACTAACTGCAGGGGGAGCTTTATTAATGTGTAGCCTATTGTTAAAGCGCACACATCATTTAAAAAAAATATTAACAGAAATTAGGATGATTTTATTTGACAAAAGGCTATATATATAATGAAAACAAAGACATTTCATGTAAAAACTAATGCTTAGCAGCAGCCATGGGCACCCCCATGTGGTCAAAATGGTACATTCGACTATGAGGTTCATAGTCGACTACAGTTCTCCGAATCGAATCGTTGAATCAGCGAATATTGCAGCTCACCCCTACTGATCATTGATAAATTGATTTCAGGTTCGATTTAAAGACAACGAAGATGCAACCAATGAAATTGCTAAACTGATCAAAGGAAGATACAAGGGTCAATCCGGTATGTTCCACCTGAACTTCTACACATTCCACCCTGGTTTTTATAACTAATCCTGAAATATATATATGCAATATTTAGATGGCTGTTTTTTAGTGAGTTCTATTTAACTAAAGTAATGCATCATAGAGATTCCACACTGTTGTTTAATAACCGGTCTGCTTTTCTACAGGAATTGTGTACGTCTTCTCACAAAAGGATGCAGAGACGGTGTCCGCGGAGCTGCAGCAGAGGGGTGTCCTCGCCCGGCCGTACCACGCTAACATGCAGCCTTCCGACAAGAGCCTGGTGCATCAGCAGTGGTCCAGCAAAAATATTCAGGTACGTTGTTCGACATGTTTCAATAATTCAGGGATTTTTATTGACACGCGACCTAGTACTGGAGTAGTGGTGAGTGAAAAACTTATGTGCAAGTACCCACACCTGTGCAAAAAGCAATATTTACATGTATAAAGGAAAAATTAAACAATAAAATTCATTCATTCATCATCTCCCACTTTATCCTCTATTAGGGTCTCGGTGGGGTTCCCCATGCCCATCCAGGGGAGAACGTCTCGGGCACTGGGCAGATAGACCCAGGACAGGGCGCCAAATCCATCGCTGGGCACACACTCACTCACACAGACACACTCTATATGGGGCAATTTTGAGAATTCAATTGACTTGATCCATGTTTTTGGACTGTGGGAGGAAACCGGAGAACACGGAGGAAACCCACGCAGACACGGGGAGAACATGGAAACTCCACCCAGATGGGGATTCGAACCGGGAATCTCTAGCGCTGAGAGGCGAACGTGCTAAACCACTATTATACAATAAGATTAAAAGATACAAATTTAAATATAAAATATAAGTAAGGTATGGAGATTTAGATAAAATGAAAATCAGACAGGGTGTCTGTAGGGTCTGAGGGTGCTGTGAAGTAAAGTGCAAGGTGCAGTGTTTATGTAAGGTGGCAGTTGTATGAGTTTGGGCAGTACACAGTTCTACTGCCCGTTCCTCAGTCTGGTTGCCTGGGGGAAGAATCTGTCTCTAAACCGGCTGGTTCTGGTCTTTAAGCTGGTCTTTGAGGGCGTGGTAGCTCAGTGGTTCGGACATTGGACTATCAATCTGAAGGTTGGGGGGGTTCAAATCCCATGCCTCTGAAGTTACCAGTGTGGGTCCTTGAGCAAGACCCTTAACCCTCATTGCACCAGGGATGTTGTGATTAACCCTGTGTTCACCTTGTAAGTCGCTTTGGATAAAAGCGTCTGCTAAATGACCAAATGTTAAATGTAAATGTAAGCTTATGAGCCTCTTTCCACTCAGCAACTGTGAGAAAAGGCAGTGGTGTTGGGTTACTGGGGTGATGCCTCTAGATTTCTAAATTTCTTTTTATTGGGTTCAATTGAAATCAAACTACGTCTCGGTCACCAATCAGACTAAACCATCCAAACCAGATGCTGTAATGCTGTGTGTGTGTGTGTGTGTGTGTGTGTGTGTAGGTTGTTGTAGCAACCGTGGCATTTGGAATGGGCATCGACAAAGCCGATGTAAGATTCGTGATCCATCACACCATCAGCAAGTCCATTGAAAACTACTATCAGGAGAGTGGGCGTGCAGGTGAGACATTTATGATCAGTAATCATACAGTTTATTCATATAGAGCTTTTTTACAACAGTACATCATCACAAATCAGCTTCACAGCTTTATCTTGCTGTGTCTTTCCCTGCTGAAACACTCTGGACTCTGATACTTCTGCTGTTGTTTAATATATAAAACATGTAATGGGTTAAACTCCTGGGTTAATTTAACTTTGTGTTGTTAGTGTGGTGGCACGGTGGCTTAGTGGTTTAGCATGTTATCCTCTCAGCGCTGGGGATTCCCGGTTCGAATCCCTATCTGGGTGGAGTTTCCATCTTCTCCCCGTGTCCGCGTGGGTTTCCTCCGGGTTTTCCGGTTTCCTCCCACAGTCCAAAAACATGGATCAAGTCAATTGAGTTCTCCAAATTGTCCCATATAGAGTGTGTATGTGTGTGAGTGAGTGTGTGCCCAGTGATAGATTGGCGTCCTGTCCAGGGTGTATTTGCCCAGCGCCCGAAACGTTCTCCCTTGGATGGGCACGGGGAACCCCCTGCGACCCTAATGGAGGATAAAGTGGAAGATAATGGATGGATGGATGTTGTTAGTGTAGCTGAGTCACTTTGATTAAAACACAACCTCATTACAGCTCATTTCTCGGAGCTCATTTTAGTTTTAGTTTTAATTTAAGGAGCGAATTGTGAAATCCGTACGCTGCAGTGACAAATGCTCTGGTTGTTCTCAGGTAGAGATGATGGCGCGGCAGACTGCATCGTGTTCTTTGGGTTCGCTGATATTTTCAGGATCAGTACCATGGTGGTGATGGAGAACACGGGCCAGCAGAAGCTTCAGAACATGGTGGCTTACTGTCAGAACGTGGACAGGTAACTGTACATGGGTTTCTTCAAGTACTTGAGACCGGTTTCCTGTATGTGATGGAAAGCAAATGTGTATTGTTTGATATTAAAGGATTTAAAAAAAAAACACATTTATAATGAGAACCTGAACCTCTGAAGCAGAACCCGTTTCTTCATCAGCGTGCGCTTTGCTGTCTACAAAATACATTAAAAGAGATGTTTATATCTAATTTATAGATTTAAAAAGACTCTTAGCTTAATAAATACATTTACATTTACATTTGGTCATTTATTGGACGCTTTTATCCAAAGCGACTTACAATGTGAGCACAGGGTTCATCACAACATCCCTGGAGCAATGAGGGTTAAGGGTCTGGGATTTGAACCGCCAACCTTCAGATTGAAAGACCAACGCCCTAACCACTGAGCTACCACTCCCTGTTTAATAAATAAGTTTTAAACTGCGTCAAATTATGAGGTTCAGCCAAAATCTCAAAACACTACCAAGTGCTTTTCCTTCTCCAGTCATGACCCCGTCTCTCATTCATTAAAGCCCCTTCTCTAACACAAACCTGACACCTTTAGCTATTATAGCTTCTTTAGCTTCGGCAATTGTAGAAAAAGAGGCGTGGTCACGCCACCCGATGTCCGAGTTGTTTTACAGTTTCTCCTTTGTTCCTGTTTATATACCTCTATTTATGAGTGAGCCACAACTTCGGCAACAGTAACTGTTTGCTGTTTCCACATTGATGCTTTCGTATTTTGTATCATATTTCATCTGATGATGTCATGAATATTATTTATTAGTCATAACCAAATCAGAACTTTATTGAATCTAAATACTTCTTTCGGGCGGCACGGTGGCTTAGTGGTTAGCACGTCCGCCTCTCAGCGCGAGGGATTCCCGGTACGAATCCCAATCTGGGTGGAGTTTCCATGTCCTCCCCGTGTCCACGTGGATTTCCTCCGGATTCTCCGGTTTTCTCCCACAGTCCAAAAATATGGATCAAGGTCAATTGAGTTCTCCAAATTGTCCCATATAGAGTCTGTGTGAGTGAGTGTGTGTCCAGCGATAGATTGGCGCCCTGTCCTGGGTGTATCTGCGTTCTCCCCTGGATGGGCATGGGGAACCCCCCCCATGACCCTAATAGAGGATAAAGTGGAAGATAATGGATGGATGGATAAATACTTCTTTTTCTCGGTATCATGCAGTAATGATGTCTGTGTGTTCTGTTTAGATGCCGTCGTGCCATGATGGCTGTTCACTTTGATGAAGTGTGGGATGATGAGGAGTGCAACCAGATGTGCGATGTCTGTCGACATGGCAACGGTGAGGGCAACGATTGATCTTTATTTCAAGGGTTTTGATCCATCCAAAATGAAATCCACTTTTTGTTTTAATCCAGTTATCTGTGACTTTTTCTTTTCCTTTAAAATATTTTAACTAGATAGTTTTCTTAAACCTGAACCTCTAAAGAGCAATGCCCTTCACATGTGGTGACATCACAAAAGAAAATACAACTAGTTATAAAAGTTATCTTATAATTGAGTTGACTATAATTGACTATATCCCATCCATCCATTACCTCCCGCTTTATCCTCTATTAGGGTCACGGGGGAGTTCCCCATGCCCATCCAGGGGAGATCGTTTTGGGTGCTGGGCAGATACACCCAGGACAGGGGGAGCTATCTATCACTGGGCACACACTCACTGACACAGACACACTCTATATGGGGCAATTTGGAGAACTCAATTGACCTTGATCCATGTTTTTGGAATGTGAGAAGAAACCGGAGAACCCGGAGGAAACCCACGCGGACACGTGGAGAACATGCAAACTCCACCCAGATTGGGATTCGAACCGGAAATCCCCAGCGCTGAGAGTAGAACGTGCTAAATCACTAAGCCAACGTGCCGCCCTAATTGAATATATATAGTTGAATATAATTGAGTTGGCACTAAATGCACAAACCCAGGTCAACAACTCTGCAAAGTTAGATCACCTTTATTTATGGAGATTATTCTCTTTGGTTCCAGACTACATCACCATGGATATCACCAGGTACGCACGTGAAGTGGTGGAGATGGTAGAGCAGGCCGAGTCTTTGGATGAAAAGATGACTCCTCTGAAGGTGTGCGACACCTGGATGGGCAAAGGGAACAGCAAAATCCGCAAACTGTGCAAGGTGGCGACGAGCCTGTCGCGCCTGGAGGTGGAGTCCATCATCATCCATCTCTTACTGCATGGTTACTTCAGGTAGCGCCTCAAATTCCACAGAAAACGTCCTCTTTCAGCAGAGTGTAAATACAACCACACTGTTTTTAAAGGGAGGACTTCAGCTTCACCCCATACACCACCTACTTCTACCTTAAAGCCGGCCGTAAAGCCGTCCTGCTGAAGAGCGACAACCACAAAGTCACCATGAAGATGAAGAGGAGGGATTCCTTGCTCGGCCCCGACACGCCAGACACCTCAACCGTAAATATTACTTACTTTATTTTCTCTTTTATGTTTAAAATGCTTTAATCCTTGTAGATAGTAATTAATAATAAAGGTAACGCATTCACATGGATTCATTTAAAGATCCTGCTCACAGGATGGTGGTGCTACTCCGATAACATTGCACAGGTGTAACTGGAGAGGTCGTATTTTTTAAACATACAATAAATAATTTACATAATTAATTGCAGGCACGTTCGCCTCTCAGCACTAGGGATTCCCAGTTCGAATCCCCATCTGGGTAGAGTTTCCATGTCCTCCCTATGTCCGCGTGGGTTTCTTCCGGGTTCTCCGGTTTACTCCCACAGTCCAAAAACATGGATCACGGTCCTTTGAATGCTCCAAATTGCCCCATACAGAGTGTGTCTGTGTGAGTGGTGTGTGCCCAGCGATTGATTGGCACCCTGTCCTGGGTGTATCTGCCCAGCGCCCGAAACATTCTCCCCTGGATGGGCATGGGGAACCCCACCACGACGACCCTAATAGAGGATAAAGCGGAAGATAATAGATGGATGGATGGATAATTAATCGCAAAGATTATATGAATTAATATTTTCCTCACAACTCTACAAAATTTGTTCAAACAGTCATTTTCTAAGCTATTTATATTGTTAATGATGGGGGGGGGTGCAGGAGGGGGCAGCACTTACAGATTTCAGACTTTCACTCTTTCACTTTCGTATGGAAACCTTGATGATAAAAAAAAAATGGTAAAGAACGGATTATCAGATTAACAGATTAGCTCACAGAACAAACTATGCTCCTCTTTAGCTGGGTGTCGTGAGTCGAGAGCACTGGGCATTGTGCCACCATGTCAAAGGCCGTAAAATCATCCTTTAAAGGTGCAGGATGCACATCCATCAACACATATTTTGCAAGGACAATCTGTGGTTTGTTTAAAAATATGTGCTGTGTTTCTAACGTAACCTCCGTGGTAGTTCCCTCTCCGAGGGGCTTTAGTTTAGTGCAGCCGTTAGCTGTTTGTGTTCCACATCAAAACTAACTAATTTCATGCTTTTCTTGTTTTTCAACTGACCTTCTTATAAAGTTAATATGTTTAGAGAATCTTCATCTGTACAGTAGAAATGCATGCAGTACCAGCTCTCAGTACCAGGGGGAGCTCTAAGCCTTTAGTGTATAAGGCCAGGCGACACACAGCTGTTTATATTCAGTCATCTGTTTGTATCTGTAGACTTTCCGATGACTGTGTGTATGTGCGGGTGGGGTATTCAGAATTACCCTTAAGCAGCAGTGCAGGAGGAGGTACAGAGAGCGAGGAGGAGGTGGTGGAGATGGCAGCATCACGACGAGTCCACTGAGAAAAGGGAAGAGACATAAGACATGGAGGCAGATTACTCAGAGCAGTGTGTACAGAATTATAAACCTAAAGCAGAGACGGCTTTATTACGAGGCTCACGCGCAGGTGGAGAAGCCAAGTCCTTTTTTCGGGCTAATTAATTAAAAGGGTGATAGTGCTGCGG
The DNA here is from genome assembly GCA_019802505.1 of Corydoras sp. C115. Taxonomy (NCBI): domain Eukaryota; kingdom Metazoa; phylum Chordata; class Actinopteri; order Siluriformes; family Callichthyidae; genus Corydoras; species Corydoras sp. C115. The sequence continues at coordinate 568,518 of JAFMOC010000177.1, read as the reverse complement.
ACATCATCACATCATGAGTTCACTCTACGTCTGTACAGAGGTTTGTATGTTCCTCTGACGTCTGTGATTTCTGTACTGTAAGGGTCAGAACAGTTGCAGACAACGTCAGACAACAAGCCGCATAGTGCCGGGTCGTCACACATGCATTAAGGCATGTTAGATTAGATTAGATTAGATTAGATTCAACTTTATTGTCATTGTGCAGAGTACAAGTACAAGGGCCAATAAAATATAGTTAGCATGTAACCCAGTGATTCTCAATTATTTTCTGTTAAGCCCCCCCCCTGGGAAGAAAACTTTTTCTCGCCCGTCCAGGGGAGAACGTTTCGGGCGCTGGGCAGATGCACCCAGGACAGGGTGCCAATCCATCTCTGGGCACACACTCACACACACTCGATATGGGGCCATTTGGACAACTCAATTGACTTGATCCATGTTCTTGAACTGTGGGAGGAAACCCGAGAACCCGGAGGAAACCCACGCGGACACGGGGAGAACATGGAAACTCCACCCAGCTGGGGAGTCGAACTGGGAATCCCTAGTGCTGAGAGGCGAACGTGCTAACCACTAAGCCACCGTGCCGCCCTGTTTTGTATTTATTTTCGTACAAATTTGTATAAATGCAGCTAATTGTGATGCGACGTTATGGAGAGTACATGTGTATAGGTGGCTCATAGCATAGTGTCTGTAAAAGGTCATCAGCCACTAATTATTGTATTTATCAATTTTAATGATCTATTTATCACCTAGTTTTTAGTTTTTTAGTTATGTGCAATTCAAACACCTCCGGTCTCTTATCTATATTTTATAGCTATAATTTATATATTATAACCTATTTATCCTATGCTGTGTGTGTGTGTGTGTGTGTATATATATATATATATATATATATATATATATATATATATATATATATATATATATTTTATTCATTATCTTCCGCTTTATCCTATATTAGGGTCGCGGGGGGGTTCCCCATGCCCATCCAGAGGAGAACGTCTCAGGCGCTGGGCAGATACACCCAGGACAGGACGCCAATCTATCACTGGGCACACACTCACTCACACTGACACGCACACAAACACACTCTATATCAATTTGGAGAACTCAATTGACTTGATCCATGTTCTTGGACTGTGGGAGGAAACCCACGCAGGCACAGGTAGAACATGGAAACTCCACCCAGATGGGGATTCGAACCGGGAATCCCTAGTGCTGATATATATATATAATTCTATTTCTGTATTCTTTATTCGAATCCCCATCTGGGTGGAGTTTCCATGTTCTCCCCGTGTCTGCGTGGGTTTCCTCCGGGTTCTCCGGTTTCCTCTCGCAGTCCAAAAACATGTATCAAGTCAATTGAATTCTCAAAATTGCCCCATATAGAGTGTGTTTGAGTGAGTGAGTGAGTGTGTGCCCAGCGATGGATTGGCGCCCTGTCCTGGGTCTATCTGCCCAGCGCCCGAGACGTTCTCCCCTGGATGGGCATGGGGAACCCCACCGCGACCCTAATAGAGGACAAAAGCGGGAGATAATGAATGAATGTATTCTTTATACCCATGTTTCTACACATGTTACAAACTTCACTACCTCTTTTTGTACTTGCAAGCAAATGCAACGAAATTTCGTTCTGCGTACACCAAGTGTATAAATGAATGGTTTAAAGGTTAAGTCTAAGGTTAAGTCTAAGGTCTAAGTCTATAAGTGTACAAAAGGTTTTATATTGAATGTGTATTACACTTGGGGCCACCCTGCTGTTCTTGGCCTTTTGGGTCTGTCCACACACGTCCGTAGACGTCGTCTATAATGTCATTTAATGATGTTTTGCATAAATAATGTTTAATAATGCTAACGTTTCGTAAATAAGGGTTCTTTAAAGAATGAGGTGAGTGCGGTCAGCACTGCTGACTCTCCTGTACTGCCCGCAGGTTAATGACACTGGAGGCAGTGGAGATAAGCGTAGTGTCAAGCACAAAGCAAATCAAGGAAAAAGACCCGCTGTGCATGCTGGGAAAGGCTCCGTGGCCAAGAAACTCAAGAGCAAGTCTGATCCCTAAACCATGACGAGAACCAAGAATCCGAAAGTACACTTCCCTTCTTCTTCTTCTTCTCAGGGCGCATGTGGAGCTCGTTTACCCGGCAGAGCATGTGTCCTCATCTGTCCTGCTTCCTGTCTGTCACTAATCATTTAACCCCCGCCTTGTTTTTATGTTCTGCTCATCCACATCCACTCATCCCGGAGGTGTCTCGTATCACCTGCATCACTAATACCACGCCGGCCCTCACTCACCTCAGGGTCCTTCTGCTGGAGCATCACTTGGTGTCGGAGTTTAGATGCTATTTCAGCTGCATGAACTTAAGTAGTTCTTAGAACTAATGGAGGAAGGATAATGGTTCTCAAACAGAAATTTTAAAGAACTTTTGGGTGGCTGATCTACATCACTGGTCAATGCTGCGAATGCCAGTGCAAACCAGAAATGATAAAGACTCTGATTATATGTCACTGAAGTAAAGTTCCCCAATAATGGTTCCTCTAATTGGGTTCCTAGAACTGTTCGACCCAAAAACACCTAATCATTCTGACTTCCTATTTAAATCTGAGGTCCCATGGCTCAGCCGTGCTTTAGTCCAGGACTTACACATTTCTGTTGCATTAAAGCCTTCGACTTAATGTTAATAAACGGCTGATTCTGATTGGTCAGTTATGGCGCTGTGTTTATTATTGCAGGATTAGGATTAGTCATTATTAAAATTATATTTCAGCGTCATCCTGAGGTTTCATCGTCAGTAACCTGATTGCTGCTCAACACCTTCTGCATGACGTTCTGTTGAGTTCACGGATCTCTAACCTCCTGTTTTCTTAGATCGAATCAGCCGCGGAGCACCAGGAGGAACCCCCCGCTCAGTTAATCAGCCTAAAATTACTCAATCAGGACCCGAGACATCGGCAGGAGCAGTGCAGCTCTGTACGATCTCTTCACAGTGACCCTCCTCACGTTCTGGAGGTCAACGTCAACGTTCATAACCAGGAGGACATCGCTCAACGTGACGGCACATCACCGAGTTCTAATCAGAAACCGGTCCCCCCCCAGCGGCTCTTAAGTGCAGCTTCGAAACGCCTTTCCCAAACTCCACGGCCCAAGTCTGCGCTGGCCAGCCGCCCGTCGGACACCTCCATCATCTCGGCGGCGGCGCTGGAGGAGCTGTGCGACCTCCACAGCTACTACAACCATCAGTTACGGAGGATCAACTACATTTCCCATGAGCGCTTGCACAGCCATGGCACAGGAGCGCTCACCTGTATACAGGAGCCGCTCAGGAGCCTGCGGCTTCCGTCCAGCGCAAAGATAGCCAGAAGTGCCAGAAGTTTGTGGACACGTGTCAGTATGAGGAGGAAACTGGTTCAGAGATGAGTGAACTCTCACTTTTTTTTTTTTTGTGAGATGACGTATGTTCAGAGGTCTTATGTGATGGAAAAAAAATTTGTGATTAATAATTGAATGCTTACTTTTTGGGGGGAGGGGTATTTTTTTTTAAGTTTCGTGGTTAATGGTTATCTGAGAATAAATTGATTTAAATGATTTGCAGATTTATATCTGACTTTATAAACCCATCCATTCATTATCTTCCGCTTTATCCTCTACTAGGGTCACGGGGGGGGGGTTCCCCATGCCCATCCAGGGGAGAACGTTTCGGGCATTGGGCAGATACCACAGATATCACTGGGCACACACTCACTCACACCAACACACACTATATGGGGCAAGTTAGAGAATTCAATTGACCTTGATCCATGTTTTTGGATTGTGGGAAACCAGAGAATCCGGAGGAAACCCATGCGGACACGGGGAGCACATGGAAACTCCACCCAGATGGGGATTCGAACCGGGAATCCCTAGTGCTTAAAGGAGAACATGCTAAACCACTAAGCCACCGTGCCGCCCGGTTCTATCATATGGTTTTCTGTAAATGGTTGATACTGTATGTTTCACCATTCAGCTGTTTTGCTCTCATCTGTCCACAGAATGTTCTCCCAGAACTGGATCATATTCATACGTTCTGGCTTGTAGCAGCTCCACGTACTGTATGATGGACTTTGTAGTTCTGCAATAACATCTGTAGTCCATCTGTTTCTCTACATCAGGCATTATTAGGGTGGTGGATGCTTCTCAGCAGTGCAGTGACACTGATCAGAGACAGCAGGTCATCTCTTGGCACACATTGTGTTTTTCATCCTTTAATCCTCCATCAGTGATACAGGATGCTGCACACAGGATGATGGTGGAGGGGATATAGAAGTTGGTGGAGGATTCACGGTGTAGCGACACTGCTGTAGAACTACAGACGTCCTCTATACGGTAAGTAAAGCAGATACAGTGCAGATGGCCACTAAATCGACTTAAATATTTGATTGCTTTATTTTTAAATGAACTTAACGCTGCTTCGGTGAATAAATGTTCCATTAAATTCCTGAAGCTAAAGGGCCGAACGCTAGTGCAGTTTATAGTGCAAATAAAGGTTCTTTGAGCATCTAGTACAAAACACAAGACCATGTCCGTTCTGTTCGTGTGACTGTACTTTGTTATTGTTGTATATTATTATTTTATTAAATGTAAAGAGCATTGCTATAAAAAAAACATCCTCAACGCATCAACCTGTAGGAAAAGCCCAGGATTACAGCATCCTGTTGTCTACTGAGTCTCGAACCCGGACGGGGTTTCAGTTACACATGTTCTGCCTGGAAGCGTTAATGTGAGTGTAAATGTAACGGTTGGCAAAGTTCGGCTGTTGGAAACGTGAATGTCCATCGATTATCACCAAACGGACGTCGTCAGGACGCGTCTCATTCCGCTGGCACTGTTGGTAGGTTCTCTTCTTGGTTCATCATTTCATGGCGGGAGGGTGAATGATGCGGGTTCTCCGGCGGACGTCAGGTGCAGAGCTTTTGGTTACTAGAGAGAGGGAGAGGATGTGTAGAGAACATGTTAATAAGCGCAGGACTAATCAAACTATCGACACATTTACATTTAGTCGTTCAGCAGACGCTTTTATCCAAACGACTTACAAATGAGAACATCACAAGTCAGAAATTACACTGTAAAATCATCAAACCTGATTGTTATTTGATTTTTTATTTTTACAACAGGTATTTGTTAAAAAAAAAAATGCATCTTCAGTAGTTTCTTAAAACTGCTTAGTGATTCTGCCTTACAGAGTCGGGGAGATCGTACTACCATGTTGCAGTGGTGTGAGAATGAGCTCCTCGGTGAGGTGGAACCACCAGGGGGCGATCATCACTGGAGTGAAGTGAACGAGTCAGAGTGTATTTTGAAAAGATAGAGTGAAGGTAAGAGGGGGAAGATCCAGAAATGGTTCTGTAGAGTCAGTGCAGAGTCAGAGCCAGAGTCAGTGCCTTGTACTGAATGCAGCAGCTACAGGGAGCCGATGGAGGGAAATGAGAAATGAGACTTTAAAGCCTGGACAATTAACACAAACAAAAAAAGCTCTACTGAATGTGAGCAGCTACACGGAGCCTGTCGACACTGTTGCAGACTCCAGAATTGGTTCCATCATCTGCAGTGTTCATTAGAGAACTGCATCCGAAAACGCCCTACCATGCATGCAGTGCCATACAGTACTGAGAATAATCGGCCACCTGAACGCCTGCCCTGTGGGGGTCCTGTTCATCAGAGTAACAGCTGGATTACAGAATGGAGTGCGGGTTTAATTCGGAGCGCGCTCTCTCTGTGTTCTCTGGCCGTCTCGTCGGTTCCCATCGCCCCGATGGCTTTCGTTGTACCGCAGCTGAAGGTGTGGAAACGGGAACATTCCAGACTGACAGTACAGGAAAAAGAATCCCCCAGTATCGGTTCCAGTTGCCGGTATTCCCACTCTACTGGTCAGACCTTCTGCAGAGGTTATTAAAGTATAAAGTGACAGCTGTGGAAGGAAAACGCTCTAAGAATAATTCGACGTCTAGAGTTACGGACACACGGGCCTCAGATTTTCCTGAGACGAGATGATAAAAACAACACGGGCTCGGGAATCGGGCCGGACGCCACGGACGGGGTCTGCACTCGACACGGACTTGTGTGTGTGTGTGTGTGTGTGTGTGTGTGTGTGTGAAGTGAGAGAGAGGAGCTGCACATGCAAAGACTCCATAGCACTCGCACTCCATCAGCTCCCTGCTACAGTAACCTGAGAATGCACAGAGAAACCTTTCAACATCTGGAGCTAAAGCCACACACTCTCTCTCTCTCTCTCTCACACACACACACACTTTCTCTTTTCTCTCACTTCATTTCTCCCTTATGCTCTCTCGCCCACACACACGCACACTCTCTCTTAACCCATCTCATGCTTACGCACTATTTCTTGCACACTCACACACTTGTTGCTTATTTTCTCTCTCTCTCTCACCCACACTTTCTCTTTTCTCTCACTTCATTTCTCCCTTATGCTCTCTCGCCCACACACACACACACACACTCTCTCTTTCACATGCTCTCTCTTAACCCATCTCATGCTTACGCACTATTTCTTGCACACTCACACACTTGTTGCTTATTTTCTCTCTCTCTCTCTCTCTCTCTCACACACACACACACACTTTCTCTTTTCTCTCACTTCATTTCTCCCTTATGCTCTCTCGCCCACACACACACACTCTCTCTTTCACATGCTCTCTCTTAACCCATCTCATGCTTACGCACTATTTCTTGCACACTCACACACTTGTTGCTTATTTTCTCTCTCTCTCTCTCTCTCTCTCTCACACACACACACACACTTTCTCTTTTCTCTCACTTCATTTCTCCCTTATGCTCTCTCGCCCACACACACGCACACTCTCTCTTAACCCATCTCATGCTTACGCACTATTTCTTGCACACTCACACACTTGTTGCTTATTTTCTCTCTCTCTCTCACCCACACTTTCTCTTTTCTCTCACTTCATTTCTCCCTTATGCTCTCTCGCCCACACACACACACACACACTCTCTCTTTCACATGCTCTCTCTTAACCCATCTCATGCTTACGCACTATTTCTTGCACACTCACACACTTGTTGCTTATTTTCTCTCTCTCTCTCTCTCTCTCTCACACACACACACACTTTCTCTTTTCTCTCACTTCATTTCTCCCTTATGCTCTCTCGCCCACACACACACACTCTCTCTTTCACATGCTCTCTCTTAACCCATCTCATGCTTATGCACTATTTCTTGCACACTCACACACTTGTTGCTTACATTTACATTTACATTTACATTTAGTCATTTAGCAGACGCTTTTATCCAAAGCGACTTACAAATGAGAACACCACAAGTCAGAAGCCATGGAGAAAACCAACTATACTGTAAGTTCATCAACCTGATTGTTATTCGAAGCTGCGCCCCCCCCCCTCTTTTTTTTTTTTTTTTTTTTTTTTTTTTATAACAGGTATTTGGTAAATAGATGTGTCTTAAGCAGTTTCTTAAAACTGCTTATTTTCTCTCTCTCTCTCACACACACACACTTTCTCTTTTCTCTCACTTCATTTCTCCCGTATGCTCTCTCGCCCACACACACACACACTCTCTCTTTCACATGCTCTCTCTTAACGCATCTCATGCTTACTCACTATTTCTTGCACACACTCACACACTTGTTGCTTATTTTCTCTCTCTCTCACACACACTTTTTCTGTTCTCTCACTTCATTTCTCCATTATGCTCTCTCGCCCACACACACACACACACTCTCTTTCACATGCTCTCTCTTAACCCATCTCATGCTTACGCACTATATATTCTCTCTCTCACACACACACACACACACTTTCTCTTTTCTCTCACTTCATTTCTCCCTTATGCTCTCTCGCCCACACACACACTCTCTTTCACATGCTCTCTCTTAACCCATCTCATGCTTACACACTATTTCTTGCACACACTCACACACTTGTTGCTTATTTTCTCTCTCTCTCTGACACACACACACTTTTTTTCTTCATTTCTCCCTTATGCACCCTCTCCCACACACACACACACACACACACACACACTCTCTCTCTTAACCCTTTCTCTCTCATGCTCTTGCTTGCTTTTGTTCTTACATTCTCTCTCTCGCTCATGGTCTCTTGTACAATGCTTCCTCTCCCATCCTCTTTTGCTCTCTCACACTTTCACATGTTCTTTCTCTCGTTTTTGTGAGATGGTGGCTTAGTGGTTTAGCATGTTCTCCTCTCAGTATTAAGGATTCCCAGTTCGAATCGGGTGGAGTTTGCATGTTCTTCCCGTGTCCGCGTGGGTTTCCTCCGGGTTCTCCAGTTTCCTCCCACAGTCCAAAGACATGGATCAAGGCCAATTGAGTTCTCCAAATTGAGTTCTCCCATATAGAGTGTGTCTGTGTGAGTGAGTTTGTGTCCAGTGATAGATTGGCGTCCTGTCCTGGGTGTATCTGCCCAGTGCCCGAAACGTTCTCCCCTGGATGGGCAGGGGGAACTCCCCCTGCGACCCTAGTAGAGGATAAAGCTGAAGATAATGGATGGATGAGTTTCCTTCACACCCCATGTCGTGTCCCATGTCTCACCTGTGTTTATTTGTTCTGGTCTCTGATCCTCAGACAGCGCCGCTTCAGGATGGGTTCGGAGTCTGCGTGTAGCTCGCTCTGCTCTGCAGCGTGTGTGTGTAAGTGTGAGCTTTTGTCCCAGCTGTGAGAAAGTGTGTGTGCAGCTGTCAGCGTGATGCTGTGTGTGTTCTTCTCTCGTAATTTCGGCGGGATGGATCGGGCATACGCATGTTCCTCCGCCGCCAGAGCATCGCCGTCTACGCTCAACCCTTTGCTCTCCTGTGATTGGCCGGTTTGGCAGTCCCTCGGGTCCGGGTGAGACCCATTATTGCCGGCTTCGTGCTCGCTCAACAAGTTCTCTTTAACTTCCTCGGAGTCAGAGGGTTGGGGTAACGTGTGGGCGGAGCTTGTCCTCTGTTCCGGGTCCGCGTGAAATGAAGATTCAAATGAAGGAGTGCAGGATGAAGGTCGCAGGGCGGGGCCTGAAAGAGAAGTGGGGGTGTGCAGTACAGAGGCACACGAAGGGTCGGGGTTGGGTGCTTTCCGCTGAACAACCGAAGCATGCATATGTGTCAGTGTGCCTGTGGGTACAATAATTGTAGTGGCAGGGTCCAGTGGAGAACCTGCTAAAGTGCCTATGTGACATTTAGGAGACTGAACAGTCAAACCTTTATTAGTCCTGTCATTCTCTTCTTCTAAATCTCGGTCCTTATTGAGATCGATCCCAAATTGTGTTTCCTCCTCCTGCTTCACCCGGCACCCCGCCCTCTGGATCACCTGACGTTCTCTGCCTGCATCTCGCTGAACCTCTGCAAAGGAAGGCGTGGCACCCATGACATTTGGCGAAGAGTGAGATGGAAAGGATGGAGAGTAAGCTTCGGGCGATGACATCCTCTCTGTCTTCACCCTTTGGTCCTCCATGTTATGATCGTTTGTGCTTTGTTCCTCAGAAGGATCATCTCTCCTCAGTTCCTTCTCCTTGAAATTCCAAATACCCCTTGCATGATCCAAAAGCCCCGATTCAACCGGTATGGGGATGGGAATGGGCACAGGCACTGGTAACGGGACTATAATCGGATATGGCACTAGAACTGTAGGTTGGGGGCACGGGAGAGATAAGGTTGGCAAGAGCGAAGGCATATGTTGATGGTACGTGGGTGCACAAGGCATGACCGGTGCTGAATAAGGATGGAAGACATGCGGAGGGTGAACGGCGCGAATCGATGGCATGTGTATATTTTGAGAATGTAAGGCTCTCGAGGATGGACTGGGGCCCCGGTTTCGGGGCTGTTCGCAGACCAGGGGCCGAGGAAAACCTGGGGGCCGCTCGATGGCAACGTGAGGCGGAGGAGCTGATGGCACCGATGTGCTGGTCTGAACCTGCGACGAAAGCGAGACCTCTCTTTCCTTGCTCTGAGTAAAGGTTAAGGATTTCCCAGAGGATGACGAGGACAGGACTGGTGTTGACACTTTGGGAGACGAGGCTTCTTTACGTTCTCCCTCCAGGGAAGCGTTATTCCATGACTCTGGAGTCAGCAGTGTCTCGCTCTCTCCAGCTGGACGACCCTCGGCGTCTGGGTGGCTTGGGCTTGAGCCAGAACTCGTCAGGGCAGCCCGAGCCTCTCGATAGAAAATGTCCATCTTGTACTGGTTTAGACACTTGGTGCTGCAGAACTGGAGTCGGTCCTCACCTGCTCCAAGGTCCAGGTACTTAGTGTGACGCACATGTTTGCACCAATCACACACCTGACGAGAGGAAGAGACTGTCACCTTCAACATCCAGTGTATGGACAAAAGTACTGGGCATCTATTTTAATTAACGAATTCAATTAAGTCCGATGTCTCATTATTAGAAATGAGAAATTAAGTCACTGGCCACTTTATTGAATTATTTTGTTGTGCATCAGCTCCACCTTCCATACAGATGGACTTTGTAGTTCTACAATTCCGTTCTGTAATCCATCTGTTCCTCTACAGACTCTGTCAGTCCTCTTTACGCTGTCCTCTGATGATCAGGACCATGGACAGAGCAGGTGTTATTAGGGTGGTGGATGATTCTCAGTACTGCAGTGACACTGATATGGAGGTGCAGGGTTGTTCGTGTATCAGACGCAGCAGTGCTGCTGGAGATTAAATCCTGTATCCACTCACTGTACACACCTCCACCTCACTGCTCCACCTTGTGGATTTAAAATCGGAGACTGCAGGTCATCTGTTGCTGCACAGTTTGTGTTCTTCCTCCTCTAATTCTACATTAGTGGTTACAGGAAGCACCACCACCATGTCAGCGTCACTGCAGTACAGAGAGTCATCCACCACCCTAATAATACCTGCTCTGTCCATGGTCCTGATCATGGGAGAACAGAGTAAGGACTAACATGAGTATGTAGCGGAACAGGTGGACTACAGAATGGAACTGTAGAACTACAAAATCCATCTATGTTTTTAATAAAACTGAATGCAGAAGTTGAGTTTAATTCACAGTTAATGAAAATTGGTTCATCCTCTTGTGCTCATGGTACTCACTCGCGTGCAGCTGTTGGTCTTGAGCACAAGCCGTGGAGGGGTCTCCATGGATTTACTGGGAGCTGGTGGAGACGCACTGTCCTGCTGCTGATCCTCAGTTCGGGCCTGAAAGAAGAAAAGAACGGCATGTCATCAAAGCTGCTTCAACGGCTGTGTGTGTGTGTGTGTGTGTGTGTGTGTGTGTCTGTTTCTGGATAGGCTTGTATAGCTCAAACACTGTGTGTGTGTGTGTTTGTGTGTGTATGTTTCTGGAGAGGTTTTTAGTACAGCTCATACACTGTGTGTGTGTGTGTGTATATGTATATATGTTTCTGGAGATGTTTTGGTACAACTCATACACTGTGTGTGTGAGTGAGTGTGGTACAGCTCATACACTGTGTGAGTGTAAGTGTGTGTGTGTGCGTTTCTGGAGATGTTTTGATACAACTCATACACTGTGTGTGTGTGTGTGTGTGTGTGTTTCTGCAGATGTTTTGGTACAACTCATACACTGTGTGAGTGTAAGTGTGTGTGTGTGTGTGTATGTATGTTTCTGGAGATGTTTTGGTACAACTTATACACTGTGTGAGTGTAAGTGTGTGTGTGTGTGTGTGTGTGTGTGTTTCTGGAGATGTTTTGGTACAACTTATACACTGTGTGAGTGTAAGTGTGTGTGTATGTATGTTTCTGGAGATGTTTTGGTACAACTTATACACTGTGTGAGTGTAAGTGTGTGTGTGTGTGTGTGTGTATGTTTCTGGAGATGTTTTGGTACAACTTATACACTGTGTGAGTGTAAGTGTGTGTGTGTGTGTGTGTGTTTCTGGAGATGTTTTGGTACAACTCATACACTGTGTGATTGTAAGTGTGTGTGTGTGTGTATGTTTCTGGAGATGTTTTGGTACAACTCATACACTGTGTGATTGTAAGTGTGTGTGTGTGTGTATGTTTCTGGAGATGTTTTGGTACAACTCATACACTGTGTGATTGTAAGTGTGTGTGTGTGTGTATGTTTCTGGAGATGTTTTGGTACAACTCATACACTGTGTGATTGTAAGTGTGTGTGTGTGTGTATGTTTCTGGAGATGTTTTGGTACAGCTCATACACTGTGTAAGTGTAAGTGTGTGTGTTTCTGGAGATGTTTTGATACAACTCATACACTGTGTGTGTGAGTGAGTGTGTGGTACAGCTCATACATTGTGTGAGTGTAAGTGTGTGTGTGTTTCTGGAGATGTTTTGGTACAACTCATACACTGTGAGTGTAAGTGTGTGTGTGTGTGTGTTTCTGGAGATGTTTTGGTACAACTCATACACTGTGTGTGTGTGTGTGTGTATGTGTGTGTGTTTTTCTGGAAAGATCTTTGGTACAGCTCACACACTGTGTGTGTGATTTTGTGAGTGATTGTGTGTGTGTGTGTTTCTGGAGAGATTTTTGGTACAGCTCATTTAGTGTGTGTGTGACTGTGTGTGTGTCTGTGTGTGCGCGTGCGAGTATACGTTTGAGTGTGTGTGTGTGTGTGTGTGTGTGAGAGACGATGCCCACACTGTGCTCTTGTGTGAGTCTGTGGTGACTGTTCCAGATTGCAGTAAGCTGATCCCGTGTTGACTCTAGCTCGCGCTCTCCGTCTGATGGGTGTATGGGGCTGAAACCTGACGCTGCTGCGGTAAACTATGTGCTGCAAGAGGACACCACTCTCTCCATGGCGGCCATCAGTCTTTCCTCTTAAACAGGCTGCTACTTGTCTGCTTTCCTCCATATTTCTTTTTTCCACTGGGGTTGCGTTTTACTGCTTCGTGTCGTTTCCTCTCCAGTGCGTTTTGGAACGATGCGGTAGAATGAACAGAAGGTGCTATCTGCTCGAACCCGTTACATCCTCCATGTGTATGTAATGTAGGAGAGGGAAGTGCTACAGAGTTCAGGTACTGTGGTGGGTATAGGGTCAAAAATATTTAAGCGCCTGTACTTTCAGGTTTAATGTAAAATGTTAGAATATCGTTAATTATCTTCTAATCTACATCCACGACTGAGTTCAGCCAAAAACTTCAGAATTTATAGTATTAAACACCAGGTTATGATGTGAGTGACTTTAGACCTCCAAGTCCACCCCTGACGTGGGTTCATGTCTATACTCAGAAGGTGTCTATACTCAGAAGGTGGAGGTCCTGTTTCTGATAGTTATTTTCAAAGTGGCACGGACCTCCGCTTCTCAGTGCTGGGGATCCAAGTTTGAATTCAAATTGTAGATGGAGTATCCATGTTCTCCCCGTGTTTGGGTGGGTACATCCACAGTCCAAAAATATGGATTCAAGGTGAATTGGCTGCTATATAGAGTTCAGGTACTGTAAGGGTGACCAGATTCCAATTCACCAGATGTGGGACAAAGATGTGTGGGACAATGTGGAAAACCAATGCACTGCCATATATATATATATATATATATATATATATATATATATATATATATATATATGTACACACACATGTTTTTATTTGGCAGTATGTGTGTGTGTGTGTGTGTGTATATGTGTGTGTGTGTGTATATATATATATATGACCTAATTTGCATTGTTTGTATTGGTGGGCGCGCCCTTAACATGCGTTCCCGATTGGTTGACATTCAAAGAGCCCGCCTGTCCCCGGATAACAGCCATCCAATGTCGGATTATAAAACACGCATAAAAACTGGAGTCTGACTTTCAATAACAATGCGGGACAGCGTCTCAATTTGCAGGACGCGTGAAAAGTAAGGAAATTGCGTGACTGTCCCGTACAAAGCTGGTCACCTTAGGTACTGTGATGGGTGTAGGGTCAAAAATATGTAAGCTTTCAGGTTTAATGTAAAATGTGGTGTATTGTTAGTCATTTATTTGCTAACAGGTAAAAGTAATCTTCTAATCTAGATTTAAATGTGGGAGTGGACCTCGTGTTCAGGGTGGGGTTGGGTGGGTTGTTTCAACACTGTAACTACAAAGGCTGCAGCGACTTTGAACTTCGACTGATCAGAGACCCCACCCTGTTAGTGCCCTTTACTCTGTTCTCTGATGATCAGGACCCCCCACAGAGCAGGTATTTTTAGGGTGGTGAATGATTCTCAGTGCTGCAGTGACGCAGACATGGTGGAGGTGTGTGTAAGTGTTTGCTGTGCTGTACGATCGACACAAAAACCGACCTTGTTGCGTTTGAAGTACGCTCTTCTGCACATGGCGAAACACTTCTCACTGCAGAAGCTCTTATGTTCAGAGCCCATGATCAGAGAGTAACGCTTAAGCCCCTCCTTCTGACACCACACACAGACAATCGGAACATTCTCTTCCACTGGAAAAGAGAGAGAGAGAGAGAGGAGATGGGTGCACTACACAATCAGGAACAATAGTGTTCAGGTGAGTGTGAGTGTGTTCACCCGCTCACAGGGCAGAATTAGTGGTGCTAGTAGTTGTGGTAGTGATGCTTGTGCTGGTTGTAGTAGTTCCTGTGATATCAGTAGTGGTACTAATACGCCATAGTAGTGTTGTGGTTGTGGTGGAGATATTACCAGTAGTAGTAGAAGTGGTCGTTATGATTATGGTTGTATTAATAGTTATTGTATTGGTGGAGGTAGTATTAGTAGTGGTTGTTAGAGTGGTAGTTGTTAGTGTGGTCATGGTAGTTAGTGTGGTAGTAGTTGTTGCCGTGGAAGTAAGTGTGCTAGTGGTAGTTAGTGCGGTAGTAGTTGTTGATGTAGTTGTTGGTGTGGTAGTAGTTGTTAGTGTGGTAGTAGTTGTTGATGTGGTTGTAATTGTTGGTGTGGTAGTTAGTGTGGTAGTAATTGTTGATGTGGTTGTAATTGTTGATGTGGTAGTTAGTGTGGTAGTACTTGTTGGTGTAGTAGCAGTTGGTGTGGTAGTAATTGTTGATGTGCTAGTTAGTGTGGTAGTTGTTGATATGGTAGTTGTTGGTGTGATAGTAGTTGTCGGTGTGTTAGTAGATGTTGATGCGGTAGTTGTTGATGTGGTAGTTAGTGTGGTAGTAGGTGTTGTAGTAGATGTTGATGTGGTAGTAGGTGTTGGTGTGGTAGTAGTAGTTGATGTGGTAGTTAGTGTGGTAGTAGGTGTTGTAGTAGATGTTGATGTGGTAGTAGGTGTTGGTGTGGTAGTAGTAGTTGTTGTGGTAGTTAGTGTGGTAGTAGGTGTTGTAGTAAATGTTGATATAGTAGTAGTAGTAGTTGTTGTTGTTGGTGTGGCAGTTAGTGTGGTAGTAGGTGTTGTAGTAGATGTTGATGTGGTAGTAGGTGTTGGTGTGGTAGTAGTTGTTGGTGTGGCAGTTAGTGTGGTAGTAGTTGCGGTAGTTCACACCTGCAGATGGTTTGATGACCGGCACTACGACGTGAGTTCCATGCAGGTCCTTGATATGAGGAGAGATGGAGGAGGAGGAGGAGGAAGGGGAAAGAGGAAAGCCGACAGGTGCCTTCCCTCCGTTTTTTGGAGGTGCAGCAAGACCAGATGTGAGCTTGTTCTCCACCACAGCTGGCTTTGGCTCAGAATTCTCTGAGATTAAAAACAAGAGAAGGTAAAGCCAAAAGCATTCGAACCCCCCGACAAATCATTAACGTAGGACTAAATATTCAAATATTTAGAATATGAATATGAGTTCATGTCTGTACTCAGAACCCAAAAAGGTGGAGGTCCTGTGTCTTTGATATTCATTTTCAGAGTGGGGCGGCACAGACCTCCACCTCTCAGGGCTGGGGATCCAGGTTAGTATCCCAATTGTAGGTGATGTATCCATGTTCTTCCTGTGTTTTGGTGGGTATACCCACAGTCAAAAAACATGGATTCAAGGTGAATTGGCTGCTCTAAATTGCACCTATATAGTGTGTGTGTGTGTGTGTGTGTGTGTTAGTGAGTGCGTGTCCAGCGATAGATTGGCACTCCATCCGGAATGTATGTTTCCCCTGGATGGGCATGGAAACCAGTTGTCCCACATCCTCCCCCCGTCCACTTCCCCTGTGACCGCCCTAGTGTGGGGTATTAAGTGGAAGATTTTCAGAGTGTTTTAATATTTTTGAACTCCATAACACAATCAGACAACATTAAAGTCATCTGGATGTCTTCTGTCTGGATGAAGGAAGAGATGCAAATAGACTCATGGGCGTCTCACCTTTAAGGACAGACACATGTCGTCTTGCTCTGATGGAGTAGCTTCTGATGTCAGAGGACTCGGCGTCCTGCAGGTCCACTTTATCGTAGCCGTACCAACCCAGCAGCTCATTCATCGTGCTCTCGGCGAAACTCTGACGATCACATGCATACACACACGAGTCAGGTGGGCAAGCCTTCTAAAAACATCCAGTGTCTCTAACATCAGTGCTTGACCTCCTAAAGGCTTTAAGTTTAATTCTTAATCTTTCTTTACAGGAAACACCAAGAGGTGCAACACTATGTTAAAGCCGATGAAGGGACAACAAAGTGAGGTGAGAACCCAGCCGATGATAGACGGTCAGATGTCCATATAAGGGTTAAAGAGCAAAGCCACAAAGTGTAATTTCTCACCCCTCACCTAGTAAGCCCCGAGATGGACTCTAACACCCTCAGCCAGAAAGTTTACAATGCAGAGTATTGGCTCAGAATTCTCTGAGATAACAAACAAAAGCCAAAAGCATTCGAACCCCCCGACAAGTCATTAACGTAGGACTTTAAATATTGAAATCCATAACCGGATCATTACTGGATGTGATTATGTGAGGATTTAAAAGCTTTTAAAAGTAGATTAATGAGATCAGACACTGACGGTGGAAGAGAACTATAACACATATCGGCCTACGGTCACAAAATAATGATAATTAGATAATTAGTCCTAATAAAATGAATTATATGTTTAACTATGAGGGGCTTCGGTTAGTTATTAATGATTTAATTAAAAACCCACGGCTGAGTTCAGCAAAAAACCTTTAGAATTTATGATGTAAAACACCAGGTTATGATAAGTGACTGGTAAGTGACTTTAGACCTCCAAGTCCACCCCTGACGTGGGTTCATGTCTGTACTCAGAACCCAAAAAGGTGGAGGTCCTGTGTCTTTGCTATTCATTTTCAATTTGAAGCCAGCAAGTTTACAATGCAGAATATACAAAAAAATATACAGAAACATCTCAAAAAATACCAAAAACAGTGAGACGGGGTGAATGTGTGTATGGAGATCAGAGCTACAGTAACGTCACAGACGGAACCCTGCTGCACCTTATTGTGCATTCGCGGCAGCCACATGAAAAAAAAAAAGTTCTGAATTCCCTCTTTGTTACTTTATTATAAGCAGTTGGACATAAAATCTGTCTGAACACCCGAGAGACCCCCGGCTCTCCGTCTCTCTCCCTGTTTGAGATTAGAGAGGTGGGTAATTTGACTCCTGGTTAGCTGAAATCGGAGGAGGACACGGAATACCACAGCTGGGTTTGTGGGCTTCCCAGAAATCCCCCTCCTCCCAACTCCATTGCCCCTTCTTGTCCTCAGTGCTCCAGTTCTCCTTCTCCTCTTCTCGATTTTCCCTTAAGGATCCGATTCCACTGCCTTTTCCCCCCCTCTTCCTTCCTTTCCACGACTCTGGTTGCGTTTAAAGCTCTCGTTTCACTCATCTCTCCCTGAGTGCTCACAACCAAAACAAACAGTTGCGGGAGAACACAAATCTGCGCCCTCTCTCTCTCTCTTTTTTTTTCTCGTTTCTGTCTCACTCTCTCCATGCGATACCTGACTCTTTAGCCCTTCTCGCCTTTCGTTCTTTCTCTCAAAAACAGCCTTGAGAACAGGGGGATTCTCTAAGAATGGCGTATCGTTTACAGGCTCTACTCGTCACTCAGTGCACAAGCAGGTCTGCACAAATGCTCTGTATGTGAGTACCTTCTAAGGATGGATTGAGTGGAACTGCATGTTCTGGAAGCCCCCAGTATCTTGGCTCAATCGGTCTTTGAGTTGTTTAACCGTCCCAAACGAAAAAAATGGCAAAAAAACTCTAAAATCTGGGATCTGTAACAAGAACTGTCCCTGTGGTCTTCCATTTCCTTACTATGTTCCTCACAGTGGAAACTGACAGGTTAAATCTCTGAGACAACTTTTTGTATCCTTCCCCTGAACTATGTTGAACAATCTTTGTTTTCAGATCTTTTGAGAGTTGTTTTGAGGAGCCCATGATGCCACTCTTCAGAAGAGATTCAAATAGGAGAACAACTTCAATTAGCCACCTTAAATACCTTTACTCATGATTGGATACACCTGGCTATGGAGTTCAAAGCTCAATGAGGTTACCGAACCAATTTTGTGCTTCAGAAAGTCAGTAAAAAGTAGTTAGAAGTATTCAAATCAATAAAATGATAAGGGTACCCATACGTTTGCACCTGTCAAATTTTGGTTTAATGCATATTGCACATTTTCTGTTAGTACAATAAACCTCATTTCAATCCTGAAATATTAATGTGTCCATCAGTTATTAGATATATCAAACTGAAATGGCTGTTGCAAACACCCAAATATTTATAACTAAAAATTATTAAGATTAATAGGGGTGCCCAAACTTTTGCATATGACTGTATGGTGATCTCTGGCTCTCTTCTGCTTTATTCCCGTAGTTTCCACGGCGAAGCTCCGGGGTTTTTTTCAGACAAACATCTGCTCGGTGAGAGAAGGTGTGTGAGCGCCCTCCCAAAATCCGTGCCAGTTGTAGCCAAAGGCAACAAAAACCCACCGTGACCCCACTCGAGTGCGGGCCGTGCTTGCATCGGGATCGTGTTCAGTTTCATGTGTTTGGATTAAAATTAGTCGAGTTGCAACCCTATACCCACCCGCCTGTACGGCTATCAAGTGCAGCTATCCAAAATTGCTCGCACAAAGAGACTCACACCTAGTGTCCTCACATTCGAACGTGGAAACTGCACACTGACATTTCCCTCAAACCACAGGGAGGAACCTGAAGCAGCACATCCATTATTTTAACCAATGAAAGAATACAAAGCTCATAGTCAGAAAATCATAAACATGTTTGTTTTATTAGGATCTACTGTATATGAATTGGGGTGGAGGGGTGTCTGAGCCAATCCCAGCACTCGGTCGAAGGATGAGGAGACACCTTGGACAAGTTGCCAGTCCACTGAGGGACACACAGATTTCCACACATATTCAAACCTAAGAGTATGTTAGTATCTCCAGTGCACCTCGTCCACTGGGAGAACATGCAAACTTCACACAGAAACCACCCTGAAACTGAAATCTACACAAACTGGTTGAACATCCATTCATCCATTATCTTCCGCTTTAGCCTCTACTAGGGTCGCGGGGGGGTTCCCCATGCCCATCCAGGGGAGAACGTTTCAGGTGCTGGGCAGATACACCCCGGACTGGATGCCAATCTATCACTGAACACTCACTCACACAGACACACTCTATATGGGGCAATTTTGGACAATTCAATTGACTTGATCCATGTTTTTGGATTGTGGGAGGAAACCGGAGAACCCGGAGGAAACCCACGTGGACACGGGGAGAACATGGAAACTCCACCCAGATGGAGAATTGAATCGGGAATCTCTAGCACTGAGAGGAGAACATGCCAACCACTAAGCCGACTGGTTGAACATATCTTTCCAAATCCAAAACAATATAATCTAAAACACCGTCCCACGTGGCGACTGAGGGCATCGACTCCCAGGAGGAGGCTTTACACAGAACACACGCAGTGTGGTCAGGATGGATAAGCAAATCAGTCGGGAAATGCGTTTGCGAGGTCAGACATTGATGTCTAATCTAATCTGTGCCTGCCATCGTGTTTCCATCCGTTCCAGAGATGCTCACTGAAGATGTGTTGGGGCTTTGAAGAGGTTAAGGAGTTCATCCATACTTGTGTTTATTGAGCTCGCGTCGACTCCGCAGTCCTGGAACAGGAAAGGGACTCTCCCAAACTCTCACCACAGAGGTGGAACCATGAAACTGTCTAAGATACGTTCCTTCTTCTCGGGAGAAAAGTCTCAGGTATAATATTAAAAATGAATCAAGACATACTTTTTACTTTAGCTTCACTTTAGAAATCAAATCTTAAGGTCAGCATTATTTGAAGTTATTATAAGTACCCCACCCATTATCTTCCGCTTTATTATATATTTGGGTAGCCCCCCCCCCCCCCCCGCTACCCGACTATAGAATAAAGCGGAAGATAGGGGGGTTCCCCATGCCCATCCAGGGCAGAACGTTTGGGGCGCTGGGCAGATACACCCAGGACAGGACGCCAATCTATCACTGGACACACACTCACTCATACAAACACACTCTATATGGGGCAATTTGGAGAATTCAATTGACCTTGATCCATGTTTTTGGACTGTGGGAGGAAACCAGAGAACCCAGAGGAAACCCACGCGGACACGGGGAGAACATGGAAACTCCACCCCGATGGCGATTCGAACCGGGAATCCCTAGCGCTGAGAGGAGAACATGCTAAACCACTAAGCCACCGTCCATCCATCCACTATCTTCCGCTTTATCCTATATTAGGGTTGCGGGGGGGGGTTCCCCATGCCCATCCAGGGGAGAACGTCTCGGGCGCTGGGCAGCTACACCCAGGACAGGATGCCAATCTATCACTGGACACACACTCACTCACACAGACACACTCTATATGGGGCAATTTGGAGAACTCAATTGACTTGATCCATGTTTTAAGACTTTGGGAGCAAACCGGAGAACCTGGAGGAAACCCACGCGGACCAGGGGAGAACATGGAAACTCCACCCAGATGGGGATTCGAACCGGGAATGTCTAGCGCTGAGAGGAGAACATGCTAAACCACTAAGCCACCGTTATTATGACCATATTGTATACAAGGCTACAGAAAATGCATGAACCGTTAGAACACATCTGGATGCGCACTGGCGGATCGCGCGCGCCCGACCTCTGGTAACCCTCACGCGGTACCGAAACGAGTCAGAACCTGGGTCACGCTCTTCCTCCCTCTCCCACTCCCACTCCCACTCGTTCACCAAATCACGGGCTGAACCCCTCGCACCCCCCCCCCCCCCACACACAACCCGACGGCGCGCGCTCGTACCTTCATCTCCTGGCTGACCTCTCTCTTGACGGGGTGAGCGGGCTTCCTGCTGCGCTTGCTCTCGGGCGCTCTGTCCCTCTCCATCTTTCTGCTCGGCTGCTCGGGTGGAGGCGCGGAGCGGACTGCGCGCTCGGCGTGGCAGAGTTTTGCCCACCCGCCCGAACCGAGTGGGAAAGGATATGCGCGCGAGAGGAGGGAGGGAGGGGCCTGTGTTGTGTAATCCAACACCTGCCCCGTGTCTTAAATAACAGGTTGCACAATCAGGGATGCTGACCACTCTTTTTGCCCCGGAATACTGAGCTACACTTACAGACGCGTCATCGGTCAGTGACCGTCGGTCCTATCCCTGCACCTTCCCACGGGGGCCGGTCTCTTTGGTCTGAGAGTGTGCCGGGTTTTTAACATTCTGTGAAATGTTCCAAAACCTCTTGTGGAACTCCGTGCTGACTTTTATTTCCTCAGATAATTTAACAAATCAGGCGGCATGGTGGCTTACTGGTTAGCACGTTCTCCTCTCAGCGCTAGGGATTCCCTGTTCGAATCCCCATCTGGGTGGAGTTTCCATGTTCTCCCCGTGTCCGCGTGGGTTTCCTCCAGGTTCTCCGGTTTCCTCCCACAGTCCAAAGACATGGATCAAGTCAATTGAATTCTCAAAAATTGCCCCATATAGAGTGTGTCTGTGTGAGTGAGTGTGTGCCCAGTGATGGATTGGCGCCCTGTCCTGGGTGTATCTGCCCAGCGCCCGAGACGTTCTCCCCTGGATGGGCATGGGGAACCCCACCGCGACCCTAATAGAGGATAAAGTGGGAGATAATGAATGAATGAATGAATGAATTTTACAAATAATTTATTACTGATATATGGCGGCACAGTGGCTTAGTGGTTGGCATGTTCTCCTCTCAGCACTACGGATTCCTAATTTGAATCCCCATCTGGGTGGAGTTTTCATGTTCTTCCTGTGTCTGCGTGGGTTTCCTCCGGGTTCTTCGGTTTCTTCCCACAGTCCAAAAACATGGATCAAGTCAATTGAGTTCTCCAAATTGCCCCATATAGTAGAGTGTGTATGTGTGCGTGTCTGTGTGAGTGAGTGTGTACCCAGCGATAGATTGGCGTCCTGTCCTGGGTGTATCTGCCCAGCGCCCGAAACGTTCTCCCCTGGATGGGCATGGGGAACCCCCCCACGACCTTAATAGAGGATAAAGCGGAAGATAATGGATATTATTTATTACTGATAACCAGAAACAGATTTTAACCCTCAGCGTAGAGTAAAAATCAATGATGGTTCTAATAATGACACGACTTTTAATAATAACAGTTTTAATTTTGCTGCTTAACTTAATTTGGGTTTTGTGGTTGATTTGGGCTTCACTTATTTTAATGGCTGTGTTGTAGGGGGTTAAATACATACCACTTAGTGGTTTAGCACGATCGACTCTCAGCGCTTGGGATTCCCGGTTGGAATCCCAATCTGGGTGGAGTTTCCATGTTCTCCTCTTGTCAGCGTGGGTTTCCTCCGGGTACTCCGGTTTCCCCCCCACAGTCCAAATACATGGATCAAGTCAATTGAGTTCTCCAATACTCAAGTTGCCCCATATAGAGTGTGTTTGTGTGAGTGAGTGTGTGCCCAGCGATAGATTGCCCCCCGTCCTGGGTGTATCTGCCCAGTGCCCCAAACGTTCCCCCCTGGATGGGCATGGGGAACCTGCGACCATAATATAGGATAAAGCGGAAGATAATGGATGGATGGATAATGTCTGCATTTATAAAATGTAATTGAACAAATGGGCACAAACTTTAAGCATCATGTTTAAAACAAAGCCCTGAAATCAGACACTCAGTTAAAATTAAACATTCTATTGAATCGTTTTGTTCACAGAACATCTGGCTGTTTGGCAGTCCGGCACGAGGCATGAGGTAAACATGAAGCAAGAGTTCTCAGGTATTTAATTTCTGTTCATTGACACACATCTGTACATGACATCAAAGTAATGTAGATGTTTTAACATGCATTGCGTCCACTGTGGGTCATGTGCATTAATTGTGGGTTCTAATAGTAAGAGCTACTGTATGAGTAATGTTCTAAAGGTATAGTTGGTTTTTCTTGGTCCAGCTTCCTTTGAATTCTAATGTTTCTAATGTCTAATTTTAACCCTCAACATTCAGTTGCCATTCCTCTTCATCGTATATTGGAGGAAATTAGCTGCTATTGTTTTCAGCCAGATTTCTGTCGGTATACAAAAAATAAGAAGTGGCTTTGCAGTTGTAAGACACACTCATTAATTCATTCATTATCTTCTGCTTTATCCTATATTATGGTCGCGGGGGGGTTCTCCATGCCCATCCAGGGGAGAACATTTCGGGCGCTGGGCAGATACACCCAGGACAGGGTACCAATCTATCGCTGGGCACACACTCAATCACACAGACACGCACGCATACACACTCTATATGGGGCAATTTGGAGAACTCAATTGACTTGATCCATGTTTTTGGACAGTGGCAGGAAACCGGAGAACCCGGAGGAAACACACGCAGACATGGGGTGAACATGGAAACTCCACCCAGATGGGGATTCGAACCGGGAATCCCTAGTGCTGAGAGGAGAACATGCTAAACCACTAAGCCACCGTGCCGCCCTATGTTTTATCATGTTTTTATTGCACATGAGTGTTTTATTACACTCATGTGCAATAAAAAATACTTAAGTAGGAAGAACGTGTATTATAAATGCTGAAAAAGTATTATCAAGTTAAATTATATATGTAATTATATATGTAAAAAAAATCATTCATTATCTCCCACTTTATCCTCTATTAGGGTTGCGGTGGGGTTCCCCATTCCCATCCAGGGGAGAACGTCTCGGGTGCTGGGCAGATAGACCCAGGACAGGGCACCAATCCATCGCCGAGCACACAGACACACTCTATATGGGGCAATTTTGAGAACGCAGACACGGGGAGAACATGGAAACTCCACCCAGATGGGGATTCGAACCGGGAATCCCTAGTGCTGAGAGGAGAACATACTAACCACTAAGCCACCTTGCCGCCCTATGTAAAAAATATATATGTAAATCACACTCTTACTTAGTTGCTTTAAACTTTGTTGGCGACATAAAAACTTATGGCTCTCTAACAGTTGCAGCAGTCTGACTTTATTCCTGTGAATGGAATAACGTGTCCAACTGACTCATGTTATTCCTAACTCCAATTTTATTCAGCAGATCAACGGGGCCAAGGTGATGAGCGCGCAGCGGTCGAAAGCTGCCACCTACTGGTTGTGCACTGGAGTGTCAAAGTTTTCTGTCATTTATCAGATTAGGCTTTAAATGGTTTTAAATCCACATAGATTCCGATTAAAAACATCAAACTGAAGGCTATCGTATGATTTTATGTTCTCAGGTCAAATAGAAACACATTTCTTAATGAAATTATTCTGTAAAAAAGCAATTCTATAAATTCTTTAGTTGAATGAATGTCCTAAAGTTTAAACATGAGTTGGGTCGACTCTGGGCTTTACATTTGATCCAACAAGCGTTCAATCTGGGTGAAGTTTCCATGTTCTCCCCGTGTCCGCGTGGGTTTCCTCCTGGATCTCCGGCTTCCTCCCACAGTCCAAAAACATGGATCAAGGTCAATTGAGTTCTCCAAATTGCCCCATATAGATGTTTGCCCCATATATGTTTGTGTGTGCGTGTGTGCCCAGTGATAGTTTGGCGCACTATCCTGGGTGTATCTGCCCAACGCCAAAGACGTTCTCCATTGGATGAGCATGGGGAACCCCCCCTCCTCCCACACACACACCGCGACCCTAATTTAGGATAAAGCAGAAGATAATGGATGGATGGATACTATATAATTAATGCTTTATTATTATATAAAATACAATATGCTGTAAGGCATAGGTGGTTTAGTGGTTTAGCACGTTCTCCTCTCAGCACTAGGGATTCCCGGTTCGAATCCCCATCTGGGTGGAGTTTCCATGTTTTCCCCATGTCCGCGTGGGTTTCCTCCGGGTTCTCCGGTTTCCTCCCACAGTCCAAAAACATGGATCAAGTCATTTGAGTTCTCCAAATTGCCCCATATAGAGTGTGAGTGTGTACCCAGCGAAAAATTGGCGTTCTCCCCTGGTTGGGCATGGAACCCCCCCCCCCCCCCGCGACCCTAATATATGATAAAGCGGAACATAATGGATGGATGGACAATAGGCTGTATACTTGTATTGTTCCTGGTATAAATATTTGGATGTTGATCAAAGTTTCAGTTGCATTCACTGAAAATTTTACAAACCACAACCATATCATTTTTTTAATCCCCTAAGATTATATAGGCTTTATAGGGAACACCATTTGACAACATTGTGACCACTTCTAGACCGGATGCAACGCATCTGTGTGTTGGCTTCAGTCCGTTGTGACGTCACACCGCGCGTATAAAGGCGGCTCACGGTGCGGAGCGTCGCTCTTCTGAAGCATCCGCGGCTCTGTCTGCAGCATGGCTCACGGTGCAGCGCGTCACCTGGCGGCTTTCCTCATTCTGTTCTGCTTAACATCAAAGGTAAAGTGCAGTCTGATTAAAGTCTGTGTGATGACGTTTGGGCTTCTCTTGGCTCAGTGACGTCAATGCGTATTTTTAAAAAGTGTATTTATTACATTTTTATTTCTTTTTATAAAGTCTATTTCGAGAGTAAACTTTTTTATTTATAAATCAGATGAAGATTAAACAAGGTTAATTAGTTTTTTAAATATACAATAAGCTTACTTTCTTTGAGTCATTATTAAATAAATGATCAACTTTCACGTATCCGTGACGCAGAGTGAGATCAGGTTTCTGGACATACGATGCCCTGTTTATCTCGGTTTATCTCGGTTATCTCAAGGGCATCATACTTGTTCTGTTGAGTTTGAGAAATGTGTATGGTGTAAATAATGACTCCATTTCTGTAGCAAACACTACAATGTGAGTAAAGTATTATTTAAATTTATTTGAGAATTGTTTTTTAATTCAATGCTCTATATTTCATTTCTAATATGAAGTTCTGTTTCAGTGCAGAATCTAAAACACTTTGCTGACGTTTTTTCATCTCGCTCCTGAAACCCTCAGCAGCTTTATGTTAGTGTCCAGGGTTCGAGGATGAGCCGTGCGCCAGTGAAAGTCAGGAGTCTGGAAACGTTCGATAATGTAGTGTTTTGTTCTCTGAGGAAATCCGATGCACCAGATCACGTGACCGCTCGCTCGCGCAGGTTGAAGCCCATTTCAATTAAGAGCTGCTGAAGTTGAGTTATATCAAAATATTCCATCCATTCATTATCTTCTGCTTTATCCTCTAATAGGGTCGCGGTGGGGGTTCCCCATACCCATCCAGGGGAGAAAGTTTCGGGCGCTGGGCAGATACACCCAGGACAGGGCGCCAATCTATCACTGGGCACACACTCACTCACACAGACACACTCTATATGGGGCAATTTTGGAGAATTCAATTGACTTGATCCATGTTTTTGGACTGTGGGAGGAAACCGGAGAACCTGGAGGAAACCCACGCAGACACGGGAAGAACATGGAAACTCCACCCAGATTGGGATTCGAACAGTATATCCCCAGTGCTGAAAGGAGAACATGCCAATCACTAAGCCACCGTGCCGCCCCCAATCAAAATATTGTTTCAATTTTTGTAAAATTAATGAAAATTGGGCAATCCTGTAATAAAATTTGCTTTATTTATAAATATCTATTGATTATCTTGCTCTCTATGTAATAAAACTAGAGAAGAATACAGTTCCAATCTGGTTCTGCTCCTTTACTGAAGGCTTTTACATTTACATACATTACATTTGGTCGTTTAGTAGACACTTTTATCCAAAGTGACTTACAAGGTGATCACAGGGTTAATCACAACATCCTAATGAGGGTCTTGCTTAAGGACCCACCTTGGTAACTTCAGTGGACCTGGCATTTAAACCCCCAACCTTCAGATTGAAGGCCCAACACCCTAACCACTGAGCTACCACTCCCCTGAAAAAAAGATGGTCCAAAAAAGCCTTCTTTGGACTCCTGAACACCAAAAAAAACAACATTTGCTTGTTTTAAAGGTTCTTGGATGGTGAAATGGCTGTGTTGTGTTTTAATGTTCTATAAGCACCAAAATCTGTAATGAGTTTAATGTTGTCACATTAAAAGAGCTCTTATTGGATCTACAAAAGAATTTTAAAGCATGTTAATGGTTCTCTGTATGTTGGTGCTTCTGTTTACAACCACAGGCTTTTACGAAATAACCTTTGAAGAACTTTTTTTTTTGGAAAGTAGGAAGTAAGAAAAGCAAATCTCAAAAATTAAAATTACTCTATGAAATCGAATTTCTGTAAACATCTGATCATCTGAGGGCATCATTCTTTAGAACCATAGGCATTAGGGTGGAGGATCTCATAGACCTGCTAGCAATAAATGTTGTCTCTGCTGCATCATCATATATTTTAGAACTTTCAGTGAATAACATGACATGGTGTCATAATTTGCTTAAAATTTGAGCAAATTCCAAACCCCGCAGTTAGTGTTAAAAGGGTCTGAAGGTGAGAATGTTCATTAACAAATGGTTCTCTCTGTAGGTGACATCCCAGTCAACCATAGCAGCTTCCACTGCCAACATCTCAAACCAGACTGTAAGCACTGCCAACAGCACCGTGTCGATGAGTTCCACCAGCCATGTGTCCAGTTCACCATCCAGTGGATGCTTCCAGCTGGAGTCCAGCTTCATGGTTCTGCTGATATGTGGAGTTTTCACGACCTCTTTACTCCACCGCAGCTGTGCAGAGCCACACCTGTAATCTGCTCACGATTGTTCTCCTGGCACCTGAGTCAAATTCAGCGACGCACGTGACTCACTGGATGCTATTGCCATCGAGCTGAAGGAAAACTGCCTGCTGCACTGGAAATAAAAGAGAAGTTACTTTTTTTATTAAGGATCATCTTCTTCCAGCGGAATGCTGATCTGTTTTCTTCTGATACTCTGCTGTTGAATAATCAGTGTAACTTGGTTCAGTTATTTGAAAGCTCTAAAAAAAAAAAAGCTTTCGAAGCTCTGTTCAATAATTTAAGAAATCATTTATTACTGATAACCAGAAACAGATGTGAACCCTCAGTGCAGAGTAAAAATCAACGACAGGTTCTGATAATAACACGACTTTTAATAATAACAGTTTTTATGTTGCTGCTTAACTTAATTTTGATTTTGTAGTTGATTTGGGCTTCACTTATTTTAATGTCTGTGTTGTAGGGGGTTAAATAATGTCTGCATTTAACAAACGTGCACAAACTTTAAGCATCATATTTAAAACAAAGCCCTGAAATCAGACACTCAGTTAAAATAGAAACAGCGATGAGGATTAACCATTCAATTTAATAACGTGGACAATAAACAACCGATGTGGGGCATTTTCAGTAATATGGACTGCGTTAGTAATTATACTCTGTATAATACTCATGATTAAGTTTTAAACTCACTCCCATTTGCCACTTTATTAGGCCTGCAGTTCCACTATAGACAGAACACACCCACATCTATTTCATATCTCATTATTAAACTCATTTACATTTCTAATATATGATTCTATATGTAGAGGATGCAAGGATTCCTAAATATGGCCAAATGTATGTGGATGCCCCCTAATTATTAACCTTTAGCCTCTTCTGGATCTGCAAACAAAGCAAGCGCCATAATGATTTTGGGCGGAGGAACCCCCACAGCTGAGGCGACGCGGATCAGGGTTGCGCTGTATGATGGGATATGATGGTATCCACATACTTTAGGTCATTGAGTGTGGTGTAGATTACTTTATTAGTGTTTGTTATTGATTTTGCACCATCCCATTTATAAATACAGTTGAATTTGCTCAGAGCGCAGTTCCCTTCATTATTCTGTTCTTATAATTATTCTATTGTGATTGTAATCTTTCAAACAAAAACAAGTAATAAATTTTAATGTGCAGTAAATCAAAAGAACTCAGCATTTTTTTTTGTAGTTTAGCACTTTAGTCTTAATCAGTGTCCAGAATCACCTACCAAGAGTGGGTACTAGGTTTCATCAGAAAAATCTTAATCGTAAAATATAGTAAATTAATTCATTTGCATATTTAAATACTTGTTAACCCTGAGATGCTTCAACAAGCATAGAAATAAGTCTGTAGATGTGCCAGTCGTGTGTTTTTAGGGTCATACTGTACTATTTACTGTAATATTAACTGTAGTATTCAAGTTTATTATTATACATTAATCCCTTGGGGTGGGGTGTGGGGGGGGGGGAGTTGTCCCAGAATCGTGTACTCATCAGTGAGGGAATGAGAGATAGGACATTCTGCATGATCAAACCCGGATCTGCTGAATGAGTAGAACAGTAAATCTGTTGTACACGGATGACTGGCGGTCTGACAATGAAAGAACGGAAGGATGAGTGATGGATGCAGGCGGCGATTGGAAAATAACACAGATAATGGTGGCTCATGTTTCTCTGTCTTGGGTTTATCAGGATTTCCACAATGCTGACACATGCAACAGGTGTTAAAGAGGTGAAGCTGATGATGCCTCTGCCTGTGAGATCAGAGTGGAGAAGATCTGTAGCTTTTCTGATGAAGATCAATGAAACACAGCGGTGTAAAAACTGTTCGGCTATTTCTGAGGCTCATTACATCTAATCGTCTCACACTGCAATCAACTGACACACACACACACACACACACACACACACACATATGTACAAACATGTGTGTGTGTGTGTGTGTGTGTGTGTGTATGTGTGAGAGTGTTAGTGTGCGCATGTGGAAGCATGTGGAGAATTGAACGGTGGATGTTCAGGACTGCCCCGTGTGTGTGTTTGTGTGTGTGTGTTGGGGTGTGGTGTATGTCAGTCTGTCTGTTTGTTTGTCTGTTTGTCTGTGTGTGTGTGTGTGTCTGTCTGTCTGCCTGTGTGTTTGCGTTTATGTTTGTGTGTATCTGTTTGTGTGTATCTGTCTGTGTTTGTGTTTATGTTTGTGTGTGTGTATCTGTCTCTGTGTGTGTGTCTGTCTGTGTTTGTTTGTGTGTGTATCTGTCTGTGTGTGTTTGTGTTTATGTTTGTGTGTGTGTGTCTGTCTGTGTTTGTTTGTGTGTGTATCTGTCTGTGTGTGTTTGTGTTTATGTTTGTGTGTGTGTGTCTGTCTGTGTGTGTGTGTGTTTGTGTTTATGTTTGTGTGTGTGTATCTGTCTGAGTTTGTGTGTGTGTGTGTGTGTGTGTGTGTGTGTGTGTGTGTGTGTGTGTGATGTAAAGTCATATTCCACTTGATTCTTCACGACCTCAAACCTTCTGGATTTATTGCAGGAGTGTTAAAATAACGGACTCGCTCTCAGTTCTCACTCCACAGATTAAAATATACTGCAAAATAATTCTTTAAAATACAGGAATCATTATTATTATGATTTTTTACATAAACAACAGGTGATTCAAACAGAAATCCCACAGTAAACACGATTCCACAGTTTTTCTAATTAAACCTTCACATTTATGATGTCGAATTTCTGATGTAACTCAGAATAAATAAATCAGTTTAACTGAACTGTGGACTTTGCAGTACATTTGTTCGGGAAGTTCTTTAAAGGCAGGGAAGAGAAGGTGGATGGAAAGTCTGGACTGCGGGCGCCCTCTTGCGGCTGAGTTTATACAGCACAGCTGGAAGGTCAGGTGAGGACAATCACGTTTACAGGCTGTAAGTGCAGCGCAAGAAAAATAATGCACTCGTGTAAAATCCTGAGCACTTGTGACGCGTCTCTACTGCATTGTATGTTTTATTCATTTTACACTTATCGTGCAAAAAAACTATGATGGTACCAGGAGAACATGCTAATTCTCCAATAAAACATGTGTAGAACAGCTGGGAAATCGTGCAAGTGGATTTTCACTAGAACCATCTTTTGTGTTTATGCAATGTTTATAGACGGTTGGTATTTTTAACAGGGTGGCACGGTGGCTTAGTGTTTAGCATGTTCTCCTCTCAGCACTTGGGATTTCCGGTTCGAATCCCAATCTGGGTGGAGTTTGCATGTTCTCCCCGTGTCTGCGTGGGTTTCCTCCCACAGTCCAAAAACATGGATCAAGTCAGTTGAGTTCTCCAAATTGCCCCATATAGAGTGTGTCTGTGTGAGTAAGTGTGTGCCCAGTGACAGATGGCCACCCTGTCCTGGGTGTATCTGCCCAGCGCCCCCCCCCCCCACGACCCTAATATATGATAAAGCGGAAGATGATGGATGGATGGTATTTTTAACAGCTGTCCACCCTCACAAGTCCTCACACTGTAAGACATTTTCATTTTAAAAGTCATGGCAGTGTTTTTTATGCCTAATGATCCAAAGTATAAATAATTTTAAGTATGCTGCAGAACCTTGCAGAACAGTGTGTTTATTCATTTATTTATTATCTTCCATTTCTACTAGGGAGTGAGGAGAGGGGGGGGGGGGTCCCCATGACCATCCAGGGGAGGACGTGTCAGGCATTTTTTAAGCAAGCAATAAGCTGTGGTTCAGACAGCATCTCCTCTGTACCCAGCATGCACATGCCCAGTACATGTGAATGCTTATATGACATGTATTATCTAGGCCCATTCACCCCCCGAGGTAGCCCCGTCTCCAACCCTCTATCTCTTTTTGCCCAATCTGTCTACTACACTTCCCTTACTCTCCTCCCACATCTTCTCTCTCTCTCTCTCTCTCTCTCTCTCTCTCTTTATTCTCATCCTTTTTGCTCTTGTTTTTCTCTCCTCCACACATCTCCCCTTTACTCTCTCCTTTCCACACATTCATTCACACACACACACACACACACACACACACACACACACACACACACACACACACACACACACACATCTCTATTCACTCCCTCGCCTCCTCTGGATGAATAAAGGTTTAGTTGATTCTTGAAGGCTAGTGCAAATCTAAATCAAAGCTGCCTTTCATCTTGTCTCCGTACAGAGCCCCACCATCACCCTGAGTCATTTCCACTTCCAGTGCCGAGTTTATTAAATCCTTTAATGCCCTACACTCTTGACGGCAGCAAGAGACCCTGACAAGAATTCGGTTCTGGATCTGAATAGAAGAACTGCTTTGCTTTATATAAAAATAAAATCAATCATCAGAAAACAGTAACTCTCTTCTGTATTGGTATTCAGAGATGGTGTAGATGGATGAAGGTTCTGTAGGTTCTTTAATGCTTTTACTAAATGCTTGTTTAATTCTATCTTCTTTTACACGTGTTCACCAAACAGAATTAATCTCCCAGTCAATGCAGATAGGGGGACAGATCGAATCACAAAGGTATTTTCATTCCTATTATTTATATTATTTATTTATTTTCCATCCATCCATTATCTTTCACTTTATCCTATATTAGGTTAATCATAGCACTGAGAGGCGAACCACTAAGCCACCGTGCCGCCCTACATATATATATATATATATATATATATATATATATATATATATATATATATATATATATATATATATATATATATATATATATATATATACATATTTATATAAAGCTATAAAGCTATAAAGCTCAATACATTAATCAATGAGCTACTACACTTAATAAATGAAAAGAAAAGTGTATATATAGAGTTTAGAACAGATTCTGTTATTAGATAGAGAATCACATAGATACCATGCTGATTGTATAAGACATGATGAAGCAACAGCACATGAATGAAAGTGTTGTCATACAGAATACCACCACGACTGTGATTCACTCATAGATGAGCACGGAATCTAATTACAGTGTACATTCTGTGTAATGGCACAACCTCGAATGTGACATTGCTTTTATACAACAGTCCTACAGCTTTCCTTTATTAAAATAATAAGTAATGTGTGTTTTTGTGTTACAAACTCAAATCATCCTGTAATTAATGGGGGCTCGGCTGTTTCCAGGCTTTACAAACACGAGGGCTGGGAAAGTCCTGTGGGAGCAACTTATCATGTCCAATTCATTTACTGGTATTATGGTGGGAGGACCCTGAGGAAATCCACTCAGACGTGGAAGAAAGTGCAGACGTGACACAGATGCAGTCCGGAGCCAAGATTCCGGGTTCGAATCCCAATCTAGGTGGAGTTTCAATGTTCTCCCAGTGTCCTTGTGGGTTTCCTCCGGGTTCTCCGGTTTCCTCCCACAGTCCTAAAACATGGTCAATTGAATTCTCCAAATTACCCCATACAGGGCGGCACGGTGGCTTAGTGGTTGGCACATTCACCTCTCAGCGCTTGGGATTCCGGGTTCGAATCCCAATCTGGGTGGAGTTTCAATGTTCTCCCCGTGTCTGCGTGGGTTTCCTCCGGGTTCTCCGGTTTCCTCCCGCAGTCCCAAAGGATGGTCAATTAAATTCTCCAAATTTCCCCATATAGAGTGTGTTTGGCACCCTGTGCTGGGTGTATCTGCCCAGCGCCCGAAACGTTCTCCCCTGGATGGGCATTGGGCAACCCCAGTAGAGGATAAAGCAGAAGATAATGGCTGGATGGATGGAAGTCTTTGATATTTGGTAGGTTCGGGTCTTTTTTCCCCACCCTTTGCTCTCTCTCTTTCTCTCTCTCTCTCTCTCACACACTTGTCATATGCGGTAAAGGCATCCGTATCCATGTGTGTGTGTAAAGGTTCTAAGGACCGTAAAACCACGGGACACCTGTGTGTTTCTACTTTGTTCACGGGGTAAATTAATGAGCCAGGCTTAATTAAACCCCGTCTCTCTTGTCAGACGCGCGTCCCCGCTCTGACGTCACGGACGGTGCGGCAGTGCAGTACAGCGGGGCGTGTGGGGAGCCGAGCGCCACACACACACACACACACACACACACACGCACGCACACACACGCACGCACGCACGGGCTCCCCCCCCCCTCTCACATGCGCGCGCGCACGCACGCACGGCCACGCGCCCCCTCTCCCGCGCCGCGCGCACAAACACCCACCACTGGAACTCGGGCCTCCGTGATTCTTGTCGCCGTCGCCGAGACGCACGCACGCACGCAGGACGCCGTGACCATGCCGTGACGCGCCGCCGGCGTGACGGGCAAGAGCGCACGTGGAGGTCCGTGGAGGTCCGTGGAGGTCCGTGTCCAGATGAGGCAGCAGCAGTAAGATGGGGGGAAGCGGCGCGCTCTCGACCCCTCAGACTCTCGGCTGCCCGCGGAGGCTGCCGCCGCCGCTGCCTCTGCTGCCGCCGCTGCCGCTGCTGCTGCTCGCGCTGTTCGCGCGCTGCTCTTGCGCGATGCCGCACGTCCTGAGATTCGGTGAGACGCGCGTTAAGCGATCATTCATTTCCTTTTCTCATTGCAGGTTGTGTTTATTGGAAACCCCTTTGCCCACCTGCTGTATAGTCGACAGTCGCGAGATGTTTGCAGAATATTTTTGGGGGGAATCGGTCAACACGAGCGTTCTGTCCTTGTATCCCAAATACATCTCTCAGGAGTGCTGGGTATGATGAGCAAATGATGCAAATGTATTTAAACAGCTGTTTTAACCTCGTATGGTTCTACGATCTCAATAAGGCAATGTTAGTTTCACGTCTCTCCCGCAGCTCATTTACATCTCATGTTTTAAATAAAACTCTAAAAGCCCAAGTGAACATAACATCCATTGATTTTTTTTAAAGCACGGAACCTCCACCTCCACAAAAACCGAACTAAATAAAGTCAGAACCCTTGTCATTCGTGTTTATGAATGTCATTCGTTGCTGTCATCGCACACTGACGCCGTCAGTCACAGGGAATTGAACGCTGAGCCGTCAGTCTTGCGCATGCTCATCATCTCCATGGTAACTGCACGATGCTGTTCGGCTTTGGCTTATTAATTAGTAGGTTGACACGCCATAGCAACCTTCATCAAACAATTTAGACGACAACACTGTTGATCTGTAGATCTCTACATTAGTTAATCAGATGTAAGTTCATTCTTGAGCATCATTAAACTGGGACTCGGAAGGTTTGAACATTGCAGTTTGGTCTTTAATGTGGTTGAGAGGTCGTTGTTTGTCATGTTGTATGCCCTGCTGCTTTAAATACAACGACCTCATCTGGATAATTTCGCAAATTTATAGTCCTGTGGTTTTAATTTTTAATTAAGCAGACTTCAGCACCACGGACAGCGACACAACGAAGCAGTTTACACTTCTGCTTCGGGTCCATTTACACAGGTTTCAAGACATTATTTCATTCATTTAAATAGTTCATTCATTCATTATCTTCCGCTTTATCCTCTATTAGGGTCGCGGTGGGGTTCCCCATGCCCATCCAGGGGAGAACGTTTTGGGCGCTGGGCAGATACACCCAGGACAGGGTGCCAATCTGTCGGTGGGCACACACTCACTCAAACAGACACGCACACACACTCTATATGGGGCAATTTGGAGAACTCAATTGACTTGATCCATGTTTTTGGACTGTGGGAGGAAACTGGAGAACCCGGAGGAAACCCATGCAGACACGGGGGGAACATGGAAACTCCACCCAGATGGGGATTCGAACCGGGAATCCCTAGTGCTGAGAGGGCGAACGTGCTAACCACCAAGCCACTGTGCTGCCCTATTTAAATAGTTTGTTTGTAAATATTTAGTAAATATAGTAAAAATGTTTCTTTAAACCCGAAGCGCTGAGTTGTTTCCATTATTGGTGATTCTGTTGTTCTTATATGCGACGCTGTAACAAACAGTTGTGATGTGTGTAAATGAAAGCAGAAGGCAAAAAGATACCATCCATCCAATATCTTCCGCTTTATCCTATATTAGGGTCGCGGCGGGGGGGGGGGGGGGGGGGGTTCCCCATGCCCATCCAGGGGAGAAAGTTTCGGGCACCGGGCAGATACACCCAGGACAGGATGCCAATCTATCGCTGGGCACACACTCACTCACACAGACACGCACACAAACACACTCTATATGGGGCAATTTTGGAAACCGGAGAACCCGGAGGAAACCCACGCGGACACGGGGAGAACATGGAAACTCCACCCAGATGGGGATTCGAACTGGCAATCCCTAGTGCTGAGAGGCGAACGTGCTAACCACCAAGCCACCGCCCTGATGATCATGTAAAAAATATATATTTCATCAAGACCAGAACAAAGTTACGGTATTTAATGGTAAAGCTAAAAACGTTTTGCTTGTTCAGATACACAAACTCATTTTGAATTTAATGCCAGTGACACA
This sequence comes from Corydoras sp. C115, assembly GCA_019802505.1. Lineage (NCBI taxonomy): Eukaryota > Metazoa > Chordata > Actinopteri > Siluriformes > Callichthyidae > Corydoras > Corydoras sp. C115. The sequence continues at coordinate 532,179 of JAFMOC010000177.1, read as the reverse complement.
AATCCATCTTCCTTTAAATACTTAAATATGTTAAAGGAACAAAGAGACCAAAGCTGTTATTTCGAGACTATAATGCTTTATAATTCCAACTTAATATGGAATTTTAACAGATTACAGATTACGTGACATGTTTCTAATTTCATTTGGACTGTAGCAGAGCCATGCTGTTGTATTTTTTGTGGTGGGGCATTGTCTTTCTGAATTAAGCAAGACCTTCCTTTCAACCTGATGTCTTTGTACTATTTTAAATGAAACATGGGTTGTACATGATTTGATGTGACATGCTGTTCCCATTAAGGTGCCCCACCATGGGTCATTATTCTCCATCTTGCCCTATTCTGAATGTCTTCCTCCATTACCCCAGTCACCTGCATGTCTTCTGTCTCCACATCCATTAACCTTGAGAAAACTGAGGAAATGTTACAGCAGTTAGAAAAAGGTGCAATGTATAATTGGTGGTTGTAAACTGTTGTTCAGCCACCTCTCTTTGAGTGACTGCTAAGTTCTTGATAACAGTGCTGAGCTGAACATATAATCTGGATTGTGCACTTCTATTTACACTGTAAATTAAATTTAAACAAATAAATTTACTTCTATTTACAGTGTAAATACCAGACAGATTCATAATGCATTATTATTTTAGGATGCAAAAATGAATGTGCCATGTCCGTGCTCTTTATGTTCCTTACCTTATCCATAATGAAGGCTTTCGGTCTTTATCACTTGTTTTTTTTAACTCAATTTTTCCTTTTTCGAAAACGGCCTATCCTTCTGGACTGCTGCCTCGTTAACTGTGTGCTCAGTTCGTTAAATATTCATGGATCATTCTGGATGTGAGTGGTCACCTGCTATCTTTGACTTGTGCTAGTCTCGTCTTGCATTCCAAATCGCTTGAGAGATTCAGATCCCCTTCTTTTGGCAGTGAATTTAAAGTTTCTATTCTGTTAAGTAGTTAAATCTTGTGATGCATTTAGCCTCCACCATCTCCAGCTCTAAAACAATTTACCATTCAGACCAAATCAGTGCTTGTGCAGCGGCTGCACCGTGTGCCGTTGCTTAAATTACATTTTTTTGTATAGTGTGCTGTTTGCTGCCAGCAATATAACGCTGCTGCTTAGGTGTGCATACTGAAGGAACCTTTACCTCACGCTCCTAAAATACAACGGTCAATTAACAAGATACAGTCTAACTTTTTTTACCCACAAATACTCGGTGCATTTTGTCGAGTCAGCAGTTTGAACAGTTTCACTACATAAGCAAGTATATTAGGACACCTTCCTAATACACATTGGGCATACAAAATACAGCATACCGGGCAGACAGTAATATGTGAAGGGTGCAAAACACATCTGTCATGCTATCAGGTACCAGAAATGGTGAGGCTGCTGAAAACATCTGGAGTAACAATGTGACGGAAGGGCAAGATTAAAGCCTGTACATAGGATCTAAATAAGAAAGCAGCCTGTAAGTCAGAGCTTCTGTAGAACTGACTACAACACTGTGACTAAAGCAGTGAGCAGAACGTAGGCTGCTTCCTCTTAAAACAGAGCCGAGGTTAGACAGGAGACACAGATACATCGTTAACATGCGCAGCACAACGCCACCCCACAGGGAAGGTCTGAGTGAGAAACAGGGGGAGATCAGCTGCAGGAATTTAGTAGGTCATGGTCAGAGCTCTCAGCTAAAAACAGCTCGATGCACGATGATCCAATGACTTTGTTAAAATACGTGATTCGGAGATCTGAAGACCGAAGCTTTCTGTTCTCTCTTTAATCTGAGAGCCTCATACTGACAGCTCGGGGAAATCAGTTAACATCCCAACACTCCAGTCGGCTTCACAAGTGGAAAGTAAAATGAAGCATTTATAACTTAACCACCGCTATTTTTTTATTTGATAGAACCGCAGTCGAAGGCTTAATCAGAATTCTGTAAAGATCAACTAGCATCATATTGCAAAATGAATTCAAAAACACTAAACCCCTTTGGGAGAAACTGCAATATGATTTGTGAGCCGTGACGCCTGATTCAACCTCACAACAAAACCTTCCCAGTTTATTACGGACTGCAAGAGATGCCGCGAGTGCATCATAAGAACATGAGTTTTTTTTTAATTATACAGGAATATACTATTAAAACAGGGTGGCACGTGGCTTAGTGGTTAGCACGTTTGCCTCTCAGAACTAGGGATTCCCGGTTCGAATACCCAACTGGGTGGAGTTTCTATGTTCTCCCCGTGACCCCACGGGTTCTCCGGTTTTCTCCCACAGTCCAAAAACATGGATCAAGTCAATTGAGTTCTCCAAATTGCCCCATATAGAGTGTGTCTGTGTGTGTGCCCAGCGATGGATTGGTGCCCTGTCCTGGGTGTATCTGATCGGCGCCCAAAACGTTCTCCCCTGGATGGGCATGGGGAATCCCCCCCCCCACGACCCTAATAGAGGATAAAGCGGAAGATAATGGATTGATGAATGAATGAATATACTATCAAAACCAAAATAATTTTTAGGACAAAAAAAAAGGAAAACAGTTTGTTCTGTCAGTATTTTTATGGGGTTGTAATCCAAACTTGCAAACATGCTGGGAGAGGAGTACGATCTGTATGGCTAAATTATCCAGGGTGTTTTCTCATCCTTCGGTCTGGGATAGGCTGCTGCTTTCCAGCCGACGTTGCCTATTCCGATGAGAATAGATGAATATGATTACCTTGATGTTGGCATAGAAAGCGTAAGCTGTTATTCCCCTCTGTGGCTCTTTCATTATGACATCATAATTAAAGCTCTAACTGACACAGTGGCACATTTATTACAAGAGATATAAATCACTTTCCATTCCATACGCTTTTTTGTTTTTTGGTAAAGCATCTAAGACCCGCTGAACAGAGAGAGTCTGTTAATCCCTGATAACTATCTGTGGACTCGGCTGTGCGCTCTCATCTCCAGCTGAGTGAGATATTGTAAGAGCCTCACGCTCTCCAGAGATTCGACCTTTGTCGGTGAGCTAAATTTGGCTGTGGATGAATATGAATGAGAAAACCTTTGCTAGAACGGTGAAGATAAAGAACATTTCCAAACAGCAAAAGTCAAACTTCACTATTCATGCTTAAAAGGAGCCTCAGTGATCATGTGTGATGCTAGTTGATCTATAAAAATATTTAAAAAAAATAATAATTATAAAGGGATTGATCAGTGAGTGGCTGTGGTGGTGTGCTGGGTAGCTCTGAACCCCCAAAGAGCAAGCCGAAGCGACAGTGGCAAGTAAAAACTTTTGTCTTTACAAACAAATAAAAGGTTGTTTTTAATGAAGAAACCTTGGGAGGATTGAGGCTCAGTCAGTGGCAGACTCATCCTCTTGAGTGGAGGGGCATCAACAGTGCAAGACACCAGTTCACAGATTGTGCATTCTATTTATTTTCAAGTGTTTCTTTTGAATAGTTTGCATGTTCTCCCAATGTCTGAGTCAGTCCTCAAGCTTAAATTTATCTTATGTAAGTTAGGCCGTGGGTGGCTTAGTGGTTAGCACGTTCGCCTCTCAGCGCTAGGGATTCCCGGTTCCAATCCCCATCTGGGTGGAGTTTCCATGTTCTCCCCGTGTCTGTGTGGGTTTCCTCCGGGTTCTCCGGTTTCCTCCCACAGTCCAAAAACATGGATCAAGTCAATTGAATTCTCCAAAATTGCCCCATATAGAGTGTGTCTGTTTTGAGTGAGAGTGTGCCCAGTGATAGATTGGCGTCCTGTCCTGGGTGTATCTGCCCAGCGCCCAAGACGTTCTCCCTTGGATGAACATGGGGAACAACATCGCGACCCTAGTAGAGGATAAAGCGGGAGATAATGAATGAATGAATGAAGTTAGGGCGTGGTAGCTCAGTGGCTACGACGTTGGGCAGTCAATCTGAAGGTTGGGGGTTCAAATCCCAGGTCCACTGAAGTTACAAATGTGGGTCCTTGAGCAAGACCCTTAACCCTCCAGGGATGTTGTGATGAACCCTGTGCTCACCTTGTAAGTTGCTTTGGATAAAAGCGTCCAATAAATGACCAAATGTAACGCAAATGTAGTTATATTGGAGGTACCAAAGCTGTTTATCATGCATCTATGATTTATTGGTGATGGCCATGGTGGTGGCGTGTCTTACATGTGACTTAGTGGATTCTGGGATAGGCTTCAGGACCCATTCTGCACATCCAAACCCGTTTTATGAACCTGCATCATTGTTGAAGAAAATAAGAGCTCTAGAACCAACCCATATATAGGGAGAACATACAAACTTCACACAGAATGAACCTTGGTTACTCTCTGTGGAATCAAAACCAGGAGTGAATGTCCTGAAACACAGTGATCGAATCTTCTGCAGGTCAACCGCCACCATGTTTTGCCTTAAGTCCCACAGCAGCCTGATTTTTTGCGTTAGCGTAGGTGTCATCTGCACTCTCACCACCAGATGTCGCTAAATCTTACACTACTTTTAAAAAAGTCATTCAAACGACAAAAGACGCAGCGTGTCTGTTTTACACCTGAAACCAAAGAGAACTTAGGTATGCATTGAGGTTCTACTGATGGTTCCTCCACAGGTGGAATTTTCGAGTCCATAGAGAGCGGACCTTCTGGAGCCGAAGAACTGGCCTTCAAATTCGCCCTGAACACCATCAACAGGAACCGAACGCTGCTCCCTAACACCACCCTGACCTACGACATCCAGAGGATTAATGTGTTTGACAGTTTCGAGGCCTCAAGGAAAGGTGTGTGTGTGTGTGTGTGTGTGTGTGTGTGTGTGTGTGTATGTATATGTGTGTATGTGTATGTGTGTATGTGTGTGTGTGTATGTGTGTATGCGTGTGTGTGTGTGTGGGGGGGGGTCTCCTGTTTTTAGGTTGTAGATTAAAGACAGAACACAGAAACTAATTAACTAATGAATTAACACCAGGAATTATCCATCCATTACCTTCCACTTTTCCTCATGGGGGGTTCCCCATGTCCATCCAGGGGAGAACGTTTTGGGCGCTGGGCAGATACACCCAGGACAGGGCGCCAATCTATTGCTGGACACACACTCACTCACACAAACACACTCTATATGGGACAATTTGGAGAATTCAATCGACTTGATTCATGTTTTTGGACTGTGGGAGAAAACCGGAGAACCCGGAGGAAACCCACGCAGACACGGGGAGAACATGGAAACTCATGGAATCCCTAACGCTGAGAGGAGAACCTGCTAAACCACTAAGCCCCCGTGCCGCCCACCAGGAATTAGTCAGGTCTAAAAAACTGGCCTTTGCTCTCAGTACTGATCACCTTCTCTTTCTATTAGCAGCTTGTGAGCAGCTGTCTTTGGGCGTCGCCGCCATCTTTGGACCATCACACAGCTCCTCTGCCAACGCGGTGCAGTCCATCTCCAACGCTTTGGGGGTGCCACACATCCAGACCAGGTGGAAGCACCAAGTGTCGGATAATCGAGACTCGTACTATGTCAGTCTGTACCCCGACTTCTCGTCACTCAGCCGTGCCATTCTGGACCTCGTCCACTTCTTCCGGTGGGAGACGGTGACGGTGGTTTATGACGACAGTACGGGTGAGTGTCGGGAACACGTCAGGAACCAAAATGCATGCCACAGGTCTATTAGGTTATGTGATGGTTAGCGTTTTCCTGTGTGTGTGTGTGTTTTGTGTGAGATGGCATATATATATATATATATATATATATATATATATATATATATATATATATATATATATATAAAAAAACAATCTATTAGTGAATTAAGTGCTGGATATTTGGAACAATAGAACAGAAAGTGGTTTCGCTTTGATGTCGTGTTGCAGTGATTACACATGCTCTCTCGCTCTCCCTCTCTCTCTCTCTCTCTCTCTCTCTCTCATTCTGTAGGACTCATTCGTCTGCAGGAACTGATCAAAGCTCCTTCCAGGTACAACATCCGTCTGAAAATCCGCCAGCTGCCTGCAGAGAACAAGGACGCCAAACCTCTTCTTAAAGAAATGAAAAGATCCAAAGAGTTCCACGCCATCTTCGACTGTGGACATGAGATGGCAGCGTGGATCCTGAAACAGGTTCCTCTTTCATTGCATTCACGTTCTCGGTCTTTTTATTGTAAGTCTTGCGAGTCTGTTACAAAAGCGAGACGGCAGGTTGTGTGAGCTGAGACTGTTTGTTTGAGGAGACGAAACAAAGTGTGTATGAAGTGAGACATTGTGTTCTTTTTCTTTCAGGCTCTTTCTATGGGGATGATGACAGAATACTACCATTACATCTTCACAACGCTGGTACAACCCCACACTGACACGCCTCACTGTCTCATTTTTTATCTAACTGGTTCTTTAGACCGGCGGCACGGTGGCTTAGTGGTTAGCATGTTCTCCTCTCAGCACTTGGGATTCCCAGTTCGAATCCCAATCTGGGTGGAGTTTCCATGTTCTCCCCGTGTCTTTGTGGGTTTCCTCCGGGTTCTCCGGTTTCCTCCCACAGTCCAAAAACATGGATCAAGACAATTGGGTTTTCCAAATGGCCCCATATAGAGTGTGTCTGTGAGAGTGAGTGTGTGCCCAGCGATGGATTGGCGCCCTGTCCTGGGTGTATCTGCCCAGCGCCCGAAACGTTCTCCCTTAGATGGGCATGGGGAACCCCCCCCCCCCCCGTGACCCTAATATAGGATAAAGCGGAAGAAAATGGATGGATGGGTTCTTTAGACCAAACAGAGGGTCACTGATTGAAGGTGCTGATGGTGGCTCTGTTGTGTGCTGTTTCTCTTGTCAGTAGGCAGTGCTGCTGTATCCTCACTGATACTGAATTCATGTATGTTTTATAAGGACGAATATTATTTTGTGCATAGGCTGCATTTTGGATAAAAGTGTAGGATAAATCCTAAAATAGTCTCAGAATGTACTAAAAGCTACTATAAGGGTATTGAATTTAACCGTTCTGGATAATAACTTCGGCCCGGTGGGTCTTGTTCCGGGTATTGATTTGCACTCGGTGTGTCACGGCCTCTGTATTGTTGTCGAATCAGCAGATACCAGACTCAATTGACTCCGTGCGTCAATTTAGTCTGACTCCAGGAACTAATTTGGTTCTAATGGGATGAAAAAAATATCAGAATTTAATGATTATTCGTTTAATAGAACTTATTGTATTTTTTTTTGTGACATAAGACGGATGAGGGCGGCACGGTGGCTTAGTGGTTAGCACGTTCGCCTCTCAGCACTAGGGATTCCCGTCTGAGTGGAGTCGAATCCCCATCTGAGTGGAGTTTCCATGTTCTCCCCATGTCTGCGTGGGGTTCCTCCGGGTTCTCCGATTTCCTCCCACAGTCCAAAAACATGGATCAAGTCAATTGAGTTCTCCAAATTGCCCCATATAGTGTGAGTGAGTGTGTACCCAGCGATAGATTGGCGCCCTGTCCTGGGTGTATATGCCCAGCATCCGAAACGTTCTCCCCTGGGTGGGCATGGGGAACCCCCCCCGCGACCCTAATATAAGATAAAGAGGAAGATAATGGATGGATGGATGGATGGAAGACGGATGAGAAAAAAATATAATTCTGTGTTATTTATTTGTTAGATTTAAATTGCGTAGCAGCTTGCGTGGCTGAGGCCACTGATGTTCTGCAGACGAATTCTTCCTCTGGCTTTCCTTTCTATTGTAAACAAGACAGGGCTTAAAGGACAGTAATCATGCTTGTTATCCTGCCAGAGTGCATTCTAACACAGCTGTCTGCTTCTGCTGCACACACACACACACACACACACACGCATATGTGTTCAGTTTCATTATATAAATTTTACATAGATTGGCATTAATTTAATAAACTACAGCTCTACTAACCGTACCCCCACCCTAACCCCTTCTCATCCCTTCCATCTCATTATGCAAACATCTGAATATTCCACTTCATTACGTTTCAGGACTTATTTGCGTTGGATATGGAGCCTTATCGCTTCAGCGGTGTGAACATGACTGGTTTTCGGATCCTGAACACGGAGAGCGCTCAGGTGACCTCCATTGTAGAGAAGTGGTCTATGGAGAGGCTGCAGGCTCCTCCCAAACCAGACTCAGGACTGCTGGATGGATTTATGACGGTAGGGGTGTTAAACACCTGTCCATGTCGTTGGTGCTTGTGTTTTTAAACAATACAGATAGAACATATGTTTTAACATGATACCTCTAACATGATGACCTAACCCCTGACCCATGCTGCCACGTTCGAACCGTAATGAGAGTGCTTCTTTTTTAGATTAGAGTATTAGTGCAGAGTGGAAGAACCGAGCCTCTGCCTTGGAAATGCTTTTATTAAACAGCTGGTGCATTCCGCTGAAATCGGCACAAATGGATTAACGCCGTGTTCGGCTCCGTGAGCGTTCAGCGCTGGACTCTCAGATTGGAACAGGATGGAATATTTAACTCCTAAAGTTTAAACAGCATAAAACTGCAAATTGTTTAATCACCACACACACACACACACACTTCATGACAGACAGTGACAGATGTGCTGTTTTGCCTTCCCTCACTGTGCTTGCAACACGGATGTTGCGTTGCTGTGGAAACCGGAGGTGGTGCAGTGACCGAGCGAAGCTTCATTGCTGCAATCTCAGTCCATCCATCAGAGCTTATTGCCGTCTGGAAGCAACTGATGTGTCCTGTATGACACGATGGAGAGAAGGTGGGAGAGACAGTAGTGAGAGAGCGAGAACATCATGTCGTCGCCGTGGCTGCCCTTCATGCCTAATTGTTCACACACACATGCAGAGAGAATGGATCATAAAAGCTGAGGGCAATTTTCTTGTCTACATCTCATCCAAATGGAGAAACCGTGTTGGTTCTGTAGCGTCCGTAAAAGCTTGTATTTTAGAAGGCAGAGATTAGGACCTTCGGCAAGCGGTTTTAAAGGTTAGTTTGATCCCAGAATCCTGCATGTGTGGCTTCAAACCGGGCCTGTAACCCTCATCGCTCCAGGAGTGCTGTCCGGCTGACCCTGTACTCTGACCTCGACCATCAAGTGTGAAGTCGCTTTGAATTAAATCACCATCTTTCCGAAATAACTCGCAGGAAGCGTTTGTGTCGAGAGAGACCGACTTTTTAATGAGTGAATACTGTTCTGAACACGGAATGCAGAACTCAGACAAGTGTAACTAAAAGATGCTATGAGGAAAAGATCAAAGGCTTTTTTTTTTATTTGTTTGCTTCTCTCTGTTCCTCCTCCGACATCAGACACACGCCCTTAATGCCCTCGCCGGTGCAAGAAGTGGCATCCGCAATTATTCTCTTCAGACCCAGAAGCAATCATTAGCTTAGTAATGCATCTTTGCTCAGACAGCTGAGCTACACACACACACACACACACACACACACACACATACATAATAGTGTCAGCGGCTCTGCACAGCTCAAAGTGTGTGTGCACACGTCTAAATATCTTAGCATCAGTAAGCTGATGACTGATGACGAGGCTCAGACTTGTTGTTGTGCCAACACTGTGTCTAAATAGATATCTGTCACATGCACACACACACACACACACACACACAAACACACAGAGGAAAAGAGAGAGTTTGCACTTTTTAATACAGAAATGGTCTCCCTCCCCACTTTTCTGTGATGCAGCCTATGTAGTTGTCCTGGTTAAAGGAAGCGGAAGAGTTTCGCTCGATTGGGCACCTACACCCAGCACTAAAAATATATTTGGGACTGAATATTAAACCTCACAACATCAATGTGAGCTTTTTTTGTTTGTGTTAATTGTCCAGGCTTTAAAATCTCATTTCTCATTTCCCTCCATTGGCTCCCTGTAGTTGCTCGCATTGAGTACAAGTCACTGACTCTGATCTATAGAACCATTTCTGGATCTGCCCCCTCTTACCTTGACTCTGTCTTTTCAAAATACACCCCGACTCGTTCACTTCGCTCCAGTGATGATTGTCCCTGGTAGTTCCACCTTACCGAGGAGCTCATTCTTACTCCGAGGTGTTCTCCACTGCAAAATGGTGGAACGATCTTCCCAACTCTGTCCGTAAGGCAGAATCACTAAGCAGTTTTAAGAAACGACTGAAGACGCATCTTTTTAACAAATACATGTTGTAAAAAAAAAATTTAAAAGGGGAAGGGTGCAGCATCAAATAACAATCAGGTTTGATGATTTTACAGTGTAGTTTTCTGCATAACTTCTGACTTGTGATGTTCTCATTTGTAAGTTGCTTTGGATAAAATCATCTGCTAAATGAATAAATGTAAATGTAAAATAAGGCAAGACTTTAAAAAGAGACAGACAGTCTCGACTGCAGGACCGGAGAGCAGGGCGTAAGTTGGTTAGCAGCCCAACTCTCTCTTTCAGTCTCACCTCTCATTAAACACACATAGGCGTACAACATATCCCAGGTGGACGCCATCACCTCACCTGATCTTATCTCTGCATTTTTGCTGGATATGATCTATTTTAAATTTAGAAAACCCTGTGGCGGCTGTTTCATTGTTCAGAACATTGAGGTGCAGATATTCACCCAGCTGCTGCTGCACCCCTGCGGTGTCATGGGTTTTACATTTCTACTGTAAATCTTTTTTCCGGGTTGTGAATTTGGTGGGGGGGGGGGGTGAAACTCTGAATATTTTTCTGCTGACCGAGTCTCTGTTGTGTTTTGATGAGATGAAATGAAATCACTGGATATAAAATGAGAAGTCCATTTAATTAATGTAAAAAATCAAAGGGTTTGGCTTCACACTGAAGAATGAAAAAAAATAATTGAGTTAGTGGACACTCAGGGTTTAAATTAAATGTTGTTTAAAGTTATTTTAAGGAATTTATGTGTTGTAGTGATTTATTTTCGTCCTTAGGGCTGAATATTTACAAACCATGATTTATGCTCTTTATTTGTAGCTGCCAGCTAAACTTCCAGCGGGACAATAAATCAGTTTAATGTATGATCTCATTTCCGTGTGTGTGTGTGTGTGTGTGTGTGTATCACAGACAGATGCAGCTCTGATGTACGATGCGGTGCATGTTGTAGCAGTAGCAGTACAGCAGGCTCAGCAGCTCACTGTGAGCTCTCTACAGTGCAACAGACACAAGCCCTGGAGACTCGGGGGGAGGTTTATGAATCTTATTAAAGAGGTACACACACAAGCACACCCACCCACACACACACGCACACACACACACACACACAAACACACACACAAATACACACATTCACATACAGTAATAGTTACATTTATAATAAAAAAATCTAAATCTAATATTTATGAAAATGCAAAGTTATATAAAAAGTTCGGCAGTGTATAAAACTAGTTTTGCTTAATAAAGGATCCGTTTTGGTTCTTTGAAGAGTGTTTTATTAAATACAGATATGAAAGAACCAGGTGGCACGATGGCTTAGTGGTTTAGCACGTTTGCCTCTCAGTACTAGGGATTCCCAGTTCGAATCCCCATCTGGGTGGAGTTTCCATGTTCTCCCCGTGTCCGCGTGGGTTTCCTCCGGGTTCTCCGGTTTCCTCCCACAGTCCAAATTGCCCCATATAGAGTGTGTCTGTTTGAGTGAGTGTGTACCCAGCGATGGATTGGCGCCCTGTCCTGGATGTATCTGCCCAGCGCCCGAATTGTTCTCCCCTGGATGGGCATGGGGAACCCCCTCGCGACCCTAATAGAGGATAAAGCGGAAGATAATGAATGAATGAATGAAAGAACCAGTCTGGGGTCTAATTCGAAAGAGTGCTGGTTCTATGAGGAACCCTGTGAAAGTTGCTAGGATTAACATTATGAAGGGGCGGCATGGTCATGCAGTGGTCAGCACCTCCATCTCTCAGTGCTGGGGATCCAGGTTGGAATCTCAAACTGGGTGGAGGTTCTATGTTCTCCCTGGGTCCGCATGGGTATCCTCGGATTCTCTGTTTTTTTCCCACAGTCCAAATACATGGATTCAAGTCTTCTCTAAAGCACCTCTACATAGCCCCAATATCGGCTTCTGTAAATTGCCCCTACATAGAGTGTGTGTGACTGAGCGAGTGTGTGCCCAATGATGGATTGGCGCCCTGACCTGGGTGTATCTTCCCAGTGCCCAAAACACTCTCCGCTGGAACCCCCCTCGACTCTATTAGAAGATCAATATTAAAAGATGGAAAAACAGATGGAAAAATATTTCCAAAGTTATAGAAATAAAACACTCACATTTAGGTGTTCAGTTTTATTCACCAGTAGATGTTATGTGTATCTAAATGGTCTAAAGGTTTTCATAATAGTTGTCCTACAAAAGTATGCGGACAACCTTCTTAGTTGTTCAGCTCAAAATTTTCCCCACAGTTTCCATGATTGCTGAAGTCAGAGGTGTTTTAATTGATTTATTTTTTAATTAGTTGCTCAGGTCACAAGTTGGAATTGTTAACTTGCAGTCAAGGTTTAACCTTAAATCCATCCATCCATCCATCCATCCATCCATTATCTTACGCTTTATCCTCTACTAGGGTCGCGGGAGGGTTCCCCATGCCCATCCAGGGGAGAACGTTTCGGGCGCTGGGCAGATACACCCAGGACAGGGCACCAATCGATCACTGAGAAAATGCTAACCACTAAGCCACTATGCCTCCCCTACCCTAAATCCAAATCCTAAATCTCTGACACTGTGCTCATTAGTTAGGTTTTTTTCATGTATTTCAAATATTGAACCATGAATCATACTCATGCTTGAAAGAAAACTGGCATTCCCAAAACCTTTGCACTTCAAACCTTTGTATAATTGTCTGTTATTTATCAGTCTTCGTGGGACGGGTTAACAGGACAAGTTCTCTTTAACAAATCCAATGGCTTAAGGACCGAATTCGATCTGGATGTGATCAGTCTGAAGGAGGACGGACTGGAAAAGGTTGGTTTTATTTTCACTGAGCTCCACGTTCATGTCTTTAAATTTAACAGTTGTGTTCTTGGTGTTTGTGTTCCTTAGATTGGCACATGGGAACCTCTGAGCGGTCTGAACATGACGGACCATCACAAGAACAAAGCGACCAATGTTACCAACTCACTATCCAACAAACTTCTTAAAGTCGCCACCATCCTGGTAAACACACTAATGATGGTGTTACAGAACCTGCAAAATCAAGCTTTACTTTGGTGTCTAAAGGAACAAATGATGCTTTTACGAGGAACCCTGATGAAAAGACTATGATTGGTAACATTATTAGATAGAAGGTTCTCTCATAGGGCGGCACGTTTGCTTAGTGGTTGGCATGTTCTCCACTCAGCACTAGGGATTCCCAGTTTGAATCCCAATCTGGGTGGAGTTTCCATGTTCTCCCCGTGTCCGCGTGTCCCCCCCCCCCCGTGACCCTAATATAGGATAAAGTAGAATATAATGGATGGATGGATGGTTCTCTCATAAAGACAGAAAACCGAAAGAGATTTGGGTGTAGATATTTGTGTAAATGAAAATGTCTGAAGAATTTTTATAAAATATACAGTAAGTTCAAAAGTATGTGGACAGTGTGGCGTCAGTGCAGTATTCATAGCCTGTGTAACTTGTGTTATGGAAAGATGACCGCAAATTTTGAAGAGTTCTTGAACTTTCCACATTGTTGTTTAAATATGCAGTACCGTATATAGAGTTCAGAAGGATCTATTAAGAGGAATAAGGCTGTCGTGTTGTGCCCTCATGTGTGTATAGTAGCGTTATTCTTAATATTAGAGATGCATCATTGTAGTTGATTTGCAGTTTGCACTCTCACCACTAGAGGCCACTAAACTACATAGATCATTATAATGCTTTTGGAATATCTAAGGATCAAGTTGATGGTGTTTATATGCTTCTTCTAATTCCCTCATCTCTTGTTCAGGAAGAACCATACGTCATGTTTAAGAAGTCGGATAAACCTCTTTGTGGTAACGATCGCTTTGAGGGATACTGCGTGGACTTGCTCCGTGAATTGGCTGCTATTCTGGGATTCCGTTACGAAATCCAGCTGGTGGAGGATGGAAAGTACGGTGCGCTGGAGGAGAGCACGGGCCAGTGGAATGGCATGATTCGAGAACTTATTGACCGCGTGAGTATTTGACAATAACAGCTTTGGTAAGTCCAATAAATACATTCACTTCCATCAGTACAAATTCATAAATCTGAAATGATATTGAGACCGCGGCACGGTGGCTTAGTGGTTAGCACGTTCGCCTCTCAGCGCTAGGGATTCCCGGTTCGAATCCCCATCTGGGTGGAGTTTCCATGCTCTCCCCGTGTCTGCGTGGGTTTGAATTGGGTTCTCGGGTTTCCTCCCACAGTCCAAAAACATGGATCAAGTCAATTGAGTTCTCCAAATTGCCCCATATAAAGTGTGTCTGTGTGAGTGAGTGTGTACCCAGCGATGGATTGGCGCCCTGTCCTGGGTGTATCTGCCCAGTGCCCGAAACGTTCTACCCTGGATGGGCATGGGGAACCCCCCGCGACCCTAATATAGGATAAAGCGGAAGATAATGAATGAATGAATGATATTGAGACCTCATGTCACACTTCCATGCAGCCAGCTTTTTTATCCACAGTCCAAAAACATGGATCAAGTCAATTGAGTTCTCCAAATTTCCTCATGTAGAGTGTGTTTGTGTTCGTGTTTGTGTGTGTGAATGTGTGCCCAGCGATAGATTGGCACCCTGTCCTGGGTGTATCTGCCCAGCGCCCGAAACATTCTCCCCTGGATGGGCATGGGGAACCCCCCCCCCGCGACCCTAATATAGGATAAAGCGGAAGATAATTAATGTATGAATGAATGATATTGAGACCTCCTGTAGTCTCACACTTCCATGCAGCCAGCTTTTTTATGCAAAGGCAACATATTCATCTGATATCACCCATCTTAAAAAATATAGCTATTTGCAAACGGTTTTAAATATTTACTTAATGATAATGGAGGTTAGAAACCCTAATCAAAGCATCATAAGCTTTTGTCTCTGCATATTTTACCCACTATATTAAAGCTTTAGGCTCAAGTTGTCAGGTTGCCAGATCTTCTGAATTTAATTAAAATTTTGCCAACCATAAGCCGAAACCAACACGTATCTCAGACATTTAATGATACAAAACTCTAAATACATGTCACTCAGCTTTTCTTTTAATCTTAATTTAGTTCTTTGCAGAAACATTTAGGTGAAGTAAGTTGATTATAAACGCGGCGCGGTGGCTTAGTGGTTAGCACGTTCGCCTCTCAGCACTAGGGATTCCCGGTTCGAATCCCCATCTGGGTGGAGTTTCCATGTTCTCCCCATGTCCGCGTGGGTTTCCTCCGGGTTCTCCGGTTTCCTCCCACAGTCCAAAAACATGGATCAAGTCAATTGAGTTGCCCCAAATTGCCCCATAGAGTGTGTTTGTGTGTGTGTGAGTGTTTGCCCAGCGATAGATTTGTGCCCTGTCCTGGGTGTATCTGCCCAGCGCCCGAAATGTTCTCCCCTGGATGGGCATGGGGAACACCCCCGCGACCCTAATATAGGATAAAGCGGAAGATAATGAATGAATGAAAAAAGTTGATGATAAACAGCAATTTCCTTTAAATTAATGGAAATATTCATCTGTTTGCAGAAACGATCATACAGGTGGGAATCAATTATATATAAATGGTGGAACGGATGGAAAAGCGAGCGGGAGTTAAAATGCAGAATTATTGGGTTATTCAAAATATACATGCTTAATATTAAACATTTATTTTTCTTAAATGTTATCTTTAACATTTGTGTGTAAGTGAATTGTCATCTTTGAGCTTGCCCCCCTCCACCATCACCACCTCACTGTAGCTATGGGCAGTGATGAGCAAAAAGTGCTCTGACTCCTTACTTTACTCATTTTTCCACCAATAATTTTTTTTTATTTTGTTCTTTCCATCAAAAGCTTCACACTTCGCATCTGTTATTTTTCCAGGACTGTGCAGTGTGGAATTGTACATCTCTTTCCTGATTTGCATACAATTATCTGCCTGCAGCATTTTCATAAACAGCCAGTTACTTTAGAACAGAAGTCCTCAGAACCTTATAATCTGCCCAGGAACAATGTGCATGTGGTGCAGAGATTGTACTCGACTCAGAGAACAGACATGGAGCCAACCTGCATTTTATCTGCACCATCAGTTCTGAGATCTGGTGCATTAAACAGTTCAGAGTGTGGTTTGATTTACAGTTTGGAGTTACTGTGCAGTTGTGTTGGGGATGCAGATCTAACACTCTGCAGCCCGGAATGTTAAATGCTTTATCTTTATGTTGTGGATGAAATCTAGACGCTGCATCGACCTGTAGGTTTACAGATAAGAGCTGTTTGTACTGAAGACTCCTGTCCTGGAAGTAAAGCATTATTAAATATTAGATCTAAGTGTCTACAATTTCACAGAATGCTTCTTGGGTGCTTTGTGGCCTCTGGATTCCCTAAAGATAAATTAACTATATGGAGATTCTGGAAAATAAATACATAACATAATTAGGAGCAGCCGATTCGCTCCACCTTCAGAAATAAAATGCTTTCTTAATGCTCTGCATACTTTGTTTGACAGAAAGCTGACCTGGCAGTGGCTCCTCTGGCCATAACCTATGTGAGAGAGAAGGTGATCGATTTCTCGAAGCCCTTCATGACTCTGGGGATCAGCATCCTGTACCGCAAACCCAATGGGACCAACCCTGGGGTCTTCTCCTTCCTCAACCCTCTCTCCCCTGATATCTGGATGTATATTCTGCTGGCTTACTTGGGTGTCAGTTGTGTGCTATTTGTCATAGCCAGGTAACATGTCAAGTTCAGCGCTAAAGATGTTGTCATTTGTGCTGCTGTGTGAAAATCTATAGTCTTTAGGGGTGAATATTTGTGCAGAGCCTTGTGTCAGCAAGCACACTCCTAAAGTTCATCATGTCTTTTAATCTTAATGTTGTGTTATGCATCAAAGGATTTAAGTCCTGTGCAAGATATATTTTAAAGTCTAGGTTTAAAGTAGACTGATGTAGTATGTATAAAAACAGATGGACTACAATCTGTAATTGTAGAACTACAAAATTTGTATATATGGTTAGTGGCGGCGGCACAGTGGCTTAGTGGTTAGCACGTTGGCCTCTCAGCGCTAGGGATTCCCGGTTCGAATCCCCATCTGGGTGGAGTTTCCATGTTCTCCCCGTGTCCGCGTGGGTTTCCTTCGGGTTCTCCGGTTTCCTCCCACAGTCCAAAAACATGGATCAAGTCAATTGAGTTCTCCAAATTGGCCCATATAGAGTGTGTCTGTGTGAGTGTGTGCCCAGTGATAGATTGGCGCCCTGTCCTGGGTCTATCTGCCCAGCGCCCGAGACGTTCTCCCCTGGATGGGCATGGGGAACCCCACTGCGACCCTAATATAATACCCTAAGATAATGGATGGAAGAGAGAGAACCATGGTACATGTTAGTTAATGTTCACCAGACTAACTGCTTATAACTGCTTTTTATAAACCTTATTTAAGTCACAATTGTTAGTACAGCAACATCCATCCATTATCTTCCACTTTATCCTCTACTAGGGTTGTAGGGGGGTTCCCCATGCCCATCCAGGGGAGAACGTTTCGGGCGCTGGGCAGATACACCCAGGACAGGACGCCAATCTTTCGCTGGGCACACACTCACTCACACAGCCACACTCTATATGGGGCAATTTGGAGCATTCAATTGACTTGATCCATGTCTTTGGACTGTAGGAGGAAACCGGAGAACCCAGAGGAAACCCACGCGGACACGAACTGGGAATCCTTAGCGCTGAGAAGTTTAAGCGATGGTGCTTACCATCAATGATCTGTAATTGGTTGAAAGACCGTGTGTGAGGGTTCGGGTTAATGTAATGTGCGGTGTGAACCTCAGTGTTACTGGTACTATGATGTTTCTGATAAAAAGCCACAACTGTCACCTAAGTTGGTTCAGAATATGCATAGAATTTAAACAATGGTTACACCATGGTAAGTTTGTTTCACTTACACAACTCCAACGTCTGACAGAGGACTCATTTCTTATATAATTAATCAGATTTTTGTGTATGAGGTGTGTGTATTGTGTGTGTAACAGTAAGTGAGAAGGGTCTCAGTTTAATGATGTGATTTTGAACCGGCTTTAAGGTAAATAATAATATTCTAATGTCACCATGTGTATTCTCAAAATGCTTTGTCATTCTGCGTGGTCTCATCCCCTCCCCCTCCTACGTTTGGGATTGTGGACTTCTTTAATGTAAGACTGAAATGGGGGTGTGAAGGGAAGCAGCCAGTGCGACGGTGGTGATGTTCTGTCCCTCGTCCTCCCTCTTCTCTCTCGTCTCGTCCTTTCTGCCTTTGCCGAAAGCAAGATCGTGCGGTGCTGGCGGTCGTACGTACATCCACTCTGACCTTTGTCCTGCTGACAGGGGAACAGTGCCCGAATTAAGGACAGAAATTTCCATATCTGACAGAAATTTATGAAACATTATGCCGGACGTCATTTCCAGAACATCATTATCCGATTTAAAGCAGTGTTGTTTGCATCTAATCTCTGTTCCTGTGTCTTTCTCTCTCCGTGTCAGGTTCAGTCCGTATGAGTGGTACAACCCGCACCCCTGTAACCCCGACTCGGACATGGTGGAGAATAACTTCACTCTGCTCAACAGTTTCTGGTTTGGCGTTGGCGCTCTCATGCAACAAGGTAGACGCTTCAGCCTGGCCGTGCTGATGTTCTGGCTTGCTGTAGCCCACTCTGTATCTCTAGGGCCGGATTTTACCGGAGTACGAGTGCCGTAGGCTGTAAAGGGCTCTCTCAGGGTGTTTATGTTCATCTAAAAGCTCGTTATGTGGCGCAGACTGATCTTTCTAAGTAATTGTCTTCTTCGTAATGGGATGGAGGTCTGCTCTGAGTGTCTTCACCACCTTTTATCGGATGAGTGCAAAAGCAGGCTCTTACAGCTCCCATCCACTCTGATTTAAATGAGCCAATTAGAATTATAATGAAATAATGTATTTCTTTGGCTGCTGGCTGATATTTAAATGTGTAAATATTTTTTTAGGAACCTGATCAGTCTTTATATTTTTTTCTGTATTTCCTGGGTGTGGTCGCTCGGTGGTTGGGGTGTGAGGCTTCAGAAGTGCTGACCCTGTGCTCTGTCCCCAGTTGTCAAGTTTGGATTCTTATAAGTCACTTTGGATAAAAGAATATCTTTCTCTATACTGAACATTCTGGGTTGAGTCCTTTTCCTTGGCACTTTGGCCCATAGAGGTCAGTGGGATGCAGTGAGAAGGTCTGACGTTACCTTGGGTACATGAAAGTAAAAACCAACCAGCATTGGTTTATTACCACCGAGTTAACCAACTGCATTCGTCTTATTCTAATTAACAAATAACCCCTTTTCTCTCTCTCTCTCTCTCTCTCTCTCTCTCTCTCTCTCTCTCTCTCTCTCTCGTTTCAATGTACTGATTTATTTTTCCTCTTATGGGTATCGGAACGTTCTATTCCCCTTAATCCACTGTGCCAATGTTCTGCAGGGTCAGAGCTGATGCCCAAGGCTCTATCCACTAGGATAGTTGGTGGAATCTGGTGGTTTTTCACCCTGATAATCATTTCCTCTTATACTGCAAACCTGGCTGCCTTCCTCACCGTGGAAAGAATGGAGTCTCCCATCGACTCGGCAGATGACCTCGCCAAGCAGATCAAGATCCCCTACGGTGTCGTTGAAGATGGATCCACCATGACCTTCTTCAAGGTTCATAGATCTTAGTCATTGCCGTCCATCGCCTGAAAATACCTTCAGCTAGAGTTCCACCACATTTAAGGATAGTGTGCGGGCAAAAGTATGTGGACACCTTAATCATTTGCTTGTAAGTTAACTAAAAATACTAAACTGCCCCCAGGTTTGAAGGTTTGTCTATGTGGCTACCCCGTGACGGACAATTGACCTGTTAAGGGTGTTACCCCATCTATTGCCCTCTAATGGTGGGGTATGCTCCAGCACTCATCCCTGAAACTGATTTACAATAGGCAGTTTAAAAAAGGGGCGGTGCAGTAGCTCAGTGGTTCCATGTTCTTCCCATGTCCGTGTGGTTTCCACCCACAGTCCAAAAACATGGATGAAGTCAATCGAGTTCTCCAAATTGCCCCATATAGAGTGTGATTGTGTCTGTGTGAGTGAGCGTGCCCAGCGATGGGTTGGCACCCTGTCCTGGGTGTATCTGCCCAGCGCCCGAAACATTCTCCCCTGGATGGGCATGGGGAACCCCCCCGCGACCCTAATAGAAGATTAATCAGAAGGTTAAGAATGAATGAATGAGTTTAGAAAAGCATGACTACGGCAAATGCATGACGTGCTGTGCAATCCTGATTTAGTTACTGTTCTTGGCCACTGGAGGGCAGCATTGGTGAGACAACTGGCACTTTGCACTTTTCCCTTGCAGAAGACCAAGATCTCCACGTATGATAAAATGTGGGAGTTCATGAACAGCAGGAGGCAGTCTGTGATGGTGAAGAGTGTGGAGGAGGGGATTCAGCGCGTCCTCACCTCTGACTACGCCTTCCTCATGGAGTCCACCACAATCGAGTTCGTCACTCAGCGCAACTGCAACCTCACCCAGATTGGGGGCCTGATCGACTCGAAGGCCTACGGTGTGGGGACACCTATTGGTAAAGGATCTGTTTCTTATAATGTTACATCTTGGGTGGCACGATGGCTTAGTGGTTTAGGATGTTCTCCTCTCAGCGCTGGGGGATTCCCAGTTCGAATCCCAATCTGGGTGGAGTTTCCATGTTCTCCCCGTGTCTGCGTGGGTTTCCTCCGGGTTCTCCGGTTTCCTCCCACAGTCCAAAAACATGAATCAAGGTCAAATGAATTCTCTAAATTGCCCCATATAGAGATGGTCTATGTGAGTAAGTGTGTGCCCAGCGATAGATTGGCGCCCTGTCCTGGGTGTATCTGCCCAGCGTGTGTTTCACTGCACGAATGGGTTAAATGTGGAGGACAAATTTCTCTGTGTGTGTGCACAGGAGGCAACATCAAACCACTTTATCACTCCTCCAAAATCGATCTGAACCCTCTGTATATTTGTACCTAATAGTTTGAACTCCTGTCCTGTTGCATCTTTCACCTCTGTATGAAACCATTCATTCATTCATTATCTTCCGCTTTATCCTCTATTAGGGTCGCGATGAGGTACCCCATGCCCATCCAGGGGAGAACGTCTCGGGCGCTGGGCAGATAGACCCAGGACATGGCGCCAATCCATCGCTGGGCACACATTCACTCACACAGACACACTCTATATGGGGCAATTTGGAGAACGCAAATGACTTGATCCATGTTTTTGGACTGTGGGAGGAAACCGGAGAACCCGGAGGAAACCCACGCGGACACGGGGAGAACATGAAAACTCCATGCAGATGGGGATTCGAACAGGGAATCCCTAGTGCTGAGAGGCGAACGTGCTAACCACTAAGCCCCATATAGAGTGTGTGTGTTTGTGTGGGTGAGTGTGTGTCCAGTGATAGATTGGCGTCCTGTCCTGGGTGTATCTGCCCAGCGCCCAAAACGTTCTCCCCTGGATGGGCATGGGGAACCCCCCCCCCCCCCACGACCCTAGTAGAGGATAAAGCGGAAGATAATGGATTTACAAATAGGGCAGCACGGTGGCTTAATGGTTAGCACGTTTCCATGTCCTCCCCGTGTCCATGTGGGATTTCTCTGGGTTCTCCGTTTTCCTCCCACAGTCCAAAAACATGAATCACGGTTAATTGAATGCTCCAAATTGCCCCATTGAGTTTGGTGAATGTTTTTAAACCTGTTTAAAGTGTCACAGCCTTTATATAATGGTTTATTGAGTATTAATCACACACTTCGTGTTGTAGGTTCACCCTATCGGGACAAGATCACCATTGCAATCTTGCAGCTGCAGGAGGAAGGGAAGCTGCATATGATGAAGGAGAAATGGTGGCGAGGAAACGGCTGCCCTGAGGAGGAGAGCAAGGAGGCCAGTGCGCTGGGAGTGCAAAACATCGGGGGCATCTTCATCGTGCTGGCGGCGGGACTGGTCCTCTCTGTGTTCGTGGCCGTGGGGGAGGTTCTATACAAATCCAAACAGAACGCACAGGTGGAGAAGGTAAGACGCTTCAAAGGTTCCCTCCAACATCTCTGTAAGTCTGATTATTTTGTAACTATTTACTTTTACTTTTATTTATTGTGTTGTGTAATTATCTACGGTTTCTTATGCTTCTTATGCTAACATAACTTCTTATGCTGCTCTACTAAATATAAAAATCTGCCTTGGGCACTAAAATAATGTTTTATAAAGATTTTTGTGAGCCTAAATAATATAATAATTTCACACTTCACTTTTATAACAGCAATTCATCCATCCATCCCTCCATCCATTATCTTCCGCTTTATCCTCTATTAGGGTCGTGGTGGGGGTTCCCCATGCCCATCCAGGGGAGAACGTCTCGAGCGCAGGACAGACACACCCAGGAGAGGGCGCCAATCTATCGCTGGGCACACACTCACTCACACACACACACACACTCTATTATGGGGCAATTTGGAGAACTCAATGGACTTGATCCATGTTTTTGGACTGTGGGAGGAAACCGGAGAACCTGGAGGAAACCCACACGGACACGGGGAGAACATGCAAACTCCACCCAGATGGGGATTCAAACCGGGAATCCCTACTGCTGAGAGGCGAACGTGCTAACCACTAAGCCACCGTGCCGCCTAACAGCAATTCATTTCTATTTAACAAATAATATAGTTTTTTGATCATCTGGTTATTATGTTTAAAAAAGGGGGGGAGGCACAGCATCAAATAACAATCATGTTTGATGATTTTACAGTATAGTTGTTTTTCTTCATAACTTCTGACTAGTGATGTTCTCATTTGTAAGTTGCTTTTGATAAAAGCATAATGAATGATTGAACAAATTGAATAAATGTAAATGTAAGATAGAGTGATATCTCTACAGTGAGCTCCTCGTTATCCAAATCGAACTTTCTTGTTATCCTCTAAATAAATAACTTTCAAGTTCAAGTTATTTATTTCTATAGCGCTTTTTACAACAGTACATTGTCACAAAGCAGCTTTATAGAATGAAAAGCCTTTAAACCCCCAAAGAGCAAGCCATAGCGAAAGTGGCAAGAAAAAACTCCATTATGCTGTTATTTAAGGAAGAAACCTTTGTGAGGACCAAGACTCAGTGGGGGACTCATCCTCCTTGAGCGGCCATGCAGCAACAACAGTGTAGGACAGCCATGTACAGATATTTAACAAATGGAAAAACTATAACAACTGGAAAACTATATGTGAGTCCAATTAAGGGTGTCCTGCAGGACCGCCAGTCCAATTAATATTCAGGTTCCATCCAGTATTCATCAGCAGAGCCATGGATGAAGGACTGACTACACCTCCAGGAAGCCATTTCACAGTATTCTGTGAGGATCATTGCATTATACCATCAGTCTGAGGGTTGGGGGTTCGAACCCTGAAGTGTTGGCTCATTATGCTTAGTGCTGCTGTATGATGGCTGACACTCCAACCATCAAGTTGGGATATTTCTAAGGATAAAACTGTCTTTGAACTGATGTAATGAAAAGTTGTCAGTTCTGCAATATTGGAACTTCAAACAAGAACCCGCTGGTCCTTTAGTTTCACTGCAGACAAAGTAAACCTTACGCAGGAAATGCACCAGAACTAGTATCAGAGCTGGAATTCTGTACTGTACTTACTGTTCTGTACTTACAGCTTTGCCCCATCACCCCTACCCCTGCCCCCACCCCTGTTTCTCCCTTACAGCGGTCATTTTGTAGCGCCATGGTGGACGAGCTCGCCGTGTCTTTAAAATGTCAGCGGCGTCTCAAACAGAAACCTCAGCCTCCTGCCATCGTGAAGACGGAGGAGATGATAAACATGCACACATTCAACGACAGGAGACTGCCCGGGAAAGAGACCATGGCCTGAACGCTACCACCGTCCCATCTTTTTCCCTCTCGGGGGATGAGGCCGTATGGGGAGGAGTCCCACAATGCCTTTGGGTTCGCTCGGACCGATCCAGCTCTCCTCTCGCAGAGATGTTTCCTGTGGAAATCCAGATGCCTGGTCATAACAGATCCACAAACCTTTATGGACCTACATCTTGGTTGAAGCTTTGAGCTCCTGCAGTGTTCCTTCTTTCATTTTATTCTAGATTTGTTGGAGAGGATGAGGATGAGGCTTCACTTCTCTCCAGTCTTCGTCATGTCAAGATTCGGTAGATTGTTAATGAGGCTAACAGGGTAATGAGGTATCTCTTTCATCTCAAGTCGGGAAGATGAGCTTCCTCGGCTCGTCCCCGGTCTCCAGACGTGCGCCGGCATAGTTAGGGGTTAGTTTGCAGAAACATCTGCGAGTTCTGAATTAGAGGAAATATGTACAATAGCCAGGCAACCTTGCGATTCTTTTTGAGGATGTACAGAGCTCTGCCACGCCTCAGCATCAGCACCAACTCTCTTCTGACATCAGAGGTGTTTCACTATTATATCAATTCCATAATTCTAATTAATTCCAAAATTGTTTGTTTCCAGTTATAACTCTGGATGACATGGCGTGGTGATGTGGGGGTGCCTGGGGTTCATGTGTAAGACTCTGTAAAGCAGGTTTATGGCAGTTGCTCAATTCTTTTTTAGCCCGACACTATGATTTTTGCTCATTTTGCTAACAAGGGGGTGGGGGGATGTAGAATGGGATTTGGGGCCCTCTGTCCTTATGTTAAACTGGTTTAGCAGGTAATATTTGAATTGTTTCTGTTGTACACATAAAAATGCATTGGGGTGAAATACATCTTTGTACAGACATTCTTTGTAGCGCTTTCTAACGGCGGAGGTAAACAGTGCCACCTGCTGCATGTTGACGGAACCACATTTTAATTCTTTATTCAGATCAAAATTAAATCACCCTGAATTTGATGCTCAGATTAAAAGCTGGATGTTAATGTTTGTAAAACACTGCTCGTGAGCGCCCCTATAGGTGGAGGAAGTCTACGTACCTCTGCAGTCCAGTTGGTTGTGACTCATTGACTGGAATGCACCTAGTTTCCTTCGACACTGGAAGTTGTAAGTCATACCTCTCACCCTCAGCAGTATTGTTTAAAATGTTCACTTCTTTCTGATTTTAACATAAACCAGTTTTTTAATAATTAGATCCACATTAGACTAATTTTCTTATATAGATGAACCCAAATGAGGTTTCTCTTCATAGAACCATCCAGGTCCCACACGAGCCTAATGCAGCGGTTACCCCGTGGTTAAGAGGACACGCCTGCCCTCAGATTCAGCATCAGTGTGTTTAAACATGTCAAGTAGTCATGCGAGTGTTTAGTACCAGGACTATTTGTGTAACCTTTAAAATGCTCATGTGGTTTGCGCTTTCAGATTACAGCTGGGAAATTGACTAATTGTAATATATAAAGAAATAAAAATCATGTGACCAACACAAATCAGGAATGAATTTAAATTCAGTTCCAGGTCTGTTTTTTGGAGAACTTTTTATAAACCATGCTTTACAGTGTTCCTGATTGGTGTTTAAATCAGAACTAGATTCACAGCTCCAAGTTACGTAAAGACAATAGAGGAAATTTAATTCAGTAAACCTTGTATTTTGAATGTGTCATTTAAAACACATTTTAAGTGGTAAAACCCCAAATTTCTTTTAGGAGAACTTGATACTTATTGAAGCCTCAATGAGAACACTAAAGTTTAGATTCATAGCCAACTCTTTTAAAGGAGTAATCATTCTCCCGAGTGATAGACCAACAGTTGACTAAAAGGGAAAGACATGTATTTGGCCCACAAGTTTGTAAAATCAACCTCCATTATAGTAATAAGCAAATATCTAGTAACCATGCCAACTCATGCCAAAAAACACAAATGCAGCAAGGTGTCACACCCACCTTCCTGTAGAAGTTCCAGCCTCTGAAGTCAATGTTGTTTAATACTGTATAGGATTTTATAAAATGTTATTTAATGCAGTGCATCACTAATCTAGTAACATTGTTCTTCTGTATCAGGATTGTGGACTTCATTAGATTTGTGTTATATCATTATTTGAACAAGCCATTTGGTCCAATAGTTTTAATATTAAAATATATTAATTAAAACATAAAATTAATTAATTTTAGTATTAGTAATCCTCACCACTCAATAAAAAAATCAATTAAAAAATTAAAACATTTTTAATATCATTTAAAACAAACTCACTTCGGTTGTAAACAGTCACGTGACCGAAGCCAATCCTTCCATTGCAAAACATCAGAATATAAATAGTGCATCTTTACTCTTTGAAGTTCTTACAGGTATCCAGGACTTCAGACATGTGAACGGATAAAAGTTAATATTTACATTAAAAAAAAAAACCCCACAACTGTTACCCCAATCAGATGACTGGGTGACTTTTGGTCCGGTTCCCACTGTTCTGAGATCAGCCTCCAGGAGCGTGGGCTCTGCAAGAGTCTCTCGAACACGCAGACAGGACCCTGCGGTGCAACGAAACGTGATCACCGTGAAACCGAGAGCGAGCGACCACGTGGGGGGGGACCTCCTCCTGCAGGCCCCACATCCTGTGGGCGGAGCTAAGCCGATCCTGCTCCTCCTGTCAGGTCATCGAGGGAGATAAAGGCATATTAGAGAATGGAAGCGAACAGCTGATGTACAAAGTGATGGACAGTGTTTAGTAAAGCGGTTACAATGATGATCCCTTTTTCTAAAGACATGGCAACACGCGACGGTCTCAAAAACAAGACAACAATTCGAAATTCGAATCAGAATGATGAGGTTATAAAAAAAAAAAAAAAAAAAAAAAAAAAAAAAAAAAAAAAAGTTCTCTACGTCTCGTGTGAGCTCGGGTCAGAACCTGGTTCTGCACTTAGAAAGCGGCTTCAGGTCCCCGAACGGAGCGGTTTACCTGTCGGTCGTGTTCGGGCCGGTGAGGGCGTGGCTCTGAGGCGTGCGCCAGGGGCTGGACGGCCGCGCATGCGCGTTACTGCGAGACAAGCAGAGCAATGAGCCCTCCACACACAATGAATCACAAACAAACAGAGAGCGACATTTTCATTTTCAGCCATGTTAATGTTAACGAACTCAACTCTAAACGCTCCGCTGGGTGAGGAGGCGAGGAGACGGGGGGCGTCGCGTCGCGGCGGCGCCCTAATCCCCACGGAACCGCAGCTCTCGCGCCGACTCCATCCTCGCCGAGAAGTAGACGCTGTCGAAGTCGCGCCGCTGGAAGTCGCAGAAGGCGGCCGCGTACGAGCTCCGCTCCGGCGGCTCTCTGGAGAGCTTCATGTCGGCGTAGGCGAGGTCCATCAGGTACTGGGTGGTGTTGGCGGGCGCCATGGATCCCGGCGCCGCCCCCGCCGCGGCTCTCTTACAGCGCCGCTCACTCGCTTCGGCGGCCCGCGGTCGCTTGCCCTCATGCCGCGTCGTTCTCCCCGCACGGCGTGTCTCTTCTGCCTCCACCGCCATGAGCTCCACACACATGTCCACCCCGCACCCGCCGGCTGCTACGTCTGCGCCGCGTTCCTGTTCCTCACCCCTATTTATATTCGCCAGCCCCGGTCACGAGCCCTGCCCACGAGCCCGACGGCTATTGGTTTCTGTCTTTGGGCGGAAGTGAAGCGGCCTCCGGCGCACTTCCGCCATCGAATGTCCTGAATGAATAGAACGTAATGGAGACGACAAAAAAAGTCCAATATTTGTTTAGCGTGTTTAAGTTTGTTTTGTGTTAGACCAGCCCGTGTGACTGCAAACACTAACTTTATATAATGAGAAAAATAAGATAAACTTTTATTGTAATAGTAGATAGACTAAGTTCGAATAATTGCATTTCGACAACAGGGAGGAACGAATATTGAACATAGAACCCATTACAGGTTCTGTGATTTACTTTAGTCTTGATTTAATGCAGTCTTACTGTTAAGTGCGTTTTACACATGTTTCATTCATTTAATTTGCAATAAATGGTCGTCCTTCCGCCATCGAATATCCTGTATGAAGACAACGTAATGTTGACGACAAAAAAACAAACAAAAAAAGTGTCCAATATTTGTTTAGCGCTGCCAAAGTGTTAGACCAGCACGTGTGACTGCAAAATACTAACTAAGTGTTTAATAAGACAAATAAGATCAACTTTTATTGTAATAGTAGACTACGTTCGAACAATTACATTTCAACAACAAGGAGGAACGAATGTTGAACATAGAACCCCTTAAAGGTTCTGTGATTTACTTTAGCCTTGAATGAATGCAGTCTTACTGTTAAGTGCGTTTTACCCATTGTTAATTAATTTAATTTACAATAAATGGTCGTCCTCGAGTCTGCTGATATGATGTTTAAAATGTGTTTTGGAAGAATTTGTCCTCCACGTTTAAACCCATCCGTGCAGTGAAACACACAATGAGCAAAGTCTGAGAGTGGTAGGCAGCACTGTACACAGCACAAAGGGAGCATTTGGATTTAGGTGCCTTGCCCCAAGGGCACTTCAGCCATTTTAGTGAAACACGGTATGCCTTTGAAACCTTCAGCCACTGGTTGTTTGCTATCTTCAGTGTGTATGGATTCAGGTGCATGTGAGGTGTGTATGTATCTGTAGGGCTGTGATGGAGTCTACTGCTTTGAGAAAATGGTGTTTTGATCATCTTTTGCCCAATGAGAAGAGGACCTTTGGTGAGATGAGTTTTTCTCTCATATAGGGATAGAAACATAGAGTGCAAATCTTTTAATTCCATGCCAATCAAGGCAAAGTGTTTTCAGATCTCTTAGGTTGTGTTTATATATATATATATATATATATATATATATATATATATATATATATATATATAAATAAACACTTGGAGTTTAGTGAGGAATTTGGGTTTTTTAAGATTTCTTGAGAATAAAAGATTCCCAACGCGTCCTCATTGCCAGGTGGGGGGTGTTAAGTACCCACTTCAAACCTTTTGTGACGTGTGGTGGGATGGATTTGTCACTGAAAAGCAGAAGAATGAAAGTTTCTAAGGCATATTGAGTTCTGAAATCTGAGGGAACACCCTGTAAATAGGACGTTTTGTAAATAAAAATGTCACAATAATTCATAGGTAAATAATATGTGTATATGTAGGTATGTGTGTGTATAAAATATATACATTATGTTACAAATAGATTTATTGACTTATACGTTGTTTTCAGGATGTGTACAGACAGACCGTAATAATAAAAGAATGTTTTAAAGACATTAATTTCTGTAAATAATCCTGCAGGAGTCTGATCATCTCTGATGTCATAGTTAATATTCCACAACAAACAGCAAATCGGTGTCTTTCTGAACCGAGAGGCCACGTTGGTATAGCGCCTTCTTGTGGAAATGTGCGAACGTTACATAAAGTTAAAAAAAATGTAAACCTATAGATTTATTTAAAAACAAAACAAATACCAACTATAAAATTAAAAGTCGGTCTATAAAGCCAGTTCTATGTGTAACACTCATTTCACACTAACAAACATATAACCCGAGTAAGTACACCAAACGTGCGCAGAGCTGGGAACCACCACCAACCAAATAACGATTCCTTATTATAATCATTATTATTAATAACAGCCAAGTAAACTGACTGCAGCGTGTTTTTTTAATGATCTTAAATAAAAACCTAGGTTTAAATTTGTTTACATGTTTAAGCTCATCTACAACCTTCTGTATTTTGTTTTATTGCATGCAAATGACAAATAATGTGCCGTATTGGATTAATTTATATCATTTGATAATGTATGCTCTTTGTGTCCTTTGTGAGTTTAATTGTAGTTTTTATTTATACTTTATTAATAAAATTAAATAAACAATACGAACGCTTAAATTTCACAATATCCCAGGATGCAACGCGAACTCTCAATTTTCAAAATAAGAGCGGAGATTTATAATAAAAACGACGAAAAAAAAAATACACGCACTTTTAGACTTGCCTATAATCGACATGCAGACGTGAACCCTGTAAACAAACTGCTGTTTTATTACAACCAACGCAACACTCATTAACCACCATGTCTGTGTCCATGCGGTACTAACTAATAATCAACACCACCCTAATAATACCTGCTCTGTGAGGGTTCTGAGAATCAGAGAACAAAGTGAAGAGAATAACAAAGTATGTGGAGAAACAGATCGACCACAGATTTTAATATTAGAACTACAATGTGAATCTATATTGTTTGTTAGGGTGGTAGAATGGACAATGGTTGTAGAAACTAGATCTTTAAGATACATATACCTGTATGTTCTGTTGATATATTTTAGGGTACATGTTACATGTGAGATACAAGGTATTACTATTATTTATTAAATTATAACAACTATGGTATAAGACAAACATCATTACAAAATTGTTATAAAACATTTGTGAAGTAGTAGACTATAGTGTCAAATGAATTAGGTCACAGAAACAAGAAAAAGTATATAATTAATAAATAAATAAAAACTTACTAAACATAACCTGCATTTTATTTATTCATTATCTTCTGCTTAATCCTCTACTAGGGTCACACATTTACTCACCCTCTATATGGGGCAACTTAGAGCATTCATTTTGCCTTGAATCCATGTTTTTGGATTGTAGGAGGAAGCCGGTTTTGAAAGTTTCAAAAACCTTATAGAACGATGGATTTAAAGATATGCCTATTGCATTCATTGTTTGTAAATATATTTTTTCATTCATTCATTATCTTCCACTTTATCCTCTATTAGGGTCGCGGTGGGGTCCCCATGCCCATCCAGGGTAGATCGTCTCGGGCGCTGGGCAGATACACCCAGGACAGGGCGCCAATCTATCGCTGGGCACTCACTCACTCACTCAAACACACTCTATATGGGGCAATTTGGAGAACTCAATTGACTTGATCCATGTTTTTGGACTGTGGGAGGAAACCGGAGAACCCGGAGGAAACCCACGCGGACACAGGGAGAACATGGAAACTCCACCCAGATGGGGATTCGAACTGGGAATCCCTAGTGCTGAGAGGCGAACGTGCCAACCACTAAGCCACCGTGCCGCCCCGTAAATATATTTTAATAAAAAAAAATTATCTGAGTTAAAAAAAGACATGCTGTAACATTATTAAAAATTTATGATAAAAAAAATTATATATCCATCCGTTATCTTCCGCTTTATCCTATATTAGGGTCGCGGGGGGGTTCCCCATGCCCATCCAGGGGAGAACGCCTCGGGCGCTGGGCAGATACACCCAGGACAAGGCGCCAATCTATAGCTGGACACACACTCACTCACACAGACACACTCTATATGGGGCAATTTGGAGAATTCAATTGACCTTGATCCATGTCTTTGGACTGTGGGAGGAAACCGGAGAACCCGGAAGAAACCCACGCGGACACGGGGAGAACATGGAAGCTCCACCCAGATGGGGATTCGAACCGGGAATCCCTAGCGCTGAGAGGAGAACATGCTAAACCACTAAGCCACCGTGCCGCCCCGTAAATATATTTAAAAAAAAAAATTATTCATTCATTCATTATCACCCGTTTTATCCTCTATTAGGGTCGCGGTGGGGTTCCCTATGCCCATCCAGGGGAGAACGCCTCGGGCGCCGGGCAGATACACCCAGGACAGGGCGCCAATCTATCGCTGGACACACACTCACTCACACAGACACACTCTATATGGGGCAATTTGGAGAATTCAATTGACCTTGATCCATGTCTTTGGACTGTGGGAGGAATCCGGAGAACCCGAAGGAAACTCACGCGGACACGGGGAGAACATGGAAGCTCCACCCAGATGGGGATTCGAACCGGGAATCCCTAGCGCTGAGAGGAGAACATGCTAAACCACTAAGCCACCGTGCCGCCCCGTAAATATATTTTAAAAAAAAAATTATTCATTCATTCATTATCACCCGTTTTATCCTCTATTAGGGTCGCGGTGGGGTTCCCTATGCCCATCCAGGGGAGAACGCCTCGGGCGCCGGGCAGATACACCCAGAACAGGGCGCCAATCTATCGCTGGACACACACTCACTCACACACACACACTCTATATGGGGCAATTTGGAGAATTCAATTGACCTTGATCCATGTCTTTGGACTGTGGGAGGAATCCGGAGAACCCGAAGGAAACTCACGCGGACACGGGGAGAACATGGAAGCTCCACCCAGATGGGGATTCGAACCGGGAACATGCTAAACCACTAAGCCACCGTGCCGCCCTGATGATAAATCAATAATTAGATATTGTGGATATTCATGTATTTTTTCTCTGCGTTTGCTGAACTTGTATTTTGACGTTCGGAAACGCGTTCTGTGTTCCCGGCGCATTCGGCTGTTTGAACGAGGCGGCCCGGCTGCGAGGGCGAGTCAAAAGGCGGGAGGGCGCAGGCGCCATTTTGTTCCTAGTCCACTTGGCGATAGACACTTGTCCACTTCGCAGACGGAAGGGAACACGGCGTTCGGGAATGGATCACGCGTTTTATGTGGTTCAGTCAGCGCCGGAAGACCCCGCTATAAGTCCGGACTTCACCTATAAGAGTGAGTGGAGGCGGCCGCGGGGTCGGGTCCGGCTTCGGGTCGGGGGTGCACGGCGGGATGAGGCAGCCTCCTCCATGTTGAGCAGACTCGGGAGCAGACTTGATGGCGGACTTAAAGCCGGAGTGAGCGAGCGGCTCGCCTTAGTGTTCCTACCGAGGGAGCCGCTTCCACGCCCGCCGCGTCTGCTTCGGTCCACCGCTGACGTCATCGAACCCACGGCAACTTTTTTCAAATTTAAATTTGAATTTGGTCGTCGCTTTCTTCTGTAACGGTTATTAGTTCACGCGTCGGTTTGTTATGAACGCTCTGTTCTGATTGGACGGCGTTATTAATGCGAGGAACCGATTGGACGCCGCTTATTAAGACCATTAACTGATAGGATTGTAGTTTTTATTTAATTATTTATTTATTTTTAATTGTAGCTGATAAAAGAAAGGGCGACGTTTAAACCTAACGTGGGTAATGACGTCATTAATATAACAGCTGATGGCATGGTTGCATTAATACACAACAACAGGACACGTCTTATTAGTTTAGATTCATTTAAGTTATAAATAAAAGCTTAGTGGTTGGCATGTTCTCCTCTCGGCGCTAGGGGTTGCCGGTTCGAATCCCAATCTGGGAAGCCTTTCCATGTCCTCCCCGTGTCCGCGTGGGTTTCCTCTGGGTTCTCCAGTTGCCACTCACAGTCCAAAAACATGGATCAAGGTGAATTGAATTCTCCAAATTGCCCCATATAGAGTGTGTCTGTGAGTGTGTGTCCTGTGATATATTGGCCCCCTGTCCTGGGTGTATCTGCCCAGCACCCGAAACGTTCTCCCCTGGTTGGGCATGGGGACCCCCCCCCCCCCGCGACCCTAATATAGGATAAAGCATAGGATAATGGATGGATGAATAAAAGCTTAGTGGTTAGCATGTTCTCCTCTCAGTACTAGGGATTCCTAGTTTGAATCCCAATCTGGGTGGAGTTTGCATGTTCTCCACGTGTCCGTGCGGGTTTCCACTGGGTTCTTCGGTTTCCTCCCACAGTCCAAAAACATGGATGAAGGTCAGTTGAATTCTACAAATTGCCCCATATAGAGTGTGTGAGTGTGCCCAGTGATTTATTGCCACCCTGTCCTGTTTGTATCTGCCCAGCGCCCAAAACGTTCTCCCCTGGATGGGCATGGGGAACCCCCCCCCCCATAACCCCAGTAGAGGATAAAGCGGAAGATAATGGATGGATGGATGGAAATAAAAGCAACTTTTTAAATAAAACATTGACTTGGGACTGTGACTGATTGGTCTGTTATAATACCGGTGGTGGTGGGGGGGGGGGGGGTTCTGTTAAAACACTAACGTGTCCATTAACATTAATGTGTCTGTAAGGCTATAACAGTGAGGTGTACTGTAGATTGTCCGGTTCCGGAACTCTGTGCTGAATCATCCTGCTGAATGATAATGTGATTGAAGAACTGTCCTCTCGTCTGTCAGTGTCTGAAGCAGAACTGGTGAAGTTCATCCGATTACGAGCGGCGAATGATGCGCTGTTCACGGGGAAGAGAAACACCTCCGTCGTCGCCTGGAGGTACCGCACTCTCTGTACCGACCTTTCTAATACGAGGTTCTTAACCCTGAGGATTCGAAACCTTAAAATCATCCCATCATTTGTGCAACAGAGCCATTCTGAAGGAGATGGGGATCCACAGGAAGATGTCCACCAGCCAGGCCAGGAAGAAGTGGGAGAACCTCAAGAAGAAGTACAAGGTGGGACTTTTCAACTTCACCTCCATCAACACAGTTCATGTTCATAACCATATTATGAAATGCACTTTTATAAATCACTTGGTGGATGATCACGACGCATTGTTGCCATGCCGACGTTACAAACATCCTATTATACGACAAAAATTATGATGAAACATTAAGTGGGTGTGTCTGAGCTGGAGTGGGGGTGTGGTCAGACATGCAGTCAATTGTGCTCTGTCAGCATAAAGATTCTGTTGGTCGATTGATCTTTTGCATCTCTTATCCACTGTCTCATCATCTTAATCTTTTTAGGAAATGAAGAACCCTCCACCTGGCATCACGGTCAACCCCACCAATTGGCAGTGGTTCTCTCTGATGGAGGATGCCATGGAGGGCAGACTGAATGACAGCGAGGCCATGGTGTCCACCCTGTCTCTGGGCGAGGACAGCGAATACCGGCCTGACCGGCCCAAGCGGCGCTTGCGCGAATCCTTCCACAGTGACATCGAGCTGCTGGTGGAGGGAGATGACACCGGCCTCTCCGGGGACACGGGCCGAGACCGCGACGACATGGATCACGACAGCGTCCTGCTGGACAGCGACCGCGCCGCTCTAGAAAGCGAACGTATGGTCCTAGAAAGGGAGAAGATAGTGCTGGATAGGGAACGGGCCGGGTTAGAGCGGGAGCTGGCCGCGTTGGACCGGGACCGCGCCTCCTTGGAACGGGAGAAGGCAGCAGTGGAGCGGGACCGAGCCTCGGTGGAGCACGAGCGCGCCCAGCTGGAGAAGAAGAGGGCCGAGATGGACAGGGAGCGAGCCAGGATGGAGCGGGATAGGGCGGCCTATGAGAGACAGAGGGAGGGCGCCGGAGGCGGGGAACTCGAGCACGAGACCGAAGGAGACGAGAAAACGGCCGACGGAGAATTGGAGCTGGCGTTCATAGAGAGGAGACAGAAATTCCTCACTCTGTTCGAGAAGCTGATCGAGAACTTCTGAAGGCCGGCTCAGGCTCAGCGACCTTTGTTTCTTTTAGTTTGTGTTTTGTTTGTTTTTTTAAATGCTCCGTGTGTCCGACGTAAAAACCCCCCGAGATGGAAATAAAACCGTCAAGCCAGGTGTGTTTTTGGAGACGAGTCCCAGACAGTTCAGCTTTATTGGGTTTGGTGACATTTCCATACAAAGCACATGGCGCCAGGTCGGCATCTGGCCCTTACACAGTACAGGCGTACACAGAATCCGGCACCTGGCAGCTCGTACGAAATATGAAAAAACTTATCAGGAAGGTTTTTATTAAAATAGACTTTACAACAAAAATCACTTTGATGTTTAATGCTCCTTTTATTGCATCGAATAATAAATTTCACTCTGCGGAACGTTTCCGTGAGCGCCGATGTAACGCTTATCGTCCCCGTGATCGTCTACTCGTCATCATGACTGTGAGTCCTGCGCAGGTTAAACTCGGGCGGGGCGCTCGACACGCGGCGTTCGTCCGTGCTCGAGAGTCGACGGTGATGCATGTTTATTGCACATGTGTACGCGCCTATAAACAACGACCGGCGGGTGAATTCTGTTTTTCTTTTTTTGCGCAGACCAGTTCGTTCATATACATATGTTTACAAAATGGAAGTTAAAAAAAAAAAAAAAGTTGGAAACCATCGCAGAGGTTTGTGTGTGTTTTTAAATTAGGGCGCCGATGGGAATGCGCGGTAAGCAAACGTAAGCCTGTGGGGTTCTGCTGAGGTTTACAGGGTTGCCGTCCAGGCGGATGTCCTCCAGATTGGTGCGGATGTAGTTCAGGTCGTTCGCGGTGCAGAATGTGTCCTCATGTATCATCTGGATGTTGTTGTTCTGCGGAGTCAATGCAGAAATGTTCTATTAAGCCTTCGTTAACCCTAAAAGTGCGGTTGTCATAGAGACGTGGGCAGTATTGCACAGTCCTGCCAAAAAAGGGGGCCGAACAACGAATCTTCAGACAGTAAATTAAATTGTGACGTGAGACCTGAGCCGCATTTTGTTTATCGCTGCTTCTTACAGTAATGAGCTGATTCAGAAAGCTGAAAAGACTTATGTTAAAATTGGAAATGACTGTTTCTTACGTCTGCCTGTAAGGAATACAATAATTACTTTGGTAAACTGAGATTTTACGTAGAACCTACTGGATCCAAGTGAAAGGCTGTAGCATCAAAAAAGAAATTGATGCCATCTACCCCACCTGAGGGTATAAATTTGCATCATGTGGGACAGAGGTGCTGATACCTGTAAATGCAGTGAGCGCAGACTCTGAGGCAGAGGAATCGGGATGTAACTGATGCCGTTGTCCGACAGGTAGAGGAAAAGCAGGCTGGTCATGTCCTGAAGGGCAGAAGTGTGGGGTGGGGTTATTGTACATGTACAAACTGCAATACGGCATCCTAAGTTCTGATTCTCGATTCTTTTATGAACTATTTAAATGTAATTTGTATTTTTAAGTGGAATAAACTACAGAAAGGGGTGGCACTGTGGCTCAGTGGTTAGCATGTTCTCTCAGCACTAGGGATTCCCGGTTGGAATCCCAATCTGGGTGGAGCTTCCATGTTCTCCCCGTGTCCGCGTGGGTTTCCTCCGGATTCTCCGGTTTTCCTCCCACAGTCCAAAAACATGGATCAAGTCAATTGTATTCTCCAAATTGGCCCATATAGAGTGTGTCTGTGTGAGTGAGTGAGTGCCCAGTGATAGATTGCCCCCTGTCCTGGGTGTATCTGCCCAACGCCTGAGACCTTCTCCCCTCAATGGGCATGGGGAACCCCCCCGCAACCCTATTATAGGATAAAGCGGAAGATAATGGATGGATGGATAAACTACAAAAAGTCTTCACACTATTCTTTCCCAATCCAGGATCAATAATTCACCTGCTGGTGAGAGGAGACCCATGCAGGTGAGGGGAGAAAATGCAAACTCATGAACTTTGACCTTGCTCTGGGTCTTGCTGTGAGATGGTAACCTTTTACAAACCCTTCATCCGACACAGCAGCTCTGATGTATTGCGATATTCTTACCTTGAAGGCCTCTCTCTGGATTCCGGTGTTGCCCAGCCTGTTGTGACTGGCATCCACAAGTGTCATGGTGGTCGGCAGGGCCGGAAGTTGTGCCACGTAGTTTTCCCGAATGATCAGCTCCTCTAGAGCAGGCAGGCTGAAGAACGCGCCGTCTTCAATCTTTGAGATTCCGTTACTGGTGAGATCAATCCTCTTCAGTTTATCTATAAAAAAAAAAAAAATCTTTATTTATGTTTCTACAATATAGTCCTTTTTGTATAGTTCTACAGTGCAGGGTTTTATTCTAACGGGGGGGGGGGGGGGGGGATAGATTGTACCGACTATTCTAATAGTGTATTAGGGGTATCGGATTAAATGGATTATTCCAACAGGGTGTGTTAATGGTATTAGACTATAAGGATTAATCTAAGGCAGCACGGTGGCCTCTCAGCGAATCCCCATCTGTGTGAAGTTTCCATGTTCTCTCTGTGTCCGCGTGGGTTTCCTCCGGGTTCTCCGGTTTCCTCCCACAGTCCAAAAACATGGCTTAAGTTAATTGAGTTCTCCAAATTGCTCCATATAGAGTGTGTATGTGTGTCTGTCTGAGCGATAGATTGTGTGTCATGTCCTGGGTGTATCTGCCCAGCGCCCGAAACATTCTCCCCTTGATGGGCATATGGGATAAAGCGGAAGATAATGGATGGATGGATTAATCTAATGGGGTATCAGGGGTATTAGATTATATGGATTGTTCCAGGGGGGGTCATTCTAACAGTGTTGTTGTTATGGGGTATCATTCCATCGGGGGTATAATTTAATGATCCGTAACGTAAATAAAGTCAAACGCACTCATATTGGCGAAGTCCGATTTGTTGATTTTGGTGATCTTGTTGTATCTGGCGTAGAAGTGAGTGGTATCTTTGGGAAGGGGCGGCACATGGACCAAGCGCTGGTCATCACAGTATACAGATCCTCCCAGGCAGGTGCACAGCAGACAGGTGGGCATGTCTGACCCCCGACAGCATCAAAGAATACAAAAGAAACACGGTGTGAGACGGAATTACATTTTGCAAATGAACCAGGAGTGATGTCACATAGCCAAAAATGTTCACATGTGAAAAACGTTTATTAAACATTTCCTTTAATATATCTTTACGAGGCGGCATGGTGGCTTAGTGGTTAGCATGTTCGCAGCACTAGGGATTCGAATCCCCATCTGGGTGGAGTTTCCATGCTCTCCCCGTGTCCGCGTGGGTTTCCTCCGGGTTCTCCGGTTTCCTCCCACAGTCCAAAACTATAGAGCAAGTCAATTGAGTTCTCCAAATTGCCCCATATAGAGTGTGTTTGAGTAGTGAGTGTGTGCCCAGCGATAGATTGGCGCCCTGTCCTGTGTGTATCTGCCCAGCGCCCGAGACATTCTCCCCTGGATGGGCATGGGGAACCCCCCCCGCGACCCTAATATAGGATAAAGCGGAATATAATGAATGAATGGATATCTTTACGAATAATAAAAAAAAATGCAGTTTGGATTGCTCTGTTTAATAATGACTTATTAATAAAACATTTCTGCAGGAACCGACTTTTCGAAAAAAATAAAATGCAGTTTAATGAATGTATTAGTGGATTAACACCCAACATCAGTGCCAGTCCTCAAAAAAAGGCTTTTTTTCTGGGCGCCTAAGCTCAATATCTTTCCCTTGAATTTAAATAGTGTGGATTGCCTGCAAACTTATAATTATATAATGTCTGTTTCACATTATAGTCCTAAGAAACGTAACCCACTCCTGAAAAAATGTTGACGTTTGGTGATAAAAGGTGAAGAGTGAATCATGGTACTAACCTGTTATGTCAATTTCACCTTCAGTCTCATCATAAGACTCAGTTGTACCCCTTGTCCA
Organism: Corydoras sp. C115; assembly: GCA_019802505.1. NCBI lineage: Eukaryota > Metazoa > Chordata > Actinopteri > Siluriformes > Callichthyidae > Corydoras > Corydoras sp. C115. The sequence goes on along the minus strand of JAFMOC010000177.1, from coordinate 493,042 downwards.
CTCCTGGGACGGGGTCGGTGTGGTAGTAAACACATCCTCCACTTGTTAGACACAACATTAGGATGTTAGGAGACAGATTAGCACAGAAAGACATGGACACCACGTCAGGTAGTAATTAGAGAATGAGATTAATGCACATTTAACCAAAAACAGCCAGTTAAATGAAGTACAAAGCTTTTTAAACTGTATATATATCAGATGAATACATACTGTGTATCAGTAAACATGTTAGCATTAATACGTAAAACAGAACATTTTAATTATTATACAGTTAACCTGACTTTCTATACACAGACGGCCCTCTGTATCCACGACAATATAACAAAAAGAGTAGATTATTTTAGAATTTTACAGAAGATTTGTTAAAAATGACTAAATTTAGTAATAGATTCTGGCAACATACTAAAAAAGAATTTGGTACAGGGCGTGTTTACCTGTGGGGTCACATGACTGGTTTGGGATTGAGGATGGTAATTGTTTGTGGATTTTTTTTTTGTCATCTGAGCTGCTCGACCGTCTGCGGTGACTTTTGTCTGATCCTCTTTCTCTATTCTGTGGAACCCTGAGAGATTCACGCTTTGCATGACGGATGCTGTTTTTTGCTATTTTTGTTTCAAACGATCTGGCTGCTCAAACCAAACTGAAACAGGAACTTTTCTGACCACGGAACATGACTCCTGTCTTTCAGTCAATCTCAGATGACATCAGGCCAAAAGCGATTTGGCAGCATTTTGTGCAAAATGAATATGGATTAGGGGCGGCACAGTGACTAGGGATTCCCGGTTTGAATCCCAATCTGGGTGGAGCCAATTGAGTTCTCCAAATTGCCCCATATAGAGTGTGTGTGTGTTTGTGTGTGTGAATGTGTGCCCAACGATAGATTGGTGCCCTGTCCTGGGTGTATCTGCCCAGCGCCCGAGACATTCTCCCTTAGATGTGCATGGGGAACCCCCCCGCAACCCTAGTAGAGGATAAAGCAAAAGATAATGGATGGATGGATGAATATGGATTTTTTTTAAAAAATCTAACTGTGGACATCAACTGCAACGGCCATCGTGGTAGCATGACCCATTCTTAATAGGGTTCCAAATTTATTGTTATTATTATTTTTTAAAAAACAAAATCTGATTAGGTTTGTCAGTGAAACAACCAGAGATGTTCTCTGTATGCGTTAAACAATCTCTAGTGTATTTTGAGAAAGTACTTTTCTGGAAATCCAGCTGGCAGGTGTTATAATTAAATTAATGATGTTTTTAAGGATTTACAACGATGTGCACAGGTTGCATTTGAGCGGGATCTGAAACTAATCCACTGTGGATAATGAGGGGCGCCAGTACAACACATCCCCCCCCCTCTCCGTGTTTTTCAGAGTGTTTCAGAGTGTTTGTTTTTACCAGACAGAAGAAATACTGACCTTCTAGGTCTGGAATCATAGTTACACCTGAAGGTTCATAGTCTACAGGCTCCAGAGATTCTGTAGGAGCCCCAGATGCTTCTATGGGGCTGGTGGTAGTTGTTAGGAGGAACTCCTCCTCTTGTTAACAACAAGGCAATGCAACGAAAAAATACATTAGAGCTTCGCAGAAGAAGATGACAACTACGTTATTTTAAAACTTTCTCTAAGAATATAGCAGTCCCACATGTCCAAGTACATGTGCACTGTAGAAGTCAAGAGTACTGACCTGGGTCAGGCACCACTGTTATCTCCTCGCCAGAAAACCCAGAGGTTCCACCAGAGGGTCCAGACCCACTGTCCCCAGAGGGTCCAGAAACATCCACAGAGGGTCCAGACTCACTGTCCCCAGAGGATCCAGAAACATCCCTAGAGGGTCCAGACCCACTGTCCCCAGAGACTTCAGAAACATCCACAGAGGGTCCAGACCCACTGTCCTCAGAGGGTCCAGACCCACTGTCCCCAGAGGGTCCAGACCCACTGTCCACTGAAACTCCAGGAACCTCCACAGAGGGTCCAAACCCACTGTCCCCTGAAACTTCAGAGACCTCCCCAGAGGGTCCAGACCCACTGGCTCCTGAAACTCCAGGAACCTCCACAGAGGGTCCAGACCCACTGTCCCCTGAAACTTCAGGAACTTCCACAGAGGGCCCAGAGCCAATGTCTGCTGAAACTTCCCCAGAGGGTCCAGACCCAATGTCCACTGAAGGTCCAGGAATAAGGTCCCCAGAAGTTACAGTTATTAGATCCCCAGAAACTCCAGAAACAAAGTCATCATATGTACTGTAAATAAGATCTCCAGAGACACTGGTACTCGTGTCTCCAGAATCCCCTGAAACTGAATCCCCAGAACCACCAAACACAAAATATCCAGATTCTCCTGCAGCCTCCTTCTCCTCGATGGAACCCGGACTTACAGAAAGGACATCCCCTGAGACAAAACCGACAGAGATATCTAAACCTTTGTCGAGAGAACCTTCGTCTCCAGATGTTGAAAAACCACTGACATCTTTGAAGTATGCAGAAGTCTCTCCAGAAACAAGGATCTCCCCAGATGCCCCTGATGGTCCAGAACCAAGGATCTCCCCAGATGCCCCTGATGGTCCAGAACCAGGGATCTCCCCAGATGCCCCTGATGGTCCAGAACCAAAGATCTCCCCAGATGCCCCTGATGGTCCAGAAACAAGGATCTCCCCAGATGCCCCTGATGGTCCAGATCCAAGGATCTCCCCAGATGCCCCTGATGGTCCAGAACCAAGGATCTCCCCAGATGCCCCTGATGGTCCAGAACCAAGGATATCACCAAATGCCCCTGATACTCCAGAATCAGAGATATCTCCAGATCCCCCTGATGCTCCAGAACCCACTGCATTTCCAGATCTCAGAATATCCCCAGAACCCAAAGCATCTCCAGAGGTATGAAGGATGTCAACGCTCGCCAGATGCGGTTCTTTCTCATGTTAGAGACAAGATTAGGTGTTAGACAAACTGATAACAACAGCATGGACAATGAACCTGTGTAGACAGTTAGAGACACTGGTGGCAGTGCGCTGGGGTGATGCATTAATAAAAAGCAAAGTTACAAAATCAGTAACGCATTTAACCAATCAGCTGCCAGTTAAATGAAAACGCAGCCACAAGCACTTACAGCAGACAAGGACACAAACAGTATTAGTATTAACTATAGTGTGTGTGTGTGTGGGGGGGGCAAGATGGGGAGGGGGTGTACAAACCTTTCAGAGGTCCCACAACCTCCGGATCCCCCGATGGTACAGGCTTAGGCTTCCTGACACGACTTTCTTCTTCACCTTCCTCCTCCTCCTCCTCCTCCGTGTCCTCCTCTTTATTTATGTCTCCAGTTGTGTAATCAGAATCTTCATTAGGGGACAGAGTACCGATCTCTATCTACATATAAGTAAATAAAGCACATGACGCCTGAGATACAGTGATGCACCGACACTGACATGTCGCTTATAAAATGCACCACCTCTCCCAGAACATTATTATTATTAATATTATTAAATATAATTTACAAACACGTTGATATTTACCTGTTACACTGCAAAAGAAATTCAAATTCGAAGGTGTTTCTAAAGCACTATAGAACTTTCCGTAGAACCACTCCATCAACAAATAGCTAGGGTGCCATTTACATGTGTGCAGTTACACTGTTAACCAGCGTGAGGCGCCATGAAACCACTTTCTCTCAGCACCCGGCGCCCCTCACACCAGACCTGATATCTTAAAAATGTAAATGGTCCTTGTGGAACCAAGACATACATGGAGGTAACAAAATGCCTCCACACTTTTCATATTTCCTTCAGTTTAGAAATAACTATATAATAAAAATGATTAGTTTTAACGTGTCAAACATGTGAGGTTATTATTTATATATTTTAGATTATAAAGTGAATCCGATTCTCTAAATCGTTCTGTAAAAATATATCAGAAGAGAACGACACTTTCATGGTAAAGTTCACTATACAAATAAAACAGAAACTAAATCAAAAATGGAAACTAATATACAAAGAGATTAAAAAAAATGCAGATGGTGGATGATTTTTATCTTCACTTCAGGCCGTATCCCCTCACTGTAGACTCTGTTACACACCTTCACCTTACTGCTCCACCTTATAGATGTAGAATCAGACACAGTATTTCATCTGCTGTTGCACAGTTTGTGTTCTCCATCCTCTAATTCTTCATCAGTGATACAGGATGTCGCAGACAGGATGATGGTGGAGGGACATTTTTGGTGGTGACTGATCTCGACACAACACACATGAAGACACCACCACCATGTCAGTGTCACCTCAGTACTGAGAATCATCCACCACCTTAATACCTTGGTCCTGATAATCAGAGAATATACTAAAGCGGACTAACAAGTATGTAGAGAAGCAGATGGACTACAGAATGTGACTGTAGAACTACAAAGTCCTCTTGGACCTTTAAGACATTTAAACGATGCTGCTCACTATCTTCTGCCGTGTCCTGAAGTCTCCGAACGTTAACTTGTGGTTGTGATGTTTAATGTTTAATACAGAATCTTCTCAGCACTAATGTGAAACTCCTTGTTTTTATCCCCCTGAATGTTCCTTTGGCTCGGTGTCATGGAAAACTCGGTACCACACTCTGCCCAGACGCTCGAACCGGAGGAGCGAAAAGTGGTTTTAATGATTCAAATCCAAGAGCTGATTGGTGACAAATGATTTTTGGCATGTGCTGGATGTTTTCCATATTAGGAGCATGCATGGCTGGTGTTATTTCATTTAAAAAAGTGGTATTTATTTTGCAATTGCACATCTGGCAGATGTTTGGAGAAGGAAGTCAATTTATCATGGCGTGCAATATATACTCTTCAAAACAAAGATGCCAGAGAGAAGTCTGTACTGCAGGACCGTCCACGTCACGATGTTTCTCTGATGATCTCGGTCCCCCACTGAGCAGGTATATTTAGGGTGGTGGATGATTCTCAGTACTGCAGTGACGCTGACTTGGTGCTGCAGATGTGTTACTGATGGACTGGGAAAAATCCACCAAATCAAAACTGTCCCTCCACCATCATGCTGTCTGCAGCATCCTGCGATCACTGACGGAGGATTAAAGGATGAATAAGTTCTCAAGAACCGTCAACTACTCATGGAATTCCTCTCGTAGGTACAGAGCTGTGCTCACATGAATACAACCAGCATAACATACAGTAATAATGAGGTGATATGGCGTTGTATATATCATATAACATGCCCTTTTCCACAATTCCTTCTGTTTTGAATACTTCACATGTGCCACTGTTGTGTATTTGACTAAACCCTGATCCATGGTATATTTACTTTCCCACCTTTGGCTCCTCAGTGGACAGTTCGTCATAATATTCAGGTTCCGGATGTTCCAGATCATTGTCAGAGCTGTCTGGTTCTGCCTGTCGACGCCTCGGAGGAGACGCCAGCACCACGTTCAGGACCAGCAGCCCCAAAATTAGCCTGCCTGCCTTCATCATCGTCATCATGACCATCCACCTGTGGGGGTGAGAGGAGGCTGTGGGTGAGTGCACATCCGAATCGTACAGACGGTATAATAACAATAGACCAGCGAATGAAAGTAAGACTTAAACACTAATTTGTCTGATTAAATAATCCTCTGAAGCCTCTGTTTGATATAAAATGGATAATTATATCTGATTGGCTAAGCCGTTTGTTCAGCTGTGACATTATTGACAATAACACACACCTCTGAGCACTTCATATTCGTATCAATGCGTGAAATACTATACATTATTTCAAATCATAAAATACAGATTAATATAAACAGCGATCAGCACTAAACCTGTTGCACTGTTTTTATAACTGTGTTGTGTAATTTGGCCACTAGATGGCAGTTTTTAATTGCTAGAGAAACCGGTATCCTGTTACTCATCCACTAGCGTTCATGTTAAAAAAAAACGGACTAGAACTAAACCTTGTTTTTTTTATTATATTGTGTTTTATTAATCATGCTTTATTGCTTTACTATAAAGTGTCCATGTTTTAGTTGAAATAAAATAAAAGTAAAATAGTGATTTTAAACTGTGATAAAACAAATCAGACAGACACTTTGATCTCTGGTTGAAGTAAATAAAGATGTGAACTGTTTGAGAGGGTGGCGCTGCACTCGTGGATCGTGGATTTGTGAATGAGAGGCGGAGCCAGAGAAACAGGTGAGGCGATTAAGCTCACCTGGGTCATGTCTGTGTTAGTCGTCTGTGAGTCTCATTCTGCTTTAGTGCTTTAACTCGTTCACCTCCGTCACTGTATCTGTACACACACTGTCCCCCACCAAGCTTCGGTCCTCACAGGGGATTTTTTTTCTTTTTTTTAAAACAGCAAACTCCAGGGAATTTATCCTCACCACTGTTTCTTTGGCATGTTCTTCAGGAGTTTAAACTTTGAAGACTGTAAATCTGCTTTGACATTTCAGTCATCGCCTACAAGCTTTTGCTCACTACATAGTAGGTTCTATGCGGTTTTGGACACAGCCCAGGACATTTGTATTCTTTAATGTATTTGTATTCATCCATCCATTATCTTCCGCTTTATCCTCTATTAGGGTTGTGGGGGGGTTCCCCATGCCCATTCAGGGGAGAATGATTCGGGCGCTGGGCAGATACACCCTGGACAGGGCGCCAATCTATCGCTGGACACACACTCACTCACACAGACACACTCTATATGGGGCAATTTGGAGAACTCAATTGACTTGATCCATGTTTTTGGACTGTGGGAAGAAACCGGAGAACCCAGAGGAAACCCACGCAGACACGGGGAGAACATGGAAACTCCACCCAGCTGGGGATTCGAACCGGGAATCCCTAGCACTGAGAGGAGAACATGCCAACCACTAAGCCACTGTGCCGCCCTGTATTTGTAGCCTTTAAACAATAATGATTTATACAACTACCAATGGATATTAAATACAGTTTTTGATAAAAAAAAAACAAAAAAAAAACTCTTTTGCGTGTTTTAAAGATTTTGGCATTGCTTATGTAGATCAGTAATATTATTCATTCATTCATTCATTATCTTCCGCTTTATCCTATATTAGGGTCGCGGGGGGAGGGGGTTCCCCATGCCCATCCAGGGGAGAACGTTTCGGGCGCTGGGCAGATACACCCAGGACAGGGCGCCAATCCATCGCTGGGCACAGTAATATTATATTGATCAGTAATCAATATAAACCTAAACAGACCTGTTCTTAGACCTGATCTGACCTTGTACTTGGCACTTAAGATTTTAGAGTTTCACTAAAACCTATAAAATAATAATACTCATTGTTGGGCAACAGAATTTGAGTGCTGCACCACATGCGCCCCACCACCTCCAGACTCCAAATTAATGTGAGGATGGTAACAAAACCCAGCACACAATCTATTCAAAGCCTCAACTCCTTAAACATTTTATAGATTTGGACGTGAGATTTGTACCTCCTCATTTGAACCACATGTTAATCCTGGGCATGTAAACAAATGGCGGTTGTGTAAGTTCTCACTCCCGGGGTACAGATTCCTTCAGACACATTTGGTTTTAACTACAGATACGACACCTTTGGGATTTTCCTCCATCAGCTTCCCGGATTTTATTTTATTTTTTTTCCTCTGGTACACTGACCTGTACATGTTAACACACCGCGGCTCATGATCAGCGTTAAATATGCGGCTCTGCGGGAATGTTAAGAGCATATTCAGTCTTTTGTTTTTAAAATGTTTTACGTTCACACTTTCAGAGACATTAAGCTTCAACCTCATTCACTAAAACTACAATCACCAGACCTCTGAGGTTGTCAGGTCATTCTGTTGAAGGCGTCATGTTGGTTATGTCCATATCTGACACATTGGGTCCATGACAAAAATTAATATATAAATTAATATGCTTGTTTAATGAATGAATATGTTTGGAACCTTATATGTTTCTTCCTTGTTCCTGGCTTCCTGATCATCACTGCTTCCTCATGATTAAGGTGTTTCGAGAGCCATAATGCTAATGTGGCTACATCCTTAACAAATGGATAAGACTCCTTCCTTATAGCCCCGCCTTCTTGTGATGTAGATCTACTGGTACCAGTACCACACACACTTACACACCACCACCATGTCAATGTCACTGCAGTGCTGAGAATCCTCCACCACCTTAATAACACCTGCCCTGTCCATGGTCCTGATCATCAGATGATTAGGTGGAATACAGAATGGAAATATAGAACTTCAAAGTCCATTTGTATAGTAGCTGTTATAGTAGCTATATATATATATATATATATATATATATATATATATATATATATATATATATATATATATATACATACATACATACATTAACTTCCATTTTATCCTCTGCTAGGGTCGAGGGAGGGGGGGGGGTTCCCCATGCCCATCCAGGGGAGAACGTTTACGGGTCCTGGGCAGATACACCCAGAACAGGGCGCCAATCTATCGCTGGGCACACACTCACTCACACAGACACACTCTATATGGGGCAATTTGAATAATTTTATTGACCTTGATCCATGTTTTTGGACTGTGGGAGGAAACCGGAAAACCCGGAGGAAACCCACACGGACATGGGGAGAACATGGAAACTCCACCCAGATGGGAATTGGAACTGAGAATCCACAGCGCTGAGAGGCGTGCTAACCATTAAGCCACGGTGCCGCCCTGTGTATATAATATATATATATATATATATATATATATATATATATATGTTTATATGTATATATATGTGTGTGTGTGTGTACATATGTATGTATATATATTATATACACATTCCAACTTCAGCCTTCATACAGCACCTGTAGATCAGAGTTGCTGAGAGCTCCTCTCAGTGACAGTGCAGTGAGCTCTGAGTTCAACTTCCCAACCTTCTGACTGATAGCCCTTTACTATCACATCATTCTGAATCAAAAAGCCTCATTCACCCCGAACTGATGCCTGGGGGGGGTGTTCTGATTTGCAGGATGACAAGCACCAGAGTGAATGATGGGACGACGGAGACCCTGACAGCAGCAGCTCGAGTGTGAGGACAAGAGTGAGGGAGGAGACGAGCACAGAGCGGTACAGAGAGCTACGACGTGGATGTGCATGAGGTTCTGGTCCTCAAGGTGAGATGGAGAGAATCTGGTAAGAAGGTGTGTGTGTGTGTGAGAGAGAGTGTGTGTGTGAGAGAGAGAGAGAGTTGACAGAGCTTCTTTATAAGCATATATCCCAATCTGTCCCAGCGCTCACACTCGAAATTCCACTAGGAGTTGTGGACAGGACACCAGACACACACACACACACACACACACTCACACACACTCACTTACTCACAGAGGACACACAGTTACTGTCTCAAAGGCCACGTTTATGCGTATAAATATATCTACATGCAACTATTTATAGGTTTATACATTCACATGGCTGATCTGATCTGTAGACTCTGCAGAGTGTTCTCCCTGGTTCTAATAGATCTGAGTTGCCAGTGGAGGACAGAACACCCTCTCTCCTTGATATCATGGGATTATGTTTAGCAGATTCACAAATAGAACATGGCAAACAGCACGGGATAAACGCGGACCTCTTTCTGAGGATAATCCAGCTTTCACTGAGGCCTCTCTCTCTCGACCTGATGTCTGACAGCTTCGAAGTCAGCCAGTGACTGAAAGAAGGACTATTCTCCACACAGAGCAGGCCTTTAACACACTCCCATCAGTGTGTTCAGAGAGTGTGTGTGTGTACGAGTGTGTGTTTAGTCTGTTTTTACTGGCACTCGTTTCTACGCTCCGCACATTCACCCGTTTTGCAATCTGTACTCGCCACCGGCCGAAAGAGTTTCATCATTATGTAATCTGTCAGATTTATAGATTTGAATTCATTGTGATTAAAAAGTCCTTGGAGAACATTTCCCCTGAGGTCATGTGACTGCAGATTAAAGATGCACATATTTATACCAATATAACAAATACATCCACAAAGCAAACAATGAGGCAGCATTTCTGCTACAAATCAACACCCCGAAGTGCAGATCTGAACCTCTCACACCAGTTTAAAAATAAAATAAAGTCATCAAGCCAATATTCAAACCTCCCTGAAGTAAAGCAATGTGATGCAAAGCATCCAAAACGACCCCCAATCGCATCAATCAGCACAAAAGGTTAGAAAAGCTGCAAAAGTTTGTAAAGCCAGCAAAGAGTAAATGCATCCCTCCTTATTTTTGCATAAAAGTTGTGCATTAAATTCTTACCTCTGTCTGCCGCTTTCCGAAATGGTCCTGCAGCTAGAGATGCAGATGGGCTAGTGGGTCTGCCCAGTGGAACGGGTCACGCAGTGAATATGAGAAGGTCTTCGGGTGTGTTTACATGTGGGTTTGTGTACTGCAGCATTGGTTATGTGTGTGTGTGTGTGTGTGTGTGCACTCCCAGGCCCAAGGTTCTCTACCTGCTACGTGTGTGTGAAGGTAGAGATTGAAGGAAGGCTGAAGGGGGAGATGGGCTTTTGGTAAAATCTCCAGGAGCTGCGGCACCCAGCCCACAGCGCCACATGCAAATTCACACCGACGTGCACACGGACACAAAGGAAGAACCTGCTGCAGAAAGCTCAGACAGACGGCCCGCCACCAGAGCTCATCCCTGACTCGGTTAGGGCGCATAAATTAATAAGAATGACTATGAGATATTTATCTTTCTGTTCCTGGGGTGTTCCTGTGTTGCCTTTATGTGTAGGGTCCATTGGACCCCGTTACACAATGGGCCTCTGTGAGCCTGAACCCACAGGAAACCTCTGCCGTCTTTCTCTCTCTGTTAAACCTCCATCCTATTTAACATGCTACAGCAACAAGACCCAATTTACAGTCAGGACCGTCTTACGCGATCTCATGTGTCTCATTGTTTCACGTCTCTCTCCAGATCTCACGAGACTCAGAACAGTCGAGCGCATTGCGAGCTTGCTTGGCTCAGGGGTAAGTATGAGCTCCATGCTTAGCTTGCAAAAAGCAATCCAACCTTAACAGAAGGGTCAGGAAAGGTAGAAGAACTGAAATGATACTCTAGTGGGAAGTTTTCAAAGGTCCACTGTTGTCCAACATGAGGTATGATGACTGGACGGGACGTCTTCGGGTTCTAAGCCGTGTCCTGAGTCGCAGATTTCTTACGACGCAGAAAGTAAGAATGGCTAGCATGTGTTGATTACACAGCAGGCAAACATTTTCAGGATGACCGACTGAATGGGGCGCAATTTTGAGGTCAGCGACTGCAGCGGAAACAAATAGCAAATTGCAGAAAGTCAGAACTACAACTATAAATATAAATTAAAAACCATAAGGTGATGTTTAATGTCCTGTATATAGCAGAACTTTTACATTGAAGTGCATTTACATCAAATTATATTAAAATATTGTAGGCATAGTGCATCTGATGTTCCATGAGTACTACAAACTCACTGCGTGATATAATAAAAAATAAATCGTGAGACAAAATTAATGTCACTTAACGTTGTTTAAGTTTTTATTTTATTTGTCTACTAAATAAACATTATTAATATAATAACATAATTATTCCTATCTGGTAACGAATACAATCGAATGTTTACACAACTGAAGCTTTTTAATCTCATTTTGTTTTGTTTGTTCTTTTTTTCACAGTGTAGGAACCAAAAGTATGTAGACATTCTCCCAGTGGCGGCAGCACGGTTATCGCTCTCAGCTCATACCAAGATGGTTCCAGTTTGGTTCCCAGTTGGGTTAAACAATGGTCCTTATTGTGTAGCATCTGCATCTCCTCCCTGTACATGACATTGTTTACGCCAGGTTCTCCAGGTTCTTTCCACATTTCAGGCATATGATATTAATTACCCCATGATCATCGTTTGCCAGTGATGCTGTATTAATATTAAACTCCCAAATAAACCAACACCATCCTCCCAATGTGAAGGTTTTGGGTAATTTGTTTTGGTGTCATGAGTTGGGGGTTGCCGAGAAATTCCAGTGGCTTTAACAGAACCTTAATCCCAGCCTTAAACATAAATCACAACTACATCATAAACATGACTTGACCCACACATGTCCAGAGACGTGCTCGAAAATCATCTTTTTAGGTGAAAACTGTGTGACCTTGAGGTAATGAGGCTGGTTCCTTAAACCAAGCCTACAACTTATAATGTAAGTTATATTCGGGTGGCTTCAGTGTTTCTTTGATATAATAGCACCACGAAAAATCTGACTAAAACCAATAATTAAAAAAACCTCATGCAAAAAACGCGAATTTCACAAAAAGACACAAATGAATAAGAAAGCTTAAAGTTTCTGCCCTGAAAAGCTGCATCCCAAACCCCAGCAGAACGCATTTTTATTTCCTGCTCCTAAAAACTTTCCTTTCTCACAGTCACTGTTTAATAATATGGATGCTAATATATCATATAAACCACAATTTCATTAACATATTGCATTTTGTAACCCAGTGATAGATTGGAGTCCTGTCCTGGGTGTATTTGCCCAGCACTCGAAATGTTCTCCCCTGGTTCACGACCCTAGTACAGAATAAAGAGGATAATGGATGGATATTGCATTTTGTAACCAGTATTAAGGTGTATTACTAATTAAAAAAAATACTTTCCAGATGACCTACTGTCTCTGATTGTCTATCTACAGAAGGTGGAGCATTAAGATGGATGTGTGCTGTATAGTGTACAGTGAGTGGCTATAGGGTTTAAACTCCAGCAGCACAATACACCTGCACCATCATGTCATTGCCACTACAGTACAGAGAATCATCCGCCGCCCAAAATAATGCTCGGGGTCCAGTATTAAAGAAAAAAGGAACAGTATACGTACATTGAACTAACATGGCAGGAAATGGACTACAGTGTGTAATTGTAGAATTAATAAGTGCAGAAACATGTGTGTATATATATCACGTAAGTGCTTTGTTGTTAAACCCAGAGCGTCAGGTTGTGGTGGTGGACTAAGTAGTAAACTTGCTGGGTTCTGCTGGTTCTGCTGTCCTTCCAGTGGCAATCCCCCCCTCCCCCCCCATTTGACTTTATTCATGTAGATTTTGGTCTGAAGTTAAGTCCGTGATTCTAGATGACAACAGCACTGAGAAGACGGAAGCAGCTCATCAGATCTCTGGGAACAGGGGGCTTGATCTCATTGCCGTCCAGACGGAGGTACCGCAACCGAGGGGTTCTCTCATCGGCATCACTGAGCACGTCGACAGGCACGGGACAAATATCAGAGCCGTTCACACCTGCAGAGAACATTCATTTGGTAATAACTGGTTTGAAATAAATCACTGCATCCTAATATGAACTGAAATTTAGAAATTCGTAAATCAAACTTGGCGGCATGGTGGCTTAGTGGTTAGCACGTCCTCCTCTCAGCACTAGGGATTCCCGGTTCGAATCCCAACCTGGGTGGAGTTTCCATGTTCTCCCCGTGGCCGCGTGGGTTTCCTCCGGATTCTCCGGTGTCCTCCCACAGTCCAAAAACATGGATCAAGGTCAATTGAGCTCTCCAAATTGCCCCATATAGAGTGTCTGTGTGAGTAAGTGGGTGCCCAGCGATAGATTGACGTCCTGTCCTGGGTGTATCTGCCCAGCGCCCGAAACGTTCTCCCCTGGATGGGCATGGGAACCCCCCATGACCCTAACAGAGGATAAAGCGGAAGATAATGGATAGATGGACTTACGAGTGATGTTGTTGTGGTCCAGGTGCAGATGCTCCAGGTGAGATGAAACCAGAGGAACCTCTGTGAGTTGGTTGTATGAAAGTTGGAGGTCGAGGATGCTGGAGGTGTTAAAGACGTTCTTTGGGATCCCTCTGTCGGAGAGCTTGTTACGGTTGAGCCTAACGAAGGTAACTCGAGGAAGTGCTTCGAAATACTTCTCGGGGATCTTTCCGATATTGTTTCTGTCCAGGTAGAGCTGAGTGGTGGTTGGAGGTAGACCACGAGGCATGTTCTCAAGCTGGTTCTGTGCCAAGTTCATCTGAATCAAACCCGTGAGGCCTTTGAGGCTGCTCTCTGTTACGGCGTCATCCCGCAGCTGGTTTCCTCGCAGGTTCAGGAGGATGAGATGCTTCAGCTCTGAGAAGACTCCTGTGGGGATCTTGGAGATTTTGTTCCTGGAGAACTTCAGCTGCTCCAATTTTGGTGGGAGTGGAGCAGGAACGGCGGTCAGCAGGTTCTCCTCCATGTACAGATGCAGCAGGTCGGTCATGGCTTTAAGAGCACCTCCCTCCACACCCACGTTTGAGATCTTGTTGTTGTTGAGGTTGATCCACTTCAGCTGTGTGCTGTTCTGAAGGGCCTCGGCTGAGAGAACCTCGATGAGGTTGTTCTGCAAGTACAGGTACGAGGTGAAGGGGGGGATTGGCGGAATTCTTTTAAGGCCTCGGTTGTTGCAGTAGACAGCATTCGGGTGGCTGGAAGGACAGTGACATTCTTTAGGACAAGCCTTTAGCTGAGACAGCATCTGTTCATATGGCATCCCATGAGTCTGTAGTGAAGAGACCAGCAGTAGGATGGTGATTTTAAAGAGGAACCGCATCATGATAATGTTCCACCTATCGAAAAACATAACATTCTTTAAGGTCACAGTAAAAATATAGACTTAAATAAAGCAAACTTTACTAAACAATGTCTCAAATTGATACCTGGACTAAATTGGAATGCAGACACAAACAGGTGGTCACATGATGCTGCTTACAGGATGCTGGAATTTTACAGACTGTAGTCCATCTGTGTTCTTTGTTGTTGTTAGTCCCCTGTTGGTTCTCTGTTCTCTATTGTTCAGGACCATCACAGAACAGGTATCATTTGGGTGGTGGATTGTTTATGGTCAGTTCTGCAGTGGCACTGCTGGGATAGGAACAACACACCCAACAAATAATCCCTGCTCTGTGGTGGCACTATTGAGGTCCTGACCATTAGAACAGAGTACACAACATGTACTGTAGAACACAAACTGATGGACTACAATCTGGAGATGTAGAACTACAAAGTCCATCTTTACAGTAAGTGGAGTTAAAAGGAAGCATGTCCATCCATCCATCCATCCATCCATCCATTATCTTCTGCTTAATCCTCTATTAGGGTCGCGGTGGGGTTCCCCATGCCCATCCAGGGGAGAACGTTTCGGGTGCTGGGCAGATACACCCAGCACAGGGAGCCAATCCATCGCTGGGCACACACTCACTCACACAGACACACTCTATATGGGGCAATTTGGAGAATTCAATTGACTTGATCCATGTTTTTGGACCGTGGGAGGAAACTGGAGAACCCGGAGGAAACCCACACGGACACGGGAAGAACATGGAAACTCCACCCAGATCGGGATTTGAACCGGGAATCCCAAGCACTGAGAGGAGAACATGCTAATCACTAAGGGATGCGTGTCCAAACTTCTTTATTAGTACTGTATGTGTATATAAACATATTAAAATGCTAACTTGTCCCAGTTGTCCCGCTGCCTTCCTGTCGCTGCTGCATCCAGTTTAAATACCGACGCCACCACAAAGACACAAACGTTCTATTGTTGTCCAGAACCGGGACTGTATCACTCATCTTTCAGACATTACACTAACATCACAGGGAAATCATCACACCTTCCGCTGAGAGATGGAACTGCGGAGTCTTTGTACTTTCAAAAGAAGACGAAGAAACACCTTTTTACTAAACTTCAGCCAAAAATAACGTTTTTTTCCCCCTCTAATTAACATCCAGCATCTCCATTTTATCCATCTTTTATAGATCTGAAGGTTTCCCCACTGAGTCTTGGTTCTATCGAAATGTGAGAGGAATTCAGGTCTCAAGGGGAACGTTTTTCAGAACAATTTTCAGTCTTTGAATCTCAATTTTTTCATGCAGTTGCATAAAAATAAGAATCCCTTTTGTGTTGGATTAAAGTAAAGTGTATAATAATATTCCTCTCTGTCATCAGAGCTCAGAGTCACCCCTCTGTACATCACAAATCCTCCTTATACACTCATGATTCAAATGTAATAATGCAATAAATTAAAGGAAAAATGCATGAAATACATGTTCAGTGTAGTTACACATAAGTGCTGACTCAGGCTGTTTGCTGCATGCCATTAGGAAAGGACTGTGGAGACAGACATTGGCTCTCGAATTTTCGAGTTTAAGAGGAAACACATGTCCCCGGTTCCCGATCAGATTCATTTCCAGAATGAGGCCTGTTTTTTATGGCTGGTTTTGTTAATACCACACGCTTCTTCTGTGCGAGCTCAGCAGTTTTGGTTCTCACAGCAGAGGCAGAATTCGCTTCATGTCTTGCCTTGTTTTAATCCAGAGAAGATGAAGCCTCCGGTTTCTGAACCGATTGGACAGGTGTCACACACAGAGAGACGACCCACTGCAGCTTCCCATCAATTAAACTCTACCACCTTTTTAAGGCGGTATGATCTGATATGCATTGGTTTCCACCACCAATGATGATTAATTACGTCAATTATTTTAATTAGCAACAATCAAAAAAGTTAAAACAAAGATACGTAACCTGTTTCTGATGTCTGAAGGTTCAGGTGACTTCAAGCTTCTGATGACCTGCCTCCTGCACCACTCCACTGCTTCTTATAAGATGAGTGTTGCCTTCAAACTGTACCCCTGTCTGTAGAGGTAGAAACAGGGCGTGTGTAAGTTGGTGTGTAAGTTGGTGTGTGTGTGTGTGTGTGTGTGTGTGTGTGTGTGTGTGTGTGTGTGTGTGTGCATTGTCTTATTTTTAAGCACAATTAGCATTCTTTTGCAAATCCAGCACTGTTTATCCCTTTAAACACCCAGACTGTAAGACAGAGGTGCAGAAGTCGATTGTTTTGGGTTGTTTACGTATTTAAAGCTTTATTAAGGTGGTTGTGTGAAGTCGTTCTGTATATAATGAGAATCCCCCAGAAGGCATGTCCATCACTTTGTCCATGTATTTATGAGCAGAGTTGAACGCACTGCACAGACATGTCCGAGTGAGAAAAATGTCAAAAATGAAGGGGAAGGGGGGAGAGACAATATTGGCTTCAAGGGCAAGCCGGTGAAGCGAACTGACAATGTCAGTGTGTTTAGACAGGCTTCAGATCCTGGCTTTAGCTCTGAGAATTAAAATCATCGACGTGCAGCATGCACCGGCACGTGGTGGTTCCACTCATCATCTGGTTAAAAACATGCTTCATACTTCAAAACCGGCAGGAGGTACGATGAAAACCCAGACCATTCTGTACAATGTATATATGATTCAAGGAAACAAAAAGTACGAACACGTCCATATGTGGCATATCCGTGTGCATGGCATTATGAAGTCTGAAGACTACAAACAAATTTTGCAGCATAATGTAGGAGAAAGCTGGGTCACCCTCAGAGGTCATGGGTCTTCCAGCAGGACAATGACCCAAAACACACTTCAAAAAGCATTAGAAAATGGTTTGAGAGTAAACACCGGAGACTTCTAAAGTGGCCAGCAATGAGTCTAGACCTGAATCCCATAGAAAACCTGTGAAGAGATCTCAAAATGGGCAGTTTGGAGAAGGCAGCCTTCAAATCTCAGGAACCTGGAGCAGAAGAATGGTCTAAAATTCCAGCAGAGCAGTGTAAGAAACTCATTGATGGTTAACAGAAGCGGTTGTTCGCAGTTATTTTGTCTAAAGGTTGTGCTACCAAGTATTAGGCCGAGGGTGCCAATACTTTTGTCCGGCCCGTTTTTGGAGTTTTGTGTAAAATGATGATTGATTTGACTTTTTTTTTTTTTTCATTCTCTTTTGTGTTTTTTAATTGCAACCAAAATAAATGAAGATAGTAATACCTAAGCATTTGTGATTGCAATCATTTTCTGGAAGAAATTGAGTATTGTCTGACAGAATTGCAGGGGTGCCAATACTTTTGGCCAGCACTGTACACTGTTTACTGACTTTCTGATTAGTCTCCACATCCATTCCCCCCGATTCCATAGCATTATTTAATATATTTGATATATTAATGATGAGGCGGCACGGTGGCTTAGTGGTTAGCACGTTCGCCTCTCAGCGCTAGGGATTCCCGGTTCGAATCCCCATCTGGGTGGAGTTTCCATGTTCTCCCCGTGTCCGTGTGGGTTTCCTCCGGGTTCTCCGGTTTCCTCCCACAGACCAAAAACATGGATCAAGTTAATTGAGTTCTCTAAATTGCCCCATATAGAGTGTGTGTGTGTGAGTGAGTGTGTACCCAGCGATGGATTGGCGCCCTGTCCTGGGTGTATCTGCCCAGCGCCCGAGACGTTCTCCCCTGGATGGGCGGGAGATAATGAATGAATGAATGAATATTAATGATGCGGCAGCACGGTGGCTTAGTGGTTAGCACGTTCGCCTCTCAGCACTAGGTATTCCCGGTTCGAATCCCCATCTGGGTGGAGTTTCCATGTTCTCCCCGTGTCCGCGCGGGTTTCCTCCGGGTTCTCCGGTTTCCTCCCACAGTCCAAAAACATGGGACAAGTCAATTGAGTTCTCCAAATTGCGAAACGTTCACCCCTGGATGGGCATGGGGAACCCCTTCATGACCCGAATATAGGATAAAGTGGAAGATAATGAATGAATAAATGAATATTAATGATACACACTTTGCTATATACACCTATAGTTCAGCGGTTGTGCTCTGGTGCTGTTTGTTGTCGCCTGTTTGAGTTAATTGTGTTCTCATATTTGCCAGCTTCTCTGCTTATGTGTAGCTCTTCTTTGTTTCTTGTTTAGTTCCTGTCTGGTTCTCAGTTGATTTCTGATGTTCGGCTCTGGTTTGCTCCTCTGTGTTATCTGGATGCTTGTTTGGCTTTTCTTCCTGATCGCAGTTCTTTTTCCTGCCTTGTGCAGCACATTATTTGGCGCCTCTGGTTGCACACACGTTCCTCTGGGTCATTATTTATAATTTTGTTTAGTTTTGAATATATATTTAAGCTGCATTTTTTTTTATCAGTCTTAAGGTTAAGTATTGAAACACAGAGTCCACTGAACATCTGGTCCTTGAGGAAGGCTCTTAACCCTATTGCCCCAGGGGTGTGGCATCATGGCTGACCTTGTACTCTGAACTTGGTTGGGGTTCCTATAAATGGTATTGGAAACAGGCTTCTACAGAGTGATGGTAATGTGCCCTGGGGATAAAAAACTCCAACAAAGTTCCACTCCTATTGCTACAGGGGTGTAGCATCATGAAGCCAATCATCTAACTGGGGTACTTGTAAGTAACTTTGAAGAAAAGCTTCTACAGTAGGGGGTAATATAATTTAGTTGTTTTGTTTAGCTTGTTTAGTTGTTTTCAGGTGAGGGGCTTCGGGATATCAGGGTTCAAACATTGCGTCCAACAAAGTTGTCAGTGAGGGTTCTTCAGCAAGGCCATAAACCTCATTGCTCCAGGGCCAGGGTTGTGGTATCATAGCTAAGTCACTGTGTAAAAAAGCTATAGAAATAAAACTGACTCGGTTGGTTGTATAGTACATTGGTTGTATAGTTAATTTATTCAGAGATGTTGGCTATCGGGGGCTCAACCGCCCATGACAACCGCCTCTCAGCGCTGAGATTCCCAATCTGTGTGGAGTTTACATGTTCTTCCCATGTCCTCGTGGGTTTCCTCCAGGTTCTCCGGTTTCCTCCCACAGTCCAAAAACATGGATCCTGGTCAATTGAATTCTCCAAATTGCCCCATATAGAGTGTGTCTGTGTGAGTGAGTGAGTGAGTGAGTGTGCCCAGTAATAGATCGGTGCCCGAAACGTTCTCCCCCCCCCCCCCCCGCAACCCTAATAGAGGATAAAGCTCAAGATAATGGATGGATGGATGTTGGCTATCAACCTAAAAGCTGAATGTCGAACCCGAAAACCAATGAATGTGGATTCATTACCTTTAACCCTCATTTCTTTAGGGGCGTGGTCTTATGTGAGACCCCAAGCCATTATGTTGTAAGTCACTTTGGATAAGATCTTCAGAATGATGTGATGTGGTGAGGTATAAGGCAGAAGATCAATCACAACAAGGGTAAAGAAATTCATTTATTTGCTTTGCTAGTTACTGTTCCTTTTCAGAAACGTAATTCTTGACAACAATCAGAAGAAAGAAAACTCAAAACATACAGCTAACGTAAAAACGGGTTTCTTATTCAACATTAAAAGCCGGAGAGGAGAAGCACATCTACAAGATAAAGGATGTTAGTGGGTATAATAACTATTCTGACGATCTGCTGAAGTTGATGTGAATAAACTAAGACTACCGCACAAGTCGCGTAGGTTTACTGAGTGACCGAAGCACAATATTCACAGTTTAAATATAAGATTTAGCTGAGCTTTTAATCGCAAAATGTAGAGAATAATAAACTTCAGCGTTGTGGTTCTGAAAGTGACAGATGGATATCATCGTACATGAGCAGAGCCATGTGTTAGTATCACGCGTACAGTAAATATATATATATTGATACCTGCATTCAGATCTTCTATACAAAAACTTCCAGAGCAAACTCGGATCTGTTCCATCCGATTTGCATAAATACAAGAAATACGAACATGTGTTCACGAACAAAGTGTAGTATGTTCGTGTGTGTATCTCGTATAATCAGCTGTATAATCTGTTTTAATGACGTTGTATGGTAGCGTGTAGATATCTCAGTAAATGTTGCATGGTGTACAGAATTTCTAGTTGGGACTATATTGGCATAAATATATGCGTAACATCACATCCGTGGCATTCTGCGGGAACTTTATTCGAAAATGATCTCAGAAGCCTGGCGCAGGCAGTTGGAAGCATCTTCAGGCATGTTGCTGTGGTTGATGATGTTTCCGTCCAGGCGCAGCGTCTTCAGCCTGGAGTAGTTCACGGGTGAAATGATCTTGCAGATGTTGCTCAGCTGGAATTCTGAAGGGGGAAAAAGAAACAGAAATGCACAGTGAGACGGCGAGACGACCACGAGACGGAGACGTGAGAGAGACATGGGGTGGTGACACTCACTGTCGATTTCGTTGAGTTGCAGGTAAAGGTGCTCGAGTGCCTCGTTGACTTCAGGTATAGACTGAAGCTTGTTGAAAGACAGGTCCAGCTCCAATAGAGACGTGACGTTGAACACGCCGGCCGGGATCCCCGAGTCCACCAGTTGGTTGTGGGAGACGCGCAAGTACTGAATCTCAGGCAGCTTGGCCAGGTAGTTGTTGGGAATGCTCTCGATGTTGTTGTTGTCGGCGTACAGCATCAGTAAGGAGGGAGGCATGCCGGTTGGCAACTTTTTCAGCTTGTTCTCACTCAGGTCCAGGAGCATGAGAGATTTCAGTCCTTTGAAGGCTCCGGTTATGCCCTCGGTGGTCAGCTGGTTCTTGGACAGGTGGATTGTCGTGAGGTTCTCCATGCCGGACAGCACACCTGCGGGCAGTGCGGTGAGCTGGTTATTCATCATCCTTAACTCTTCAAGAGATTTGGAAAGAGGGCTGGGGCATTTGGACAGCTTGTTGTTGCTGAAAAGCAGCTTCTCCAGTTTGGTCAGTTTGTCAATGGTTCCTGCCTGGATCTTGTCACTGGTGATGTTGTTGTTGTCCAGAACGAGCCAGCGCAGGTCGGTCACGTTGTCAAAAACCCCGGCTTTGACCTCCTCGATAAGGTTGTTCTGCAGGTAAAGGTATTTGATTCCGGTGGGAACCACAGGGATGAATTTTAAATTGCGATTATCACAGTACATGGCCGTGGGGAAGTTGATGGGGCACTCGCACTCCTGTGCACAGTTGGGTGAGGATACTATCCCCTGTGGTGCTTGTTCATAATATTCATAATAGTCTTGGCAGATGCAGAGACCAAGCAGGCCGGCGAGGAGGACAGACTGGAAGGAAAACATTGCTGCACAGCCGAAAAGGAAGGAGCAGTCTGATGGGAGACCATTCAGAGAAACTTAGATTATCATCCGGTGAGTATACACAATAATCTGGAACACATGACTGCTCACATTCCTACTGTATGCATATGAATTGGATTGTGTGTGTGTGGACCCTAAAGTGTAATATATATATATATATAGATATATATATATATATATATATATATATATATATACACACACCCCCCATGAACCCTTATCACCGACCCTCCTCCCGACCTCCAATCCACTTGATCCTAATCATCACCTTCAGGAGGTCTCAATTTGATGAAAGGTGCATTCATTCAATCTTGCATTAAGTAAAACTAATATACACACATACACACAGCAAACATAAACACGTGAAATAATCAAGTACATGAATAATGTGTAGGAAATGCATAATACACACAACATACGAGAGATCAATTGTTTGCTTTAAGAATGCATTGCATTCTCTGTCTCAGAGCCTCACAGTCAGACATCAGACATCTTCTTATGATGCTGCCAATCTGTGCATGTTAATTCTGCAGATGTTCCAAATTCCCAAGAACCAGACGTATTAATAAAGCTGCTCCGGACAGACAAACCAAGCAGAACAGCGGACGGCAGATGAAGACGATGACCGAAAGCAACGGACAGAACCAGACTTACCTTAAACTCTCCACCTCTGTTTTAGGCTGCAGGCTGAGATGTGTGGCCCCCGGTCTCTGGAGGGGTTGAGAGGGGGAGAGAGGGCGTGAGGGCGGGAGAGATTAAAAAAGAGAGAGAGAGAGAGAGAGACAGAGAGAGAGGAGGGAAGTAATGTAAGAAACACAATACATTGACCCCACAATGATGGAAAACAGCAGTGTCTAAGCACTGTGGCAAGTAGCATCGAATGTGTAATGAGATTCAGGTGCCACATATATATCCGTCCAACGCCGCCCATACCTGAGTTTCGGAAAACATTGCAACACAAACAAGCTATTGTTAAAGAGACACACAAATACAGGGATAGTACACCGCTGCCAAGTCAAACCAGCAAGAAAAGAAATAAACCACTGGCGGAGAATCTTCCAAAACTTGGTTTCATAAAAAGGTCTGGAAAGGCATTTTGGCTGCACCTTGTGCCAGTGGTTATTATATTAACCAGCCCGCAGCGGTTGTGAATTAGTATCGGAAAAAATGACAAGAGGAGGCAGAAGCGGTCCAGACCGAGCTTACATAAGCCTGTTGACTACCGTTGCGCTCGCCGAGCATCGGTCTGCATGGCATTTGGTGGAATCGTGTTCTACAACCTGCAGATGTGTGAGTGTAAATCATCTGCGGCCTCCTTTCATCTGCACGGGCAGCGCAGTCAGCCGGGAGTCCATGCACCGTTCCACAGATTAGATTAGAAGCCATGAAGTAGATGTAAACCTGCCTCGTCCTGGAATTCCAACACTAAACAAAGTGTGTAGTGAGTCCTGCGTTGGTACTGACTCTGTGTTCACGCCGCGTCATTCAGCTGCCATGTGGAAGTGTTTATGCAGAACAGCCAAACGCGATATATTCAGGTCTTGTATCTCTGGTGAATGAATAATTAATGAGCATTTTACATCGATTGGGGGAACGGGTTTATCCACTGATCCTGATCCTGATCTTGTGCTAGACATCCAAACAGAAGCTTAAATAAAGGAACCAACATGATCTTCTGATACGAACTCATTACATCAAGTTAGAAGCACTCTCTTCTCCAATTTCTTTCAGTTGTTCCCCCTAGGGGGTGCCACAGCAGGACGATCCACACCTTTTACACCTCACACCTAATTCAACCCTCGTATTTATCCATATAAACAGAACGGGGCACTGACGCTTCACGCCTGTTGGCTAAAACCCTGTAGTATCTTATTACCTGTTGTCAGGTGTTTAGATGCAGGAGGAACCCACACAGGAACGGAGGGGACAGATAGAACCTGAGTTTGCATCAACATGGGAATCAGAGCAAGCACCTGTTTGCTGTGAGGCGGAGGCATGAACTCCCGAGTCACTGTAAACATGGACGAAAGAAAACTAAAAAGGTACACTGTTTATTCATTTAACCCTTTAATTCATTTCATTTCTGTCACCTACATAGCTTCCTTTCTTTCTCTCTCTCTCTCTCTCTCTCTCTCTATGTATTTATATATCTATCTATCTATTCTGTATCAGGGATGCATAACTTCTGTGGAACTCCCTGGTTATTTAGGCAAGACCATGCCAATCATCAAGTTCTACAACAAATCTCCTAACGTGATTGTCCTCATTTAAAGTTTTATAACTATTTAGAATTGTGACCATATATTTATGAGCTGGTACAGATCAGCCCGTTAAATTCTAAAGTTAAAAACAGGTGAAAACTCCATCCAGATTTAAACCAGCGCTGAGAGGCAGATGTGCTAAGCAATAAACCACCGAGCGGCTTATTGGTTAGCATGTCCACCTCTCAGAGCTAGGGATTCCCGGTTCGAATCCAAATCTGGGTGGAGTTTCCATGTTCTCCTAAAGAAACACTACACACATGACATGAGCATGAACAATGTTCAGATGATCTGCTCTTTCTTACTGTATACCCGGGAGTGACTCTGCATCATCGTTGTCCATCCATCCATCCATCCATCCATCCATTATCTTCTGCTTTATCCTATACTAGGGTCGCGGGGGGGATGAGAACGCTTTGGGCGCTGGGCAGATACACCCAGGACAGGACGCCAATCTATCGCTGGGCACACACTCACTCACGCAGACACACTCTATATGGGGCAATTTGGGGAATTCAATTGACTTGATCCATGTTTTTGGACTGTGGAAGGAAACCGGAGAACCCGGAGGAAACCCATGTGGACACGAGGAGAACACGGGGGAAACTCCACCCAGGTGGGGATTCGAACTGGGAATCCCTAGTGCTGAACCACATGCTAGACCACTAAGCCACCTAATGTGCTTAAGTTATTTATTTCTTTTCTAAGTCTAAATTAGGTTCACAGGAATGTGAGATCTTTTTCAGGGCTCTTTTGGAAAACCGGGGGACATATTGGTTTAAGATATCGTCGCCCGAATCGTCATTGTCTTTTTCAATTTTCAATTTTTGATTGGTAGCAGTCTGTCTGTCATTTCTGGTACTCATGAACTTCTCTCACTTTATTTATATAAGAGAACTTGCCATGGTCTCTGCAAAGTGATAATAATATAATTCAATAAAATACAGATTACTCTTTGCAAGATGCAGTTTCACAAGAACATTAAAAGTGCAAGCAATATAAACTTAAACAGGTCTCACACACACACACACACACACACACACACACACACACACACACACACACACACACACACACAAAAAGTGAATCAAACTGGAACGATGTGAATGTAAAAAATTACTTTAAAACATTATTACATCGGCCACAAGAGGGCGTCAGAAAATGAAAGACAAACGGAACGAGTGAACTTATTTACTGATCACTCAGTTTCATATTGATTTAACTTCGTATTCTATTTAAGGATGTAACTCTGACATTAACACGAACATAAAACCTGACTAACAGCAACATATCTCACGTAGGTAAAAACATTTTGGTAAAAGTGTTTTTTATCAGTTGTTTGGAATATTGTTTTTTTTATTAATAAAAATGTCTTAGTTTTTACTGAGATTAACATTTTACATCTACATTATGTCTACATTTTATCCACAGTTTCTCATTACTCTTAATGTGCTTAAGTTCCATCCATCCATTATCTTCCGCTTTATCCTATTTTAGGGTCGTGGGGGGGTTCTCCATGCCCATCCAGGGGAGAATGTCTCAGGCACTGGGCAGATACACCCAAGACAGGACACCAATCTATAACTGGACACACGCATACACACTCTATATGGGGCAATTTGGAGAACTCAATTGACCTTGATTCATGTTTTTGGACTGTGGGAGGAAACAGGAGAACCCAGAGGAAACCCACACGGACTAGCACTGAGAGGAGAACATGCTAACCACTAAACCACCTTGCCGCCTAATGTGCTTAAGTTCATTCATTCATTCATTATCTTCCACTTCATCCTCTATTAGGGTCGCGGGGGGTTCCCCATGCCCATCCAGGGCAGAACGTCTCGGGCGCTGGGCAGATACACCCAGGACAGGGCACCAATCTATCCACTGGGCACACACTCACACACACAGACACACTCTATATGGGGCAATTTGGAGAATTCAATTGACTTGATCCATGTTTTTGGACTGTGGGAGGAAACAGGAGAACCCGGAGGAAACCCACACGAACATGGGGAGAACACGGAAACTCCACCCAGATGGGGAACCGGGAATCCCTAGCGCTGAGAGGCGAACGTGCTAAACCACTAAGCCACCGTGCCGCCTAATGTGCTCAAGTTATTTATTTATCTTCTAAGTCTAAATTAGGTTCACAGGAATGCGGGACCTTTTTCAGGGCTCTTTGGGAAAACCGGGGGGCATATTGGTTTAAGATAACTGGTCTATTGTTCAGTGTTTGATCCTGAATTTGGTCAGTTGTGTTCTTTACTTTTATCATGTAGCATTTAATTGTATTTACTGTGTTTCAGTTTGAATGAAACTTTAAGCAGGATTTCTTTTCTTTCAGCTGTTCTCATTAGAGGTCCCTACAGTGGCTTATCCTCTTCCTTCATCACCCCAATCACCTGCACGTCCTTTATTCCTTTGGCCTTCATCTCTTCCTTCTGCCTGGTGGCTTAGCATCCTCTGCACATCCAGTATCTTCATCTCTGTGACCTCCAGCTTAACCATCATTGCTCCCAGATACCAAAATGAGTCCAGCCCACATACACAATAGATTACGACTTTTTTTTTATATATATATGGGCCCACGTGTAGGGAGCCGTATTATATGTCTGCCACCCAGATGAGTTTTGAGACATATGGACCATATCAGGGTTCTCATGTCAGGGACACCTTTGACATGCAGTTTGCCGGTGCTGCAGTGAACCGGCAGTGACTTAACTTAGCCAGATGTGACCCACATCTGTATGTTATCTGTGTTGTATCATGGCTGACCCTGTACTCTGACCCCAACCATCACATTGGAATACATGTAGGTCAGATGTAATTAAGTTTTTGTGCCCAACTGCATTTTAAGCAGTTTACAGGAGGCGATGTAGCTGGTTCTGTTACTTATAGTTAAAGCATGAAGTGAGAACTATGTATAAATAAATGTTCTACTGAGAGGAAGGGTGTAAACAGGGGCAACTTTGTTTCTGGAGTTTATATTTATATATTTAGATTTTAGCTCTCTATAAAAGATGGATACTGTACATCTGGTCTGAATGCCACATCATCAGGTAAAGGCAGAAACAGCTGTTAGTTCTGAATGGAAATAACGGTAACTGTGATCATGATTTAAAGGTGAAGACTCCACTCAGGGGAGAGAAACTGGTTTCCACACAGACGCAGGTCACAAACCTTCTTACCCTCTCAGTCTTGATTCCTGATGGAGTGATGATGGAAATCAAATCTCTTTGTGATGAAGAGGCAGTAAATTCAGTCTAACTCTCACTGGGGCAGATTGGCAGACCTAATCATCCATCCATCCAATCCTCTACTAGGGTCGCGGGGGGGGGGGGGGGGGGGGGGGGGGGGGGTGGAGAACGTTTCAGCCGTTAAGTAGATACATCCAGAACAAGGAGCAAATCTATCACACACTCATTTAAACACGCAGACACACACAGTACTGTATATAGGGGCAATTTAGTGCAGCCAATTTACCTTGAATCCATGTTGGACTGTGGGAGAAAATCAGAGAACCCAGAGAAAACCCACTTGGACACGGGGGTCCACAACATGGAAACTTCACCTAGATTGGGATTCAAACCTGGATCCCCAGCACCCAGAGGAGAACATGTTAACCCTATGCCATTGTGCTGCCACTATTCAAACATGATTATTAATATGAGCAATAATCATATATATATATATATATATATATATATATATATATATATATATATTTTTTTTTTTTTTTTACTGTTTCATTGTTGGTTGCCACAACGTTTCATTATCCTCCATCTCCCCAAACACCTGCATGTCTGTAAACCACCTCCTGGTCCGTCCACTGGCTGGGTGGCTTCCTCCTCAGCATCTGACTTCCACTTCATTCGATCCATTACCCCTTAAATGGTTTTAAAGTTCAGATTTAATATTCTTTTTATTTCCTTGTTTTGCTGATAAGTCCTTTTCCTCTGTTTTGCCCTTTGTGTGGTAACTACAGAGTTGCAGGTGCTGTATTTGTAAATTTAAATAATAGAAAGAACACACGAGCTTGTGCTTTAAGCATGAAGTTTTTTTTTTCTTACAGCATTTTATTTACAGCTTCTATACATGTGACAATCGCTAAATGGACCAGAGCCGGATAAGGCAGCTCCTCCGGCTGAACTCCTCTCCACACCAAAAGATACTTAAAAAAAAGAAAGTAGAACATGGCATTGGTACACCACCCTATTTAAGAAAGGAAGAGCGATAAGGCACAGGTCTTTAGGAATTGCTTCCGTTCTAAAAGACAAGATAGTTAATTCTATCTGGTGAGCAATGTCCACTGGGACTACATTATCTACCACTCGCCTACACGGCAGTGTGAATAAAAAAAAATAACAAACGGGCGAAACGCACAAAGCTAGTAGCAGAAAACACAGTGTGGTGTTTAAACGATTCGGCGTCGGTTCTCGGGAACTGAAACATCGCGTGGGGGGAGGGATGGAATGGGTGCAGTTATATCGGGGGCATTAAGGGTTAAGTGTGTAGCTGGTTTCAGCGCTTTGCTCTGGTACCTACTCACTGCCCGCTCAGCAGGCCCGCCTTGTGAGTCGAGTCTTCCAAAAATCCATCCATCCTTTAACCACGCTGACCCGAGCCTACGGTTATGTGCGCTTTTCTCTCCAAAGTGGTAACTTTTCAAGGTTAAGTCCTCTAATGGACTCCTCAATGACATCCAGGGGAAAAAGAAAGAAAGCTCATTATGTATAAAGCTACTGGTTTTTAAATGTACTGTGCAATATATTTGTATTTTTTATTGTATTTTTTTTATTACTGTCAGAGAGTATGTGAGATTACTGCCTGGTTTATCCTGTTAAACTAAACGCGCTAGAACTCCCGTCGAACTCGAGTCCACTGATGACCCGAGTCGCGATTTTTTCAACTGAGGTGCCTGCAAAAAGAGTGTGGGGACGAGGGGACAGGGCGACGACTGCAGTGGTGTCAGACTGGAGCTTCCTATTTCTTCCTGTAGTTGCCCAGCTGAACGGCGGAGCGGTCGAAGACGCAGCGGAAGGTGATTGGCTGGATATCCCAGTAAGACACGCGGTTGCTGAACAGGCTGATTCCGGAGTACATGGCTTTCTTGGTGTTGTAGCTGGGGGGGCAGAAATCCTCAGTTCCCACTGAGGCAATCTTGTTGGAGTGAAGGTAGATGACCTGGAAGGAGCAAAGTCACTATGGAAATGAGGGCAGATCCTACATCCAGTCCCTAAAAAAACGTTTAACGTAAAGCAGGGCGGAGGTGCAGAGGTGGAGGATCCAGCACGCCCGCTGACTCACCTGGATGTACTTGTGATCGGGGAAACCACCGGGAATGCTGGTGAGAAGATTGTGGTCCAGGTGGAGCTCCCTTAAGTGAGGCACATTGGCCAGAGAACCGTTCTCAACAACGCTGATCTCATTAAAGCTCAGGCCAAGTCTAAACACACACACACACACACACACACACACACACACACACGCACCAAAGTCCAAAGAGGCTTCAAAAACAATGATGTCACCACATTACATCAGCAGCACAGAGCATTGGACTCCCACATGCTGTAAACTTTTAGTACATAGTTTCACATGTAGAAATTTTATTTTAATTTCAAAAGTCATCGTATTTTCTTATCTGCAAACAGACTGAGGGCATGATGAATGATTTACATCCCGGTACATTTACCTTAAGCTTCAGCAAAAGTCAGTTATGTCTATAAAGAAATAAACTATCTGTAAATAAAAGTTGGAGTAAATCCATCCATCCATCCATTATCTTCCGCTTTATCCTACATTAGGGTCGTGCGAGGGGGGTTCACCATGCCCATCCAGGGGAGAACGTTTCAGGCGCTGGGCAGATACACCCAGGACAGGGTGCCAATCTATCGCTGGGCACACACTCACTCATACAAACACACTCTAATCCATGTTTTTTGGACTGTGGGAGGAAACCCGAGAACCCAGAGGAAACCCACGCAGACACGGGGAGAACATGGAAACTCCACCCAGATGGGGATTCGAACCGGGAATCCCTAGTGCTGAGAGGCGAACGTGCTAACCACTAAGCCACCATGCCACAAGTTGGAGTAAATGAACTCATTAATTATTTCTGCTGTAGAATGAAAGTTCATTGTTATTTCATCTCCTCTCAGTGTTTGATGTTCTATGATCACAGAACACCAAACACTTATTTATTTATTTTTTTATTTATCTGACGATAGTTCCTCAGAACACTCTCAACCAGTGACTCTTTGTCCTCCATATTTATATCTATTTATATCAGTCTGCACTGTCTTTTACTGCTGCACTAGCACCTTATTTCAAATACACAATTCTGCACATGTAAATTTTACAGGTGTGTCTGTGCGTGTATGTCACTGTGTGTGTGTGTGTGTGTGTGTGTGTGTGTGTGTGTGTGTGTGTGTGTGTGTGTGTGTGTGTGTGTGTGTGTGTGTGTGTGTGT